>OY998175.1:185222339-185822339 GCA_963921935.1 Galeruca laticollis | reverse complement strand
ATGTCTTTTTTGAATGTTTGATTATTAAACATGTAATGACCTACTTTAACAGCAGAAATACGAGTATTTCTATCGCTTGGTTCAACTATGACATAGTACGGTCCGTTATCCGAACTAGAATATGAATTATTTAGATCATATTGTCCTCCATCGATTTCCATGTTTATCTGGTGGGTTTTTCTTAGGAGGGGGTTCTCCCCTCTCTGAATTACTATTCATTCCGAGGATATTAACAGTAAGCGGTTTTACAATGATGTATTATGATTAGTAAACTGACAATATAAATAATAAATTTACTTACAATCGATTTGCCTATAACACACTACGCGAGCCACGATACGTACCTGTCGAAGTGTCGAGTAGCCTTTAGGTTAGAGCGCGACGGGGCGAGAGAACCACCGTCTTCTGTCAACGTAGATGTTAATGGAGAATTATTTACCTGTGAATATAAACTTTCAGACTTAAGTGAGGAGATAGATAACTTCAATTGTAATAACAAGTTGAATGATTTTAAAAGAATTGGTTCCTGATTGATTCATGTTAGGACTAGGTTAACTAGGATTAATGCTGAGGGATATTTACTACAACGTATTTATAATGAAACGGGAAATCAGGGGCAATGTCTCGACACCCAACTCGATAATATTTCTTTAATTGATAGCCCGAATCCATTACTACCGCAGATTTTACATAATTCCAGGCGAGTTATTCCAACAAATTCAAATGAAATTATTGGCTTTGATCCTGAACATAGGAGTGATGTGTACGCTAGAGTTCTTCATGGACCATTAAGGGTCTCGACCTTGCGCGGTTTATTCGAAAATAAATCGGGCACTAATAATGCCAACTCCGCACAAAATATCAATAATTTAGTTCACTCTAATAGAACACAAGCTCCAATACAACTAACAGCTCTTAACAGTAATTTTCAAGCTAATCAACCACCGGTCAATTACAATAATCCTAGTCTTCCCATAAGGCAACCCGCTTTTGGGGGAAATGTCATGGTGAGTTCCATTCAATCGGCTTCTTGTTCTAATGTAACACCGGCACAATCTGGAACTAACTTGCAATATCATAGTTTTGTAGACATTTCGAGATGGCCCCTTAAATTTGATGGTTCCTCTAGTGTGGCGAGCTTTCTGGAAAGGATTGAAGAATTGCGTATGTCACGTGGTGTATCTAAAGATATATTACTTCAGTCTGCTCCAGAGCTCTTCACGAAGGAGGTTCTGTTGTGTTTTAGGATGAGTACATTCAACTCGTGGGATGAACTTGTCCAAATACTTCGTTTAGATTTTTTGCCACATGATTACGAATTCGAAGTTATCAACTTCGTTTCCGTTATGGAAAGTTTATTTCGAAAACTTTCAGATCTACCCTCCGAATAATCGCGGGTAGAGATTATCAAACGTAATCTCTTACCATATATTCAACATCAGATTTCAACATATCTTGTTGATTCAATGGCAACTTTGATAATATTGGCTTAGATGATAGAGGAAACAGAATATAGAACACTTCCACGCTAATATTCAAAGTGATCGTATTGGATTTTTGCAATTGGAATTATAATAGTTATAATTTTTTCCTAAAATATCAATAAATTGAAAGTGTTTGTTCAAAGAAATCAATAGAGTCAAACTCATTGATTTCTCTCCATTACCGTCGCCCCCAATCACGGGTACTCCGTATCCAACGGAATATACTCGAAGATTACGAGAAAAAATTCAAAAGTTAAACAATTTAAAACCAGCACTGTTCGATAGTGATAATCTAAACTGTGACAAAAATGTGCAAATAAAAAAACCCATAGTGACTGTGAAAACCTCCCCCAAAACCAGAAATAAAAGTACGTCAAAAAAAACTCTTATAAAAAACAAAGTAAAAAGACTTTGAAAACAAAATAAAAAACTATCTATCAATAAAAGTGAGAGGGAAAGTAGACAAAATATCGTCCACGATAAACTACACCCTACCTCAGTAAACGCTCAATTATTAGAAAAATATTCACATGAAAGAGCAAGAATTAAAAATAAAACTCTGGAATTAAAATCCAAAAACAAAGATTTTCTTAAGCTAGTATACATTGATAAAGAATCATTGATAGAGGATAAAACACTAAAAATTTCTCACAGTTTAGATAATATTTCCGAAAATATAATTAAAATTCCCAGACAATATCTAGAAACCCTAGATATTAACACTCACACTAAAAGCATACAGCTAGTAAGCCAACAAAACACACCAAACAAGTGTCTAGAACCTGAAAACAAGAGTATTGAATTGGAAAAAAAGTGTCTAGAAAACACAGAAAAGTGTCTAGAAACGGAAAAAAACTGTATAGAAAAGGAAAAAAGTGTGAAAATCAAGACGTAACTAAGGGGCCAGATAATAAAATTGAAAACAGGATAGATTTTCCAGTCACAACAAATATAAACGACACCCTTGACAACGAATTATCGAATTTTAAAATAAATAATTCTGAACTATCCTTTCCTATTTGTCGTGGAAATTACACAAATCAGACTTCGACACCAGACAAATCGTGTACAATTAATAAAAAAAAAACAACCCAAATGGAGAAGATACAATTGGACCCAATAATACCAACTCAACATATGATTCGGACGAAATTCAATCGAAACAATAACAAACGTTCAAGTGCATAACCCAGCGAATACATCATGGATTCAAGAAATCGAGGCAGCTGAAAATGCCAATATACAAGAAACAGATAAATTCGTATCTCAATATGAAAAACTGACAAGTAATTACCTGAAAATAACAGCAAGACAAATGAAAATAACATCAAATGAGGGTAAAAAACAACAAACAGAAGACTTAAATGAGATAAATGTCGCTTCACAATCACAACGCATGGAAGGAGGAGAAATCACCCCTCCCGGCTTTGTTAAACCCAAGAAAGTAACATCATTTAGCTCCATACTAAATAAAACAATAAAACCATTTACAATAGATACACAAAACCAATATGAATCCTTATCAGACACATCAGAGGAAGACGTTCAAAAACAAAAAACCACACAGAAAAAACGTAAAAAAGTAAAGTTCCGCAAACTTAAAGCCTCCTAACTAAGTTCCGACGAAGATATTAGGGATAAACCAAACGCTAAAAGACCGAGAAAGAGAACAGCGAAAAAAACCAATACGACGTGCCCTCCAATAGTTATAGAACGGAGCGTCTCAGCCCACAAGGACATGGTCAGCAAATTAAAAGCGGAAATTCATAAGCCATTCGAAATAAAATACACAAGTAACTCGTCAATCGTCTTTACAAAGGAGGCAGAACATTTTGAAAAGCTAAAAACTACTTTAAGAAAAGAAAAAGTCCCCTTTCATTCTTATTCAAGACGTGAAGATAAGACACATGCATTTGTCCTCCGCGGCCTCGCAGTCGGTCTCCAGATTACTGACATTCGAGAAGATCTACCGAATACATACAAGATCGAGACGAAAGATATTTACAGAATGACCACTAAAGGTAGGCCACTATACCTAGTGGTAACGAACTTAAAGATAACTCTCGATTTTCTTAACAAGAATGTCAAGATTATAGAGCATGCCAGAGTCCAATGGGAGTATCGGAGACAGAATAAACCGGTAATCAAGTGCCACATCTGTCAATTGTGGGGCCACGCCACCTCAAATTGTGGCCGGGCTCCCCGGTGCCTAAAATGCGCTGGAAAACACCTTACACAAGAGTGTACGATGGAGAGAACCACCCCTGCGAGGTGCGCAAACTGTCAAGGGGACCACCCAGCCAACGCTGAGATATGTCCAGAATTTCAAAAAAGAAAAATCTGGATGGAAGAAAGAAGAACTCTATCCCAAAAAAGTAAAACTACCCCTACAAAATTCATCCCTGCACCCTTACCAACTACCAACCATAGACTAAAAACGCAAACAATAAATTCCCCAGTCTCCCCTCCAAAAACTCTTCCCAGACTACCCCTCAAAATTCAAACCCTCCCCCACCTAAGAAGAAAACAACGAACCAGCCAACAAACTCCGGAAGTGATATTCAACAGTTTACTGAATTAACAGACATGTTCAAGGAACTGAAAAGTCTAGTTAACCTCGACGAACTCACGAGAGCAGTCCGAGATCTACTAGTAGAGATGAGAAAAGCCACTAACAAATTGAAGAAGTTTACAATATATAATAACTTTGTAACTAACATCGACAACTATGACATCTAGGCAGGTAGGTGGAAAAACAGGAATTCAAAAAAGATTCGTCCTCAAAATAATTTTCTGTAATGTACAAGGAGTTCTAAACAAACTCCACCTTATCAGACACTTTCCGACATTCATAAACCCGATATCTTCTCAATCGAGACGTTCCTTAAGCCAAATAAATCATTCAACTTCAGAAACCCAGAATATCGTCTATTCAGACAAGACCGCCCCGGAGATGTCAAAGGTGGCGGTATCGCACTATTAATCAGAAAAGGCATCAATTTCAAACTTTTGCAACAAAATAAGTCATCAATTGAGCATATCTCAATACTTTTTGACAATAAAGTCAAAATAGTAGGAGCATATAATCCCCACACTATTAAATTAAAAGACGAAGATTTCTTTAATATAACAAAAATTCACAACAAGGTGCTGATAGTAGGCGATCTCAACTGTAAACATCCACAGTGGGTTCCCTATTTGACGCACCCCAACACAAACGGAAGTACTCTCTCGAGCTTCTGCGATAATTTTGATTGCAACGTATTTCATACAGATACGCCCACTTTTTTCCCTTTTGCAAATCATTCACCCAGCACGTTAGATATTGCGGTAGGGAACAATATTACTAAAATTAAGACTAACAGATTTTAATTCAGATCACGACCCGGTTTTATTACATTTAAAGTTAACTCACAACACTCAAATTTCCGAAAATAAAACATATGATTATAAAACTACAAATTGGACACACTTTAGAAAATATATAAATAATCATCTCGAAATTAAAGCTAATATAGACAAGATTTATGCGTCAGTCGAAAACTAACAGCGTCAGAAGTGAAACTTTTTATGTTTTATGACGCAAAAACCACCAATGAGTGTACAAAGAGAATTCATAAATATCAACAACATAAAAAAACTATAATTTAATAAAATTAAAACAAAAATTATTCCCAAAATAAAAACAATAATTTTTCGGATAGACTATAAAAAACTATTTACAATAAAAGACAAACAAAAGTAAATATTCTTTTTAAGAAATTTGAATGCATATTACGTATTCTTCCTTTTTAATACCTAAGAAAAGTTCTGGCCGCCCATGGGGGTATCGAACCCGCGTTTTTCGCGTTATTAGCACGACGCGCTAACCAACTGAGCTATTTCGTTTGATTTTAAATCGAGTCGAGTGATGACAGAAGGGGTGAACAGCGTTGCGTTTCTCTCACTTAGTTTAAATGTAAATGATAATTAGAGCTTCACAAAACTTGTTAGCCTTTACGAGATTACCTCCCAACCAAAACTTCTGTAGTGTCCCATAAAAAGTTTCACTTCAATAAATTTCACTATTATTAATCGTATCAAATAATGAAATTTTTGAGTTGAAAAAATAAAATAAGACAAACATCTGAACAAGCAATTTCCATCGCCAACGACTGAAATTGAAGTTTTTTGTCCATTCATTTTCATTTATCAAAAAATAATTTTAAATTACAATTACAAAAAAAAATATTTCCATAAATAAAGCAACACTAGTTACAACGACTTTCTCTGATGAACTGAGACTTACTTGCTCTTCTACGTACAGGTTAGCAAATATAGCTAAAAGTTTGAAAGTGGACACACCCACGATGCGCGTTGGTCTCAATGCGGAAAGTAGGAGATAACACAGTTTATGCTTAAACTTTAATGAGTACAGAACTTATCTGTACGGACAAGTATACCTGTTTATTTCCTTTTTCAATATATTTCAATACTCTTGTTACGTTTTATTACATATTTTTTTCAAAATAATACAAATAAATACACAATGCAAAGAAATTTCCTAGTTTTTATCGCCTTAATTTTAAAGGTAAACAATTTCTATATTAATTTCGCACTGGATTATACCAATATCGGCAGAAATTATTAAGCGCTTTTGGTATCCTTTTCCCCCCGAATGCGTTCTCACTTTATCGTTCGCGCAGCGAAGTGGGGATTGATAAACGGAATAACATGATCGCCATCAATAAACAATGCCCTGCGACTATTCTCGGCGTCTCCTCTTTGTGCGAATCTTCGTTAATTTTTTCCGCCTCTCTCACAAGGAGTTTAACAGTTTTGTTAGCTCGACGAGTTAACTCTCATGACAAAACGCTAGTGTCCCATAAAAAGTTTCACTTCAAAAATACAGAACAACTGAATAAAATAAATAATATTCAAAACATAATTCTTGAGGCCAGAAATCAAACTACCACAACAATAAAAAAAACTAAAAAACAAAACACCCTCCCAGATCACATTACGCAAATAATACAAGAAAAAAACAAAGTCAGGAAAGTATGGCAGCGTACCAGAGACGTAGAAGATCATTACACATTAAAAAAATATCAAAAATTAATTAAAGAAACAATCAAAACGTATAAAAATGATGAATGGGAAAAATTCTTAACTAACTTAAAGCCAGAAGATAATTCATTGTGGAAAATATCCCGCCGTCTTAGAAACCAAAATAAAACCATCACTAAAATCGTTGACAGTGGCCAATCAATAACTGACATGAAAATTATCGCAGAAAGGTTCGGAGAGTACTTTCAAACAAATTTCATTAACAATTTAAAACATACACAGCATCACCATAACATAACGCAAATAGTTCAACAACACATACGCCAATTAAACACTTTAAACACACATAACTTAGCAACATGCACAGAAACTTACAAAAGAATAGAACAATTAAAAAACAAAAAAGCTCCAGGGTTAGATGGCATTCAAAACATTTTGCTTAAAAATATACCTAAAAAAGCCATTGTCCAACTTACTTATGTAATAAATTACATAATTAAGATCGGTCAATACCCAGATATGCTCAACATATCCAACATCATACCCATTATCAAAGCAAATAAAGAACCGAGTTATGTGGATAGCTATAGACCAATATCCCTCCTGAATAACATAGCAAAGGTGATAGATAAAGTAATTTTAAAAAGACTTCAATCGTTTATTGATAAAAATAATATTATTCCCTCCGAGCAATACGGATTCAGAAGTGGCCATAGCACAGTCTCACAAATACTAAGAGTAATCAACTATATCCGGGAAGGTTTCCAGAGGAAGGAGAAAGCGATTATGACTATGATATATATACAAAAGGCTTTTGACTCCGTATGGCTCGAGGGATTAATATACAAACTGATTAATATACAAATACCTAACTACTTAATCAAAATAATTAACTCGTACCTAAAAAACAGGAAATTTTTCATTAAAATTGATGACCACACTGCTGATCCATACTTCATTCAAGCTGGAGTCCCTCAAGGGTCGGTATTATCACCTCTGCTATATTCCATTTTCATCCACGATCTTCCAACCACACCCCAAATATTAACCGCAATGTACGCTGACGACACGTGTTTTGTATCATCTGCAAAGAACCCCGAACAAGCACTTGATACTATACAAACACACATTAACACAGAAATCATCCCTTATTTCAAAAAACACAGACTAGCTATTAACGCCTCCAAAACAGAGTATTTATTACTCAGGAGAATAGCTAGAAGGTCCTCCCCATTGCAATCGCAGCTATGTATAGATGGGAAACGTATTCCCCCAAGTGTTAACATAAAATATTTGGGATACACGAGGCAAGGCAACACAAACGCAAATGCACATATTTCACAACAAATACAAAAAGCTAAGGTTGCAGTGGGTAGACTCTACCCACTTATCTGCAGTCACAGTAAACTCACAACACAAAATAAAATACTCATATACAAACAAATCATACGCCCCATACCTACGGAGCCCCAATATACTACACTGGTACACAACATAATTTCCACTCTCTGCAGGTGATACAGAACAAGTGTCTCAGAATGGCAATCAAACATAATACAATTTAACCAAAACTCCCAAAAACCTCTTGGTTACATGAAAAAGCAAACATACCGACTATCAAAGACTTCATAAACAAAATCTCGGCAAACTTTTATAAATACTGTCTACCGCAATATCTTCGCAAAAATCTCAGAGACGCAAATCGCGCAGAAGGCATCCGCGATAGTGGTTGTAGGCTTCTGCACGGATCGCTAATCACATAACTTGGTTGTTTTAAACAAAACTCCGAACGCATTTTTCATCATAGGGGGTAATATCAGCACAAATAAACAATTGTGCTGTATTAACTCTTATACTAAATAAACTATACTCTAAACAAACAATAAATTCAAAAACAACGTCAGTCATGCTGCCTTCCCTAAATCTAATTTCCCCGATTCAATTTTGAAACCCTGTTTTTTAGCTACTTTTCAGGGGTACCTCAGCCGAAAGATGCTAGGAGCCATAAATATGTTCGGGACAAAGTTATTATAAACAGCGAAAACATATGGATAATGCTCTTGGAGCAAGGAACCATAAACGACGAGACGAGAAACGCAATTGTACTAAAAATCGCCAAACCATCGGCACTGTATTTTGCACTTTTTCTATTTTTAGTATTTTGGAAAAGGGAATGAAAAACAATTAATAAAGACCATTTTTAATCTAATCTATAGAACACAGAAATTCTGTCCCCCACCTACTAACGCGAAACATCTTTTGGAACCGGAATTGGGATATAGGAAGCCATCGAACGCTATTACTACCATTGTCACTAATGATCAAGCATCGACTGGTATATCTGTCGTTGAAACTAGAAATGGTCCAACATGTTGGAATTGCAATGAGTAGGTCATAGGTTTACAAAATGTCACAAACCCAGAAGAGTTTTCTGTTTTCGATGTGGTAAGCCCAATGTAGTGAGCGCATCGTGTTCTAATTGCAGTCGAAAAAACTTTCACTCCTTCTCAGTAGGTCGGCTGGAGGAGGGTGTGAATTTGTATCCTTCGACCAATAACAATAATGATATTGCCATCTTAAATTATGTCATAGCACACGCCCAAGGTGACCAACGACCATATTTAAAGGTCAGCATCCTTGGTAAAGAATTTTTGGGATTATTGGACAGTGGAGCAACTAGAACAATACTTGGAGGTCCAGGTTGGGAAACTTTGGCAAGCATCTGTAAGTTAGACTGTCAGAACCCGACGATGTGTACAGTTGCCAATGGTCATTTCTGCCAGAGTATCGGTTCATATCTGGCTCCAACCCAGCTACGAGATCGCGTTTGATTAATGAACGTCTTAGTCGTCCCATCTTTACCGCATAGGCTAATACTAGGCATCGACTTTTGGAAAAATATGGGAATAATACCAGACTTATATGCATGCGAATGGAATTTTCGTCAGAGTGAAACGGTCAATACCACGGATACGAGTGGACTTCGAAATGCTAGCTCTTTAACCGACGATCAGCTTCAAACGTTGAACAAGATTGTGGATGAGGCTTTTAGTGGAATGGAAGGGAAATTGGGGCGCACCCAGTTAGTGGAGCATGTGATCAATACGACTTCCCCGCCGATTAAGCAGAGATACTATCCAATATCCCCAGCTTTACAAAAAGACGTCAATATCGAACTGGATGAGATGCTCAAGAATGATATCGTTGAACCATCCAAAAGCCCGTGAAGTTCCCGTATTGTCATGGTGAAGAAGTCAGATCGGCGATGGCGATTTTGTGTTAATTACAAAAGGCTAAATGTAGTTAGTACTCCAGATGCTTACCCCATTCCATACGTGAGAAATATTTTAGATAAACTTCGCGATGCACGTTGGTTGAGTACTCTCGACATCAAGCCAGGTATTTGTTATACTGTGTTGGCAAAATTTTCAAAATATTTAATCTATATCGAAATCATTATTATCGGTTTAATTTTAACAACATTGCTATATGAAATAAACTATTTTTATGTATATTAACAACTTTACTGTTACAAGTAGTTTCCACTGTGAAAGATTTAGACAATAACATAACAACCATTATTTATGAATATAAAAATTGACATACAGGGTCTTATCAAGAAATTGACTTTTATCGATGATCCACAGTATGTATAAGGAAACATGCAAAATATATGTATGAGATTAGCAGAAATATCATAGTTATAATAAAATGGATATACGGTGGACCAAATTAGTAAGATAAATTATGTTGTTTTTATATGTTCTTATCAAATTACAAGATATTAGCCCCCCAAAATTTTAGCAATTTATAACATTTAAATTGATAAATATTTTTTTAAATCTTCGATTGTATTAACAGATTTTAACATTATCGAGGTTTTACCAATAAAATTAAATATTCCGTTTCTTACAAACATTCTTCTTTCAAAATGTAATTATCAAAAAAAACTTTATACCAACTTAATTAAGAATATAATATAAACAATTAGATAATTCAAAAATATCTGTTATGAAGAAAGAAATTACTATCACCTACATATACTAACTATAACATAGAAAATTCTAAACATAATCAAAATGAATTATGGTTCCGCTGAATTTTAATCAGTCTATATAATGAAATTACTATCTAAATTTCACTCAGTTTTTGTATTTCCACGTTTCATTATGAATCAATTTTAGGTATGCACTTCAAAAAATGTCTGTTTATCGTTCATTAAGGTCATTTCAAGTAGGTATTATGAAAAATGTCTATAAATCCGCACATTATTTGTGTTTTAGATTTCACTATAGTCCTTCCAGTGTCTAATAATGATCATGTCAAATTTTAAATTGTTAATTACTTGAATATTTCATTATCATTTTAACAATTAACATGTTAATAATGTATATCAAACATAAAATAATATACAATTTATATTTCAATTATATTATCAAGTAATAACATATTTTATATAAAAATCACTGAATTAACTTATAAACTTTACTCTCGGTTCAATTCAAAATTTATTACAAAATTTTTAATTCAAATATTCAAAATTAGATTAGACTCAACTATCATTTACACGCCCCCCTGAGATTTATACTATTGAGAGGGTAATTCAGCGGTGTATGGAAAAATCATTTCTAAATGAAATTTTCCTCTTGGTATTTTACTGTTTAATTCTGACACTTCATAAACATAAGTATTTAGAACTTTTGTTATTATGTATGGTCCTTGATATGGTAACATAAGTTTAGAACAGATATTATTTTTCAAACAACTCAATCTGTGTGCTTTTACAATAACTAAATCTCCTAAATTAAATGATTATCTCTTCTTGATTTTTTTGTTTTGTTTATCTTTATACCGTTTATTTTGTCTCTTAATTCTTTCACTCGCCGTTTCAATTAATTGTTTTAAGTCTGGTTGCTGTCGAACCCTTGGTCTTTCTGGATGTTTTCCAGTCATCAATGTTACTGGAGGTATTTCAGTTAAAACATTCGGCACATTATTGATGTACGTTTCAAGTTCTGCCAATTTGACATCCCATTGACGATGGTTTTGATGATGTTCCATCCTTAGTAATTTTATACATTCACCAACAATTCTTTCACATGGATAGGACTGTGGCCGTCGAATAGAGGTATGAATCAATCTAATATTTTTATTTTTGCAAAATTTCTCAAATCTATCATTTGTAAAATATGAAGCATTGTCAGTTAATCGTTTTTCTGGCCTACCAACCTCCTTTATGTAATTATGTATGCATTGCATCGTTGTCTGTTTATTTGTTCTTCTCGTTGGATAGAATTTTACATATTTAGTAAATACATCATAGATAACTAAAATATGCTTATTTAAATTATTACTTGGTATTAAATATGTTAAATAATCTAATGCTACTAATTGTAATGGATGGTCAACATGAATACTCTACAGAATTTTGATTTTTATAGTTTTTATATTTTCCAAAAATACAACTTTCACATTTATTACATATTTGTTTTGTTATGGAAATGTCTTGATGGGCATAATAGTTCTTTCGGAAAATCATCCAAGTTTTCCTAATACCAATGTGTCCATAACTGACATGAATATCTAATAAAATTCTTTTGCCCAAATCTGTATCAATAACATACAGTTAACATCCTTCAAAATAATGTTTTCTTTTAAAATATAACCACGATAATGAACATTTGATGTTACTTTATCTTTTAACTGCTTTAGATTTGATTGGCTTTGCAAAATTTCATTCAATGAATAGATACCTTCCTGGTCAATTAATAAATTCATGGCATTCAGAAATATTTGTGGATTACAGTTAGAAATAACCAATTCATTTGGTTTTACAGTTTTTCTGTCTTTCCTGCTCAGATAGTCAGCAGTGTAATTAATCTTTCCTGGCCTGTATCTGATTTCATAATCAAATTCCATCATCAGGACACTCCACCTGTACATTCTATTATTTGTGAATGAAGTTGTCTTCATAAAGGAGAGACTTTGATGATCAGTCTATCACAAATTTATTTCCTTTAAGACAGTAATTTAACTTCTGACACGCAAAAACGATGGCCATCATTTCTTTTTCAGAAACCGTGTAGTTTAGTTGAGCTCCTCTTAATATTCCTGATACAAAACATATCGGAACTTCAACTCCATCATGTATTTGAGTCAATTCTGCTGATATTGTAGGGAAAGATGCATCTGTTCTTAGAATAAAAGGTCTATCAAAAACGGGTACATATATAGAAATTCCCTGATAAAAAGCATCCTTTATATCTTGAAAAGCTTGTATTCTTCTGAGTGTCCACTTCCACGGTTCTTTCTTTCTTAAAAGCTCAATCAAAGGTACTTCTTTTTCTGTTAAATTAGGAATGAATTTGGCATAATAATTTATCATCCCTAAAAATCCTCTCAATAATTTAAGTGTAGTTGGTTGTGGAAAATTCTTAATCTGTTCAATTCTATCTAAATCTATTGTAATACCTTTGCTAGTTATTTGATATCCTAGAAATTTGACTTGTTCTTGTAAAAATTGGCATTTGTTTATATTAAGTTTCAAACTATATTTGTCCAGTGCTTCTATTATGGCTGTTATGTGTTGCAAATGTTCTTGAACAGTCTCACTGAAAATTAGAAGATCATCAGTGTATGATACACAGAAATGACTGTGTGGTTCCAGCACCTCTCTTAATGCTCTGACTAATGCAGCTGAACTTGATTGTAAACCGAAAGGTGTTACTCGGAACTCCCAGGTCTGACCATCTACTTGAAATGCAGTGTATTTCCTGGAATCTGGGTGTAATGGTATTAACCAAAAAGAATTTTTTAAATCCATCTTTGTAAACACTGAGCATTTGCCAATATTAGTTAATAAAACATCCACTCTCTGTGGTGATTCGTATTGGGGTTTGGTTATTGCATTGATTTTGCGTGCATCAAGACATATCCTGATAGATTCCTCCTTTTTTCGAACTATCACAAGAGGACTAAGAAATTCGCTCGATGAAGGTTGAATTATTTGATCCTGGTACATTTTATTAATTTCATCTCTGACTTGTTTTCTGTAACATAAGGTATAGGGTATCCTTTGCATATGAAACGTTTATCCGGGTATACTTCTAACCTATGATAGTAATGGTTAGCACATCTAGCTACACCATTTATTAAGTTTTCATGACCTTGAAACATACTCCATATCATTTCTTTATATTCTTCCGGGCATATTAATCTATCAGGTCCTAATTTTGTCTGTACATGCAATGGTTCACATTGTTGTATACTTAAATGTCCTACTGTAGGTCTGTAACTATCGCTTCCATACTCCAATAAATTTGTTTCATCTTCAGGTTCAACTTTCCTAAGTCAATCCATGCCTTTCCTTTATATAAAAAATCTATACCTAAAACTATGTCAACCTTAAGCTTCTCCATAATTAATAACTCATATGGTATCTTCCTTTCTTGACATTCCAAGTTTCCAACAAACATCTTATGAACCTCTTCTAGATTTCTATTACTAGCAGAAACAACAACAATTCTGTTAATATACATGATATGGTTTTTAAAAATCGTTGGATTATTCCTAATAATCATTTCTCGAATAATGGATACCTGTGACCCACTATCAACAAGTGCAATCATTTCAAATCCTTGAACCTTAACTTTAATATATCGCAACCAACATTCTTTTTCAAAATTTCTTATATCTAATTTTAAAATTTCAAATTCTTTGTTCCTATATTGATGCTTTACCAATATGAGCCTAGCTTTTTTCCATTTACTTATGCTCAATTTCTTTATATAAGTTTGTCCATTATTTTTGTATATAAATTTATTAATATTAATTAACCTATATGTTCTTTCTTTTTCAGTTAATTACCGTGCACCCTGTCCGATATTATTATAACGAAGCAAATCATTCTGTGGATATGTCATCTTTATTAGTTTAAAATATTTAATGTAATTAAAAATCCTTACTAAAATGATATTTGTATTTATGTGACACAATTTTGTTTGATTTTAAATAATTTTCACGGTATTTATACTTGTTGCTCATGATACTTATACCTTTTGTTATTGATTGTACATCATTTAAATTTATTTTACTATAAATCTCATTATTATACTGATTATCTACATTTTCATCTTCAACTTCTAAAATTGGATCTAGCTTATTAACTTTATTTTTAAATATGGATTTGCCATTCCTTCTCTTTTCATTCCTACTTTCCCCTAACACTCACATTTAATGAAGTGGGCTTTTCCCATGCCTCATTCTCACATATCTGATCCATATAGGTATCTTTTATTTTAATAATACTCAACACATTATCATTAATTATCAGACTCATTGTCTGTAAATCCAATATAACATGTTCTCTCATAAACTCAACTCCTACAATGGCATCCATGTTTAAATTATTAATAATCATAAAATTGATATTTCTCTCTCCATTATTTACTTTGACTTCAACATTCAAAATATCATCTACTTCTGTAACTTTTTTATTACTAGCTGATACAACACTTATTTTATTGATTTTAAGGATATGATGTTTAAACAGTTCATAATTATCTTTAATGATTCTCTTATTAATCAATGAGATTGTACTCCCCGTATCTATTAAGGTTAAAACTTTTAAATTATTAATTATCAATTGTACGTAAGGTAATTTATTATTTACATTTGTGTCATGTGTTATTTCATCTTCATCAATACTAATAAAGTCTTTTGGGTGACTATAAGAACTTGAGATTTTATTAGTATTGTGGCATGATTTGCTTGTTAATAAAAATTTTGTGAGATTGTTGTTTGATCATTTCGCTGTACTTGTTCTCCTGCGTTCCTACTTCGCTGATCCTCTCTATTTATTTGTACGTTTTCTTGTGACCTTGATTGTGTTTCCAAATGATGATTTTGTACCGTTGTTCTTTCATTTCCCTCAGAGTTTGATCTTCCTCTAAATGTTCTATCTTGTGACTGTAGGTCTTTCTTGTTGCTGTCTATTTTGATAATTTGTATTTCTGTTGTCTTGTATTGATCTATAGTTATCATTTCCTGGTTGATATGATGTTCTCTGATGTTGATCATGGTTCCAATTATTTCTTCGTTGATCATGCTGGAAGTAGTTCCAGGAACGGCCAATTTGATTATTATTTTGGAACCTTGGTTCCGTCCTGTTCCTATCTTCCCGCGTATTCTCTGGTACTGTTCTTGGACCAGCTCTTCCCAAACCATCCCACCTAAAATTGTTGTTCATGTTGGAGCCACAACCTTTTATGTCATCGACCCTTCGCAAATACTCTAAAAATACATTTTGATCAACTATATCGTTCAAAGCCACATAATTGTATATTTCCCATGGAAAATGTTTTGCTACATATTTAATAGCATCCATTTCTGGCATTGGTGGATCTAAGTATTTAACATCTTGAAATTTTCTCATTGCATATACTTCTCTGGTTAAACCTCTTTCTCTATATTTACCTGTGTAGATGTTACTCCTTATTCTTTCTTGAACGATGTCGCCATGGAATTAATTCATAAATTATTCGACAAAAGTAGCCCAATCAGTGCATCACTCTTCATTTATTCCCCACCATAAATATGCAGTACCTTTCAAAGTCCTTTCGACTATTGTTTTCCACTTGTCTTCGTAATCATTTTCTTTAATATAATTCCAAAGTTTCTCCAAATATCGTACTGGATGAAGTTTACCATCATTGGAAAACTGACATTCTGCCTCTACATTTTGATTCATAAATACATATCTAGGTATAGCCCCTGTTGATATTTTTTTTTATCTTTTCCTCTACTTGTTTAAATTCCAGGTCATGCCTTGTTATCTCCTGTTTCATTTCTTTTTTTGTTTCGCTCAAATCTTTCTTAACCATATCAATTTTATCATTAGCCTCAGCCATTGTTTTCTCTAATTTTTGTGTATGCAATGTTACCTTTTTTCTACGCTTTCAACCCCATCATTTACCATTTTGATCATTTCTTCCTTCGTGACCTGTAACTTGTTATTGGTTTGATCTAGCTTTTGATTCAAATCCTGCCTAGTTTGTTCTATTTTCTCTTTCATTCTCTTGTTTCCTTCTTCTATCTTCTTCATTCCATCATCCATTTTCTTATTTCCATCTTCTATCTTCGCCATTAATGTTTCAAACATCTGGTTCAAATCTCCTTGTCCTTCCATTTTTACTAATATATATTTTCCACTTCTCAATAGCATAAACTTCTATTACTCTCTCTTACTCTATAGGATATCTACCTATTCAGAATCCAAATCAACTCAATATCACTGCCAAGTTAGCCAAAAGAAAATCGGGCCACACACGATGGGCGTCAAAATATTTTTATATTTCAAATATGTGTAATATTTATTTATATTGCCTGGTCTTATGTGATGGTTTCCCGACTTATAGATTTGAATTCTGAACTTACCAATATGAATAAAACACTACCCTTCCAATATGAAACAATTTATTAAAATTACATCTACAACGAATAATTAAAATAAACACTCTCAACCACTCTCTCTCATACACCCCGTAGATATCCTATTATGTTATTGTCAAAAATTTTAATTGAACCACCAATACAGATTGTCGAATCTGGATTATAATAAAAAAATATATATTTAATTAGTGTTTTTAAATGAAACTCACGGTCTCTAGTTAATTTCACAATATAATAAAAGTTATTGAAAATTCTAAAAAATTGACAATTGTTTCGATAAATCAATATCATCGTCAGAATGACAGAAGTTACATTTCATTTTATGCCTACCTGATGTTTAGTAGTTATTTTTGGCTAGACCAAGAAGTAACCTAACTTGTGATTGGCTTAATATATGTTTATAGAAAAAAGAAGAAGATGTGATATTACAAATATTGAAGCTTAAATATTATTAGCCCTTCGGTGATATCCCGGATATCATTTTTCCAATTAAGATCAGTATAACTGTGCAATGATATAGAAAACCAGGAAAACTATATCTGCTGATCTTTACAATTATCACTTAAGAAGACAGTTTATTAGTGGAGAACTCCCTAGATTTAACTGTTCATTGACAACTTCATATTGTAGGTTTCTTAAATGTCTTCTAATTTCCAGTTCTTCAAGGAAATCCAGTTCTTGTTTCTTTTCACAAATATGCAGCACTTCTAGTTCTGTGTTAGGTGTCAATGAATGATTGGTGTCAAGTAGATGTTTTGCGTAGTTCCTTTTAACTTTAACTTTTAACTGAGAATGAGAAACTAACCACAATCTTCTGACAAAGAGTTTGGTTTTGAAGTTTATTTAAGATGGTATGTGATGAATTTAAGTATTTAGATTATAATCAAAATCATTATTTGATGCTGTATAAAAACACAATCGAAATACATATGATGGTAATACTTGAGTTTTTGAAATGGAGATTATTCAGGTTAGTATATATCAAACAAATACCTCTTCTATCTTAAATAATACCTATGTTTCAGATTTTGTTATGCTTGGATATTCATTGGGTTAAACTTTGAAAAAATATTTCATTTGGAACACATAATCGATAAAAATTTGCTAGTGTTAAGAATAAATACCTCATAACCAGAACGTTATACTTATCAGCCTTGCATTAATTATTCTTCTAGTAACATACACTGGGCGCTGGTATTGAATAAAATAATACTGCCTCTCTGTTGGAATGCTCTCACTTTCCAAGGTTAATGTTGGAACTTAAAAATACCACTTAATGTGTTCGAACACTGGAGAATTACTTCTGGTAAGTAGATATACTGTTTTTCCAATAATGAACAGGCTTTTTCCGAGAATTTACTTCAATTTTTCGGGGACTAATTTTCCTTGACGTTCACTCTCTTTTTAAAAATCAACCACCTTTTTTTCATCCTGTCTTCTCATTAGCCGAAAATCAATTATCTCCTAGGCAACTATCAGTAAATTTATTATTTAAGAATATCCAAAACTATTTTATTAGAACTTTTTCTAACATTCTTATTCTTGAAAACTAATGTTCTCAATGAATTCCTTATAAAATTTCCATTTCAAAAATGTCCTATTTGTCCAGTTTTGTACTAAAATAAGCTTAGAATAGAGCACAATGTCTCTCCCTCTTGTCTCTCTTCTGAACCCCTTTCTGCAGGCCTAGACCCAGATATTTGAGTCTCAGTCTGATATATAATGATACCCCTTTCAAATGAGACCATTGGAAATATTTAAACCAGCTTTAAAGTTATTGAAATTAAATCATAATTTTGTGACGTTTAACTCTCCGATAATTACTTGTATTTCTTATGACATCAATTTCTAGACAATTCATATACTTAGTATAATTATACAAAATGTGTGAATATTTATATCATTTTAGGTTAAATTTCTGAATTGGATAATGATATAGGTATTTGTGATACTGTGTTGGCAAGATTTTCAAAATATTAAATCTACATCGAAATCTTTATTATTGGTTTAATTTTAACAACATTGCTATATGAAATAAACTATTTTTATGTATATTAATAATTTTACTGTTACAAGTAATTTCCATTGTGAAAGATTTAGACAATAACAGAATAACCATTATTCATGAATATAAAAATTGAAATACAGGGTCTTCTCAAGAAATTGACTTTTATTATATATATATATATATATATATATATATATATATATATATATATATATTATATATATATGTGTGTGTGTGTAACGATGTTATAATTATTTTTGTATAATGATGTTATTATATTAGTAATTAATAATTAGAATTCTTATTGGGTTCGCCAAATTACACATACTCGTATATTTTAATAATGATTCCTTTTACTTAGGATACTATTTAGAAACATGTAGTTTATTTTACTGTTATATTTTTCTTACCTCGGCTGCTCTTATTTGTTTAGTACTCTGAACTCAGTAGGGTTCTGGGCTGGTGTTATAATAAAATCAACCTTACTTATCAAAGGCTTATATTTATGTAACTTGTTAAAAAAATAGAAAAAAACTTTTAAAACATTGAAAACATGATTCAGATATAAAATATTATTTACGTTTTTATACAGTTGGACTCCTATATTTTATTATTATGAATAAAATAAATGATTAACCTTTATATTTTCTTAAATTATTATGTTATAAATAAATAATGATTTATGTTATATATATATCTAAATTTCCACATCATATACGACCTTTTGTATATTATTAAAAGAAATTATTCATTCCTTTTTTATGACGACTTTGCTGGCTCATTTGTATAACTTGAGAGAAATAGTTTTGTGAGCGTTAGACTTCTTGGAAAAATTATGTAGCCACCTGCATTTTGTTAAGTCGTTTCCACTTCAAAACCTTTTTTGTTGATTTTTTTTTAACTAGGATGATTATGAAATGATTTGAAATACTAATTTTTAGTTTTATTCGGGACGTGAACTTGGAAACACATCTGAAATTTTTATCTATTCAAAATTTACGTTTTTAAATGTTACTTTAGTGTATGGTAATAATTGTGTATTGACATAAAACTGAAATTCTTTGTGGTCTATTGTTAGTGGAAAGTTTTATATATATGATTTTCGAAATTCAACATGACAAAAATTATACATTTATCTACAATTTTACAATGGTAAGTTTATTATTACCTTTTCTTTCTGGTATGTTATATTCATTTAACGAACATAGAAAAAAACTTCACTGCCAGGTGTATATAATCTTGAATTTCACTATATCATTTGGAAATTATCATTTGAAATTATTGTTTGTAAATTGTTATTTGAAAGTTATTATTTGGTACCAAATATTTAATTAACACACCACCGACCTTTTGTTCCTTTTGCTGGAATGATGCCTTACAGGGGGACGCTTCCATTGGTTTTTCCCGCCTTTGATGGATGGATATCTTGCTCGTAATTATCTGGTGATAATTGCTCCTCTGCTTTCCATAGTTTCACAGAACTTTGTTACACTTGGTTTTAATTCTAATTGAATTTATATAGATTGATTTATATACACTTATACTGATTAATTATACTTTTTGTTACAAAGAAAAGAACTGGATGCCTTAATATTCGTCTTACTTATACAATCACTGACGGTTGACTACCAAAATCCCGCTTTTTACATCGAATAAAACCCTTTTATGGTTTGTCACCGGAAACTGATTTTGTTCTAGAAAATTCGATTAAAAGTTCATCTGTCACTTTGTTTATTCTTGTTTTTTATTGTTTTTCTAACTTAAACTTATTGTAAACTATTGTTTTTCATTCATAATACACTTATTGTCATTGACTAATTCACTCACATCTTATTATTATTGTCTTTTTTCATATTACTGTTTATTTGCGATCTTTTGATTGGTCAATGCAATTTCATCAATTTTACATTTTCTACAACCTACATATTTACATATTATACATAGATACAATTTGTTTCTTGTTAGGTTTGATGTTGTTACATTTATACACATAAACTATGTCGGTAATCATTTATTTTATTCTTGTATTTGATATTCAAATATCTTTTTTATGTTGGTATAATTGTCTCAACTGTTGTATTTTGTACAAATTGACATTTCCTATAATTACAGATTCCTATTTATTATTATATTTCCTATATGTTTCCTTTTATGATTAATTAATAACTAAATATCTTATTATATATATTTTACTACTTCTTAGTCTTTTTATTGTTTAATCATTATAGTTTTTGTTGATTTTATTATGATATTCTATTTAGTTTTTAAATACAAACAGATGCTCTGGGTGTCTAAAATTCCGTGCAGCGTTATGTTATTTATTGATCTGCTTTACTTGTGAGGTTCTGTCTAAGGTTGTTTTCTTAAAATAAAGAATTAATTTGAAACTGTTTTTCTGATCGTTGTTTATGATTTCTTTTTATATTTATTTTTTTTTCTTTTGATTATACCCATTGATCGTACTTGGTTATATTGTTATACAGGTATTTTATTACTTTTGATACATTATTTTATTAGAAATTATTTTTATTGACAAATTTTAATTTTATATCCTTTATATAGGTTATGTAGATGTTCTATTTACAACAATATATATATATATATATATATATATATATATATATATATATACATATATATATATTGGAATTAGACGAAGGGGGTGACTCGTTGCGTAGAGTAGGCAGATTGAGACTACGGAATCGGATCACTTCCTAGATTAATGAACGAATAACCTACCCCCCTCTTGATAATGGCTATATATATATATATATATATATATATATATATATATATATATAAGATGTACGAATAGTGCGTGACATATGAACAATAAGCAACGAATAGATTAGTGGGTATATTCTATTTGCGTGCAATACCCACTAATCTATTCGTTGCTTATTATATATATATATATATATATATATATATATATATATATATGAAATATAAATTTCGATTTTCTTTTACACCCGTTTTAGTCGAAATTTCAATAATTTCGACGTATTGGCCTGACCGTTCTTCGAAGGGAAAAACAACTACATCCTGGCTAATACCACGCAGAATATTGAATTACATCCCCTTCGAAAACCGTGACGTCGATCGGCCATTTTGCCGATACGGACATCTGTGGTGATTCGCAACTGATAGCGGAAGAGCATAGTACACTGAAGCGTTTCGACCTTCTTGGGTCTCTTCAAGAGTGCCGTAATGCCTTCCAGTTCAGAATCTCTAATCCGAACTGAAGATTACGTCCTCCGACAACTTCTCCTTGGCTCGTGTAGTTACACAAGCGAGAAGTAGTCAGTTAGCGCCATCTTCACTTTCAGTTGCGAACCAACACCTCAGATAAATGCGACCGTATTAGTCGTATGAAATAAAATGAATATAATTTCATAAAAAAACAAGTTAGAGGACTGATTTTGGAGAGACTTAGGATGTACTGAGTGGTCCACTAAGAACGGACGCAGGCCATATCTCAGGAATCGAAAATCGTACAATTTCTGTAAAAAATATTTAATAAGTAAATCGGCAAGGGAAATCGCTGAAAATTATTTTCAAGTTCGAAAGATGGCCGAAATTTGTGACATTTTTTGTTAAAGCTATTGTACTCTATTTTATAAAATGTAGTGGTGGAGGAACGTCAAATATGTTTTTTATTTAAATGGCATTAACTCCATTATTATGGGTAGACGGATATAAACAAACTAGGTCTCGTTTAAAACCGTTCTTTTTACTTAATAATCTGATGTATAAATTCTTTGACATTACAACAGTTATTGAGCATTATCATGAAAATTTTAAATAGTAGACTATGTCTCTTTTTGCAAAGTTAAATAGAGGACGAATTTCCTAAAAAGTCGGCGCGAACCGCAACTGCCTATCTTTTTTCTAACAGGGGATATATGTAAAACAAGCTCCTTTAGGCTATAAAGCGGCCAGCGGCCTAATGTTGCATCTTTTATTGATATGTCCAGTTACAAAAAAGATAGGAAGTTGCGGTGTGTGCTGACTTTTTAGAAAGTTCGTTTTCTATTTAACTATGCAAAAAGAGACATAGCTTACTATTTAAAATATATCTTTACTTGCATATTTTTTTAGAAAACGCCCGTTTTTTGATTAGCCATAGCAGTTGCGCCCTCTAGCAGCCATCTTTCTAACTTGAAAATAATTTCCAGTGATTTCCCTTGGCCGATTTACCAGTTAAATTTTTTTTACAGAAATTATATGATTATCGGTTCCTGAGATATGGCCGGCGTCCAATCTTAGTGGGACAACCAATACAGCTCCCAGCGATGTCCCGAGAAGTGGAACTTGAGGTGAGTGCGGCGATATTCTAGGGTTCTTGAGGAGCAATGGCAGGATTTTTGGAGGCCAAGTTATAGATCTTAGGGTCCAAATTCCCAAGATGCACGTGCGAGCTGCAGAACTGTATACAAAAAAGAAAGAAGGAAGAAAAATTGAAAAGGGGGAATAAGATGAGCATATTAGGAGTTTTTACTCCAATACATACAAAAATCGAATTTAAGTTTTAAAATAAAACCATAGAAATATGTTTTATTCTATCCGTCCGAGTTCCTAAAATATTCAGAAAATGCAAATTTAAACTAAAAAAAAAGAATCTACTGAAAATTAGCTTCACAAAATATAATTAGGTCGCCACCAGTTTTAACGATATAAGAAAAAGATGAAGAAACTGGAACACCTACTGAAAAATAACGTTTTCAAATACTGGAAACCAAATGAAAGCTTGAAAAATTGGAATAGATTTGTAAGCACAAAACTACACTTTAAAAAAAGAACAAAAAACTTACCAGCAACAACAAAATATCACCACTCACAGGAGATTTAAAGATCGTACAAAACAATTGCTTCTAGAGCGAAGAACAATCAGGAAAGAGACCGCTGAATCGGAATTTGCCGGTTCAAATAGACGCCTTGCGAATGTAAAAACTATCATTCGACTTGTTTTAAAATATGAAACTAAAGTTTTTGGATTAGAGGTGGAAGTAGTAAAGAATAAATTACGCTACGAAATAACTTGAAAAAAATCGTATCATGTCGATGGACATTTTACAATTAATAATTTGTTCATAGATATTTAAAATTATAATGAAAGGTTATTACGAAATTATCGAAAATACTAATGTCTATTACCTGAAATCAATTTTTTTTAATTATAACTTTTATACCTCGAGGTTGTGACCAGTATATATCTCCAAAACTATTTGAACTACTATATTGAAATTGGGCAGTTATAAACCGTGGCTAGTATTACACATTTTAAGCAAGCAGTTACTTTGCTGCAACGTCACGTTTCGGGTCACGTCGTATCATTTTTAGAAAAGTTAATGAGACAACCTTTATATTATTCCACTGCTGTAAAGGTCTCCCTTATACTAATTCGGCGATACCTATTTTTTTTAGTGTTAGGTATTTAGAAACGACAAACAAATTTTTATAAAGTTTTTTATTTGAAAAACAAAGAGAGCTGAGAAACAAAAAACATATTCTAGAAATTTAGTCAGAAGATGTGAATGCTGCATTAATGAAGGTGAACAGGTCAATTTGAGCATCAACTGTAGTAAAAGTGTTATTGTATTCCTATTCTTTTTGTTTTTCAGCTTCTTGTTTTTCAAATAAAAAACTTTATAAACATTTATTTGTCGTTTCTAAGAGAGACCTTTACAGCAGTTGAACAATATACAGGGCGTGTCATTAACTTTTCTAAAAATGATATCACGTGACATTGTAGCAAAGTAGCGGATTGCTTAAAATGTGTAATACTAACTGCCAAATCTCAATATTGTAGTTCAAATAGTTTTCGAGATATATACTGGTCAAAACCTCGTGTGACACCCTGTATACAATTTTTGATTGCCAATAAAAATTCAAAATCTAGTTATTTTTGTGATCAGCGGGTATTAAATATTATGGTCACTCTTTTTGTTAATAGTGTTAGGTTTTTGAAACATTTCTAAGAAAAGTATTTTTTGGTATGTCTAAAATAATAACATATTCAAAATTCATAAAGTGGTATTTATCAATTACATGTTCAGCCAATGCACATGTTTCTACATTCACTTTTATGTAAAGTTGAACGTTTTTCAATTTTTGGGTGGTGTGACCCCTGTGTATTTATTATTACAACTTTTTAGATGGAATACAATACATTACATTTGAACGGTTAAGAATGGGAGTTGTGTCTTTTAAATTCGTGAAAATAGACTTTATTGTGAGACATATTTTATTGGCAATTTTAATGTGCTTATTGGTTTGAAATTCCAACTTAATCTTGGTATTATTTCTTTAATCTTCCTGGGGGGCTAAGTGAAATTTGAAAGAAAAATATCCAAGTGGTGTCCAAGCGGATCCCAATGTCTTTTAGCATTTTATATCACCATTCCATGTTTTCTTCTTTTTCTAATTGTTTTTCTAGCTGTTACTCAGGTTAAAAAGAGTTCTAGGTAGTACTTATAAAAGATACATAATCTTTTAATTTACCTATTAAAAACCAAGATACTCACAAAAGTTAATTATTTTTCACATTTGCCACGAATATTTTCTTTTCAGAATGAGCGCTGAAATTTAATTTTTTGATCTCATGTTGCTATCTTTAGCCCTGATCTCTCCTGCTAAGGAGCCTCGTAGTAGATGAGTTGCTCTACAGGCTAACGGAGCTTGGCTTCAAATGTATGGGCTATGCTGATGACATAGTTCTAACAGTCAGAGGCAATTTCGAAAGCACCTTGTGTGATTTATCACAAAAGGGCCTCAGAATCATTGAGCAATGGTGCTTGTCAGTGGGGCTAAACATTAACCCAAACAAGACCATAGTAATTCCGTTTACCCGGAAAAGAACACTTCCAGCCATGAAACCCATATCCTTAAACGGGGAATTCATAGAATGGAAATCAGAAGTTAAATATCTAGGGATAACCCTAGACAGTAAGCTTCTGTGGAATAAGCATGATTAAATAACTGCCAGGAAAGCAATAAGAGCTTTGATGGCGTGCAGAAATCTAGCTGGTTAGAGGTAGGGCTGTAACCCAAAAATACTGCGATGGATGTACATAATGATTGTGAGACTGGCAATTGCGTATGGGGCAATAGTTTGGCATTCAAAAGTAAGTTAGTACAGCACGAGGAAGACCCTCGGCAAAGTTCAAAGGCTTGCCTGTGTGTGCATCACTGAAGCTACGAGAACGTGTCCAACTAGAGCACTTGAGATCATTACAGATCTCACACCTCTACAACTGGTGATAGAAAGATCTGCCCAAGAGGCAATTCTTAGAATATCTAAGGGAGGTTCAGGCAATGAGAGTATTAAAAATCAGGGAGCCTGGTCCTCCCTAACAAAATACATCTCATCAGCGAATCTTCCCAGTGACGATATGACCAAGAAAGTAAGTATCAAAAAGAATTTCACTACGATGCTAAATACGAGGAGAGATTGGGAAAGGGAACACACCACCCAAACTCACAGAGAAAACACCATTAGATGGTATATGGATAGTTCAAAAACCACCACTGGAGCAGGCGCTGGAATATTTGAGCCTGGCACCAGATACTCATTATCGTTAGACTCCTTCCCGAGCGTCTTTCAGACAGAAATACTTGCGATCGAAAGATGCGTGGAAATGAACCTAGAAAGAAACTATCAGAAATGTGACATATGGATCCATTCTGATAGTCAAACAGCTATCAAAGCATTGAGCTCCCATGTCATTGACTCAAAGTTGGCATGGTAGTGCTGAAGAAAACTTGATGAATTAGGTAAGAATAACAGGGTCTCTTTAGTCTGGGTTCTTGGCCACTCGGAAATCACAGGAAATGAAGAGGCCAATACACTTGCCAGGAAAGGAGCACAAACGCCCTTCATTGGCCCGGAGCCTTTCTGTGGTGTAGGAAAATGCTCATATAAGAAAGAGTTTCGGAAGAAGGAGGAAACCGAAAGATAAGCGCTCTGGCGGTGCCTTCCCGGGTTGGAACATACCATAAAGTTCCTGCGGAACTTTGACACTGCTAGATCCAAAAAATATTTGGACCTCAGTAAAAATAAGCTACATCTCATCACGGGCTTTATTACAGAACACTGCCGCCATAGGAAGCACCTAATGAGAATAGGTCTAGCAGAAAATGACGATTGTATTCTGTGGGGAGGAGGATGAAACTCCGGATCACCTAGTTCTAGAATGCATCGCCCTTGCAAGCCAACGCAAAAAATGCTTCGGACAAAGAACTTGTAAGAGTGAGGATCTAACCTCATTGAAGCCGTTCCAAATACTAGAGTTCATTAAAACCCTGGAACTGGAAGGCGAGCTGTAGTAGTAGCGAAAACAGCTCTGATAAGGGGGGCACAATAAGCCTTAGGTTTCAGTGCATTGTAACCCCCTTTAAAATCTAATCTTCAACCATGGGATACAAATAACAGCGACCTTTTGATGAGGTAGACTGAGTTACGGCCCCTTCTACCTCAATACCAACACACATTTTCATCATACTCAAGGTTGTTTTCAGAATACTGTTACATACATTTTTATTCTAGTAATTTTTATCTAATTCCAAATACTTTCTGGTCTTATTATACTTTATAGTTACATCCTCTATTACCTACCTAATATTTAAGATTAGAAAGAAGAGAAGTCAATCCAAACGAGAGACAAGTGAAGATGTCCCCATAGTTCCCTCTTAGGGTGGAAAAGTTACGTCAATGGATACTGTACGCTAAGCAGTGATGCATAGTGTCTATTCAGAACATTGTAAACGTATAAATATTGTAAAATTCTAAATAAAAACCGAATGTATTTGTTAACTATAGTTTAATAAAGTTTCTCATTTGTGTGTAACTCGTTTTTAAAAATAATTTGCGCATAAAGAATGTGTACTAAAATTAGCTTTTTTGAATTTATTTAATTTCAAATTCAAACCAATTTTCTGTGAAAAAGTTTTCAAATAAATGTCACTTTTGATGGCCTTCCTCCCGTGTGACTATGCAAATGTGATTTCAAATGAAATTTCTGCGAAAAATGTTTCAAACAAATGTCACATTTGAATGGTTTTCTTCATGCATGACTAAGCAAATGTGTATTCAAACTACATTTCAATGAAAAAGTTTTCAGACAAATGTCACATTTAAATGGCTTTTCTCCGGTGTGACTGCGCAAATGTGTATTCAAATTACTTTTCTGTGAAAAAGTTTTCAGACAAATGTCACATTTGAATGGTTTTTCTCCGGTGTGACTACGCAAATGCGTTTTCAAATGAATTTTCTGTGTAAAAGTTTTCAAACAAATATCACATTTGAATGGCTTATCTCCTGTGTGACTACGCAAATGGTTACTCAAGCTACTACTGCAAGAAAAAGATTTCAAACAAATGTCACATTTTAATAGATTTCCTCCTGTATGAATATACATATGTGTATTCAAATTGGATCTACATGAAAAAGTTTTCAAACAAATGTCACATTTGAATGGCTTTCTTCCGGTGTGACTACGCAAATGTGTATTAAAATTACTTTTCTGTGAAAAAGTTTTCAAACAAATGTCACATTTAAATGGCATTTTTCCTGTGTGACTAAACAAATGTGCATTCAAACTACTTTTCTGTGTAAAAGTTTTCAAACAAATGTCACATTTCAATGGCTTTTTTCCGGTGTGACTACGCAAATGTGTATTCAAATTACTTTTTTGTGAAAAAGTTTTCAAACAAATGTCACATTTCAATGGCTTTTCTCCTGTGTGACTACGGAAATGAATCTTCAACTTTTCTTTTAGCGAAAATGATTTCAAACAAATGTCACATTTAAATGGCATTTCTCCTGTGTGACTAAACAAATGTGCATTCAAACTACTTTTCTGTGTAAAAGTTTTCAAACAAATGTCACATTTGAATGGCTTTTCTCCGGTGTGACTACGTAAATGTGTATTCAAACTACTATTCTGTGAAAAAGTTTTCAAACAAATGTCACATTTGAATGGCTTTTCTCCGGTGTGACTACGGAAATGTCTTTTTAAACTCTCTTTTAGAGAAAATGATTTCAAACAAATGTCACATTTAAATGGCATTTCTCCTGTGTGACTAAACAAATGTGATTTCAATTGAATTTTCAGTGAAAAGGTTTTTAAACAAATGGCACATTTGATTGGTTTTTCCCCTGTGTGATTATGCAAATGTGTATTTGAATTATGTGAAAAAGTTCTCGAACATTTCTGACCCTTTAATGTTTTTTTTCCTGCGTGTACAAGCAAATTTCTGTTAAAGTCACTTCTCTTCAATTTCTTATTTGCATCTATACTCAACTTGAAACTATCATTGAATCCGTTATCTTGCAACTCTACTTTCAAATCATGTTCATCTATTCCCATTTTATTTTTTACGCCTTCATCAAGATTTGTGAAAATGTCCACATTAGTTACTTGCTTTTTTCTGCAACTTATATTTTTCTGGTGATATTTTGTTTTATATAGTATTTTCTTCTGTTTCACAGAATGGTTTGTAGAAAAGTGGAGAAAGAATTCTATGTGTTTTGTGTATAAATTTGCACAAAACTCACAGATCATAATCGCAGAAATACTATTTGGGTTTAGACGTTTTCCATTTTTTTGTAGTCCTGCAAAGAAAATTTTAACTGTTTTTTTAAGATTTCAAATTATTGTAAAGAATACAAAGTTCTAAGAACTTATAGATGTTTTAAATGGTGATAACATTAAACTTAACTTAAATACAAAATCTGTGGATACAAGGCAAAAGCAAAAATGAGATTTGTATGCTAATATGTCTGTAAAGATGTAGCGCTTCCGATAGCTGAAGCTAATACGTCTAAAATTTATTTAGAATTTACAAAACACTATTGGCAAATACTGATATGTCTACAGGCCCATAATAATGTTGATATTGTAAAGGAAACTATACTGGCTGTATAATTCAAGTAGATATGTTGCCGAGCAAAAAACCATACTCTCCGTCAACCTACCTGTATATCAGCTACTTTCTAAATAAAGATAGATAACAAACTTGCTAAAGTATGTAAGAAACTGTTTCATTGTGTTTAAGGACTTTTTACGAATTCAGAAGATAAAGCAGAATCTGAAGCTCACACAAATCTAGATGAGGGTGGAAATATTTGGACAAAGAGAGTTAACTTGATTAAACAGATGAAAACCAGAGTTCTACAAATATCTAATCCAATATTTCACAATAAAAATCTAAAAATAATTTACAAACTCTTCTATAATAACTCATATCCTTCATATATTTGAAACATGTTTTATATAATACTTCTGGCAATAGAAATGACATTACTGTTGACATAATACGAAATGAAGAAAACAGTGACATTTTAACTACTAATAATACATCTCCAACTTATATTTCTTTACCATATATAAAATCTATCACACCTAAAATTTCCGGAGTATTTAAACCACATAATATAAAAATTGCGAATAAACAATATGTTACAATGAATTCAATTTTCAGTAAGATCAAAGACAAGGCTCCTACTAACAAATTAACTAATATAGTTTATGAGATTTCTTGCAATATCTGTAATAAGAAATACATTGGTCACAGCAAAAGATCGCTAACCAATCGAATCGCCTCTCATAAAAGTGACAGTGATAGATGTGCTTTAGCAGAACACGTGTTTTATGAAGGCCATTCTATGGATTATCAATCTGTCAAAGTTTTAGCAATAGAAAGTAATTATAGAAAACGTCTTTTCTTGGAAACAACGTATAATGCAGAACAAAATTATGACATAAATAAAAAAAACAGACTCAAATAACCTTAGTGTTATCTATGCATATCTTTTAGATTATGAAAAATGAACACAACATTCATAACAATCTTTAATTTTATGATAAATAAATGAAGATTATAGTAGTTCATGATCAAATAGTTTGTTTATTGTCAAATTGTTTTTCGTTGATTTATGTTTAAAAGAATTTATTATAAAAATTTACAACTTTTCCAAAATTCGCGATAGATTTTATGTAAGTATTTATTATTTTATTTAATTGTTAATAATGATAACATTGACCAATCAATTTTAGCCCTTGAAAATGAATAAAAGTTATTCGAAAGCTCGGGAATAAATATCTAAAAGAATTTAATCTGGTGTCTTATTGTCACATCTCAACCAAAATATCCATTACAAATAAGTTGGCAAATATCTTTCTTCAAATTAAATATATATATATATATATATATATATATATATATATATATATATATATATATATATATATATATATATATAAGATGTACGAATAGTGCGTGATATATGAACAATAAGCAACGAATAGATTAGTGTGTATTGCTTGCAAATAGAAGAAGGGGCATGTCTGCGGTTACCACTCTTTTCAGTAGCTCCTTCTTCTATTTGCGAGCAATACCCACTAATCTATTCGTTGCTTATTATATATATATATATATATATATATATATATATATATATATATTGAACCAGATATCTTAGATAATAAGAGAAGTAGTATTATAAAATTAAGTTGCTAGTATGAAATATATATGAAAATAACATAATTTAAGAAAACAAGTAAAAAGGAAACACTTTTCTTAATTTAAACAACATATCAAATAAAGATATATTAAACAACAGCCAATAACAATATAATAAAAAGGAATTACCTCAATGATAACATAAAATATAAATATTGCCTAACCAATGTAATGATGTAAATAAAGTTGCCTAAGACGTAGAATAATTTCCATATCATAACAGCTGTTCATCTGAAATGAAAACAAATATTACTATAGTTAATTCATTATAATCATTAATTTAAGAATAAGAACAAATATAAATATTGAATAGAATATAATCCAATAGATTTCATAGATAAACAAATAATGACATATAGACAAATAACATAAGAGAATTTATATTTCTAATTGATATGAATGTAACAAGGATATACTATCAATAATAATATTGAATGTGTATCTAAGTATAAACAATTTTAATGTATTTGTATGTATGAAATTGTTTTGATAAGTGATTGAAGTTTCAATTATCTGATTACAAAAGACAATATCTTATTGGTTAAAAAAGATGACATAACAAACTGTGAATCAATAAATAAATTTTTGAATAGTGATCTGAAAAAGAACAAAAGACTGTTTTGTTTAAAAAAGTTGAAAATCGAGGGGACGCTTAAGGAGAACGGTAGCTAGTGTTAAGAAGCGAGGAGTGTGTGGGATAGTGTTCCTAAAAATTTAAAGATATTCCCGGTTTTAGACATTTAAACTCCTAATGTACTATTAAATACAATATTAGAAATACTTACAGTTAATTGTAACAAGTTTTCCGACAAGAATCTGTGAAATTTTCAACAACTTTGGTTTTTTTTTGGAGATTCCGTGGAGTGTTCCTGGGATCCAGAGACTTTCTTCCAAATTCAAGATCAACAGGTCAGTGTATTTAAATCATTTATTGGCCAATAAATAGTGTAAAAACTCAAAATCCCAATTAAATACTTAATTTTATAAATTGACAAACTTTTGAAAATATGATCGATCTAAAAAATAAAGAAACAGACTTTATATAGTGTATTCATTGCATAAATCGTTAAATTTAATAAAAGGCCGAACTTTATATAAATTAAAATATGTACTTACGCTAATCACGCCATCTTGTAATCACATAAATCTGGTGATTGAAATTTTACAATGAAATAACTATGTCCATCTGTATATAATTTCTATTGTTCTATCCATGTATATAATTAATTTCTTCCCACAGCTATGTGTATCATATATAACTATGATATATATAAATTCTTTTATGTTTATTGTTGAACCATTCAATTGTTTTCATCGTCAATAAATTGTGTTGTATAATATAGATGCTTCTTACGTATCATAATTGTTTGTTTCATGCTAAAGCGCATGACTAATTTTTTCACGCATGCGCATTTATGATATTATTAAAATCAATAAATAGGTACAATATATCCATTGGCGTCGCATATTATTTTATCAAATAAATATTGCATTGATAATTAAATTGATTTCAAATAATGTGTTTTCTTTTTATTTCAACCATTACAACAGTATAAATTGCCAGGACTCAAAGGGAAAAAGGATTTCATGCTCCCGAATAATCTAATTAAAATAAATTATTAAACAAATATTAAAAACAAACTGAGCTAGCCAAACTTAAAACTTAAAACAAAAATTTATAAACATATACATTTAAATCATCTACAATAAAAGTAAGTATTATATCAATTGTTAATAATTGTCACCCAAAACGTGGGGCGTTGTAAAAATTTTGGTTATATTTGTAAAATTTAATACTTAATTAAAATGGCAAAAAGAATGATGTTGAGAGATGGAATGCAAGTAGGAGCAGACAGTGGTTCGGAAGAGGAAAGGGAAGAAAGAAGTCATGGTATGGGAGATTACCAAGCGGTATATCTGGAACAGGGACAACAAGCGGAAGGCGATGCACATGAAGAAGGTATGACAGGAGATGGGGAAACTGTAGAACAACAAGAGAGAAGGGAACCACAAGGAGGAACTAATGCCAACGAACAATGGATGCAGCAAATATTGATGAGTATCAATGAAAACATAAAGACAATGAAGGGAGATATGAACAATATGAAGAAAGAGTTGAAAGGAGATATCAACACAGTAAGTGGAAACATGGAAAATATGAGGGGAGATATGAACAATATGAGGGGAGATATGAACAAAATGGAGGAGAATATTAGGGAAGATTTGAATGGAAACATGAATAGATTGGAAAAGAAGATAGAAGAGGTGAAAAATGAAAGTATCCAAGAATTCAGAAAACTTAGGGAAGAAAATGAAGAATGTAGGCAGCAGATAAATAAGGTGAAAGAAGATATGGTGGAGCAAAACAAACATATACGGATTGAAATTCAAGAAAACGGTATGAAATTTAGAGAGCAGATAGAAAATCAAGTAGTAGAAAAAATTCAAGAAATAGAAGATAGTATAAGAAGAAATAAAGGAGGTATAGGATGTTCAGGAAATTTTTATAATAATGTAGTAACAGGAATAAAATGGGACAACATGATGACTATGATTCATACAAAAGCTTTCTCTAAAATAATAATAAGTGAAATGAATAATATGGAAGAATTGGAAACGCAAATTTTAATGGATTCATGGGAAGAAATTTATGAGATATGGGACAACAGAGTTAAAAAGAATATGGTAGAGAATATACAGACGCTTCAGAAATTTATCGAGCATCAAACAACAAGAGAAGAAAGCAAGAAAAAGGTTAGAAAAAGAAAAGCAAATTAAATAATAGAACAAGAGAATAGGAATGAAATATGGAGACGAAAATGCAATTCAATGAAAAAGGGAAAGGATACAGAAAGGAAGTCGATATAAATAATGTACATAGAATTTAGAAACAATGAATAACACAATTATATATATGTCATGTATATAAATAATTTATAGATGATGTTATGTTACGAATAATATTTTAAAAAGGAAATGATAGTCATAAGGATAGATTTAAAATTTAATATTAGGTAGTGTACAAAGTTAAAGTAGATATTAGACAGAGTTTTGTTTTCCATTTGGCAGCTGATAATCCAATTAAATTCATCACGTTTGTTTCTTCAGAACCTAAAAAAATAAATATAATATAATATAAAGAAAAATTTATTAGATAAAACTTATAATTAAAACATTTTAAAAAAATTTGAGTATGGCAAATCTATATATATAGCAAATAAAGGAAACAATTTATAAGAGATACTGGTTTTACATAGAATGAAACTATTAAAGAATATAGGATAGAGGGGATAAAATAAGAATAACTCAAGTATCAAATAGAAGTTCACATTTTAAAATAAGGAAATAAGATGTAAGTAATAAAGGATAGGAAAGGATAATAATGAATGATATTGATTAAAAATATAGGAGGTAATGTTTAATGTCAATTAGAATCTTATAGATTACTTGAAAATACAGGAAGGAATAAGGAAGTTGATATTGATGTATATATGAATTTAAGAAATAATTAATTATATTGAATAATGAATATTGAAAAGAAATATGATATGAGGAGTATATAGAAGTATAATGTAATTACAAAGAAATAAGTTGATATATAAGTGGATGTTAGTAAGAAATGATAATAAAGAAGTATTATATGAAGTAATATTAAAAATATAAATTGACATTGATCTTAATCAAGTGTATTTTAAGGAAAGAATTAGGAGACAGTTATTGAAAGAAATAGATTTTGTAGTAGGAAAAATGTGAACAAATATTTGAGAAACATAGTTAAAGAAAGTAAGATTATGCCATAAAATTGTTAAATTTTTTTTTAATAAAATAAAATCAATCATTTATAATAAGAAAATTGAAATTTAAATAAATATCCAGGGTATGGATATCATTTAAATTTAAATTTGAGGGGAATTGAACCAGATATCTTAGATAATAAGAGAAGTAGTATTATAAAATTAAGTTGCTAGTATGAAATATATATGAAAATAACATAATTTAAGAAAACAAGTAAAAAGGAAACACTTTTCTTAATTTAAACAACATATCAAATAAAGATATATTAAACAACAGCCAATAACAATATAATAAAAAGGAATTACCTCAATGATAACATAAAATATAAATATTGCCTAACCAATGTAATGATGTAAATAAAGTTGCCTAAGACGTAGAATAATTTCCATATCATAACAGCTGTTCATCTGAAATAAAAACAAATATTACTATAGTGAATTCATTATAATCATTAATTTAAGAATAAGAACAAATATAAATATTGAATAGAATATAATCCAATAGATTTCATAGATAAACAAATAATGACATATAGACAAATAACATAAGAGAATTTATATTTATAATTGATATGAATGTAACAAGGATATACTATCAATAATAATATTGAATGTGTATCTAAGTATAAACAATTTTAATGTATTTGTATGTATGAAATTGTTTTAATAAGTGATTGAAGTTTCAATTATCTGATTACAAAAGACAATATCTTATTGGTTAAAAAAGATGACATAACAAACTGTGAATCAATAAATAAATTTTTGAATAGTGATCTGAAAAAGAACAAAAGACTGTTTTGTTTAAAAAAGTTGAAAATCGAGGGGACGCTTAAGGAGAACGGTAGCTAGTGTTAAGAAGCGAGGAGTGTGTGGGATAGTGTTCCTAAAAATTTAAAGATATTCCCGGTTTTAGACATTTAAACTCCTAATGTACTATTAAATACAATATTAGAAATACTTACAGTTAATTGTAACAAGTTTTCCGACAAGAATCTGTGAAATTTTCAACAACTTTGGTTTTTTTTTGGAGATTCCGTGGAGTGTTCCTGGGATCCAGAGACTTTCTTCCAAATTCAAGATCAACAGGTCAGTGTATTTAAATCATTTATTGGCCAATAAATAGTGTAAAAACTCAAAATCCCAATAAATTGACAAACTTTTGAAAATATGATCGATCTAAAAAATAAAGAAACAGACTTTATATAGTGTATTCATTGCATAAATCGTTAAATTTAATAAAAGGCCGAACTTTATATAAATTAAAATATGTACTTACGCTAATCACGCCATCTTGTAATCACATAAATCTGGTGATTGAAATTTTACAATGAAATAACTATGTCCATCTGTATATAATTTCTATTGTTCTATCCATGTATATAATTAATTTCTTCCCACAGCTATGTGTATCATATATAACTATGATATATATAAATTCTTTTATGTTTATTGTTGAACCATTCAATTGTTTTCATCGTCAATAAATTGTGTTGTATAATATAGATGCTTCTTACGTATCATAATTGTTTGTTTCATGCTAAAGCGCATGACTAATTTTTTCACGCATGCGCATTTATGATATTATTAAAATCAATAAATAGGTACAATATATCCATTGGCGTCGCATATTATTTTATCAAATAAATATTGCATTGATAATTAAATTGATTTCAAATAATGTGTTTTCTTTTTATTTCAACCATTACAACAGTATAAATTGCCAGGACTCAAAGGGAAAAAGGATTTCATGATCCCGAATAATCTAATTAAAATAAATTATTAAACAAATATTAAAAACAAACTGAGCTAGCCAAACTAAAAACAAAAAATTCTAAATAATCAAAAACATTTAAATATTCTAATTAAAAGTAAGTAAATAATACAGTGTTTGTTAATAATATATATATATATATATATATATATATATATATATATATATATATATATATATATATATATATATATATATATCAGCCCCACAGGGCTATCTGGCCCTCGGCTTCGAGATCTTTCACTCTTTCCATTTGTGTCTGTTCCTCGCCTCGTTTTGCCAGTCGCTTACTCCCACTGTTCTCAAGTCTCTCCTAACCTCCTCCAACCATTTCTTCCTAGGTCTTCCACTTCTCTTTTTACCTCCTTCTCCACCTTGTACCACTCGTTTTACCCATCTGTCTTCTGTCGTTCTACCTATATGTCCCAACCATCTCGCTCTCTGTGCTTTAATTATATGGGTTATACTTGGGTGCTTATACAATTCCGATAGTTCTCTGTTTGTTCTTCTTCTGTATATTCCATCTTCTTTTAATTCACCATAAATCTTTCTGGGCATTTTACGTTCCCATATCTCTAGTTTCTGCTCTTTTTTGTTCATTGTCAAAGTTTCACAAGCGTAGGTAACGGACGGTCTTATTATTGTTTGGTACATTCTTATTTTTGCTGTTCGTGATGTGTCTTTTGAATTTAGCATCTTTGATACCATTCCTGCTGCTTTACTGCCTTTCGTTAACCCTTTTTCTATATCCCTTTCTTCGTCTACTTTGTTTGTGATAATGACTCCCAAATATTCGATTTGTTCCACCTTTTATATTCTGTAGCTATTATTTCCATTACAATAAAATAATATCTTTTTTTTCATTGTCCTTCATTACCATGTATTTTGTTTTTTCCTCGTTGATCACTAGACCATATTCTCTTGCCTTCTCTTCCTGTAGCTTAAATACGCTCAGCAGTTCTTTCCTGGATCTTGCCATGAGTACTATGTCGTCCGCATATGCTAGACAGTGATGTTTATTCCCATAAATTAAACCTCGGGTTTTTATACCCCTTTCTCTTAGTATAATTTCTTGAACTAGGTTAAAGAGGGCTGTGGATAATGGGTCTCCTTGTCTCAGACCTTTCTCTATCTTGAATTCGTTAGAGAAATACTGCCCTCCAGAGTTACTTTGCTCGCGGTTTTTCGGATGGTCATTTCCACTAGTCTTCTCAATTTTACTGGTATATTTCCCTTTCCCATTGCCTCATACATTTTTTTCTTTTGATAGTATCATAGGCCTGTCTGTAATCGATGAATAGCATATGCAGAGTTAGATTTTGTTCGTAAGCATTTTCCTGAAGTTGTTTCATAATGAAAATTTGGTCTATTGCCGATCTAGCTGCTTTAAAACCTCCTTGGTATTCTCCTACATTTTCAATGTGGTATTTGTCTAATCGATTTGTAAGTATTTATGCCATAACTTTGTATGCTACATCTAAAAGTGCTATTCCGGGGTAGTTATTGCATTCTTCCTTAGGACCTTTTTTGTGGATTGGAATTATTAATCAATTTTCAGGTATCTTTTCTTCTCGCCATACTTGTTTTAACAACTGCCATATTCCCTCAGTTAATTGTTCACCTCCATATTTTAAAATTTCTATTGGAATATTATTGTCTCATGCACTTTTATTATTCTTCATTTTTTAAAGCATTCTGTCACCTCCACTTTTTTGGGACCATTATGGCTAGATCTTCCTCTTCACAATTTTCTTCCTCCAATTCATTATTATTTTCGCTTAGTTCTTCCTCACCATAATTTAGTAATTCCTCAAAATACTGTGCAAATCTATTTATTTTTTCTTCCTTGTCCCCTATTAGATATCCCTCTTTGCTTTTCAAAAAATAAGGTGTTTTTCGGTTTTGGCCTTCCTCTTTTCTTATTTCATGATAAAAATTTCTCACTTCTTTATTTTTATAAGCTTCTTCAATTTTTAATAATTCCCTTTCAAAGTAAATTCTTTTGTTCTTTCTGCATATTTGTTTAATTTCTTTCCTTGCTTTTTTATACTCTAGTCTATTTTCTTCACTGTTTTCTTTTAATAATCTTTGTCTGGTTTTATTTCTTTTTTCCAAGGCCTGTTTACATTGTTCATCAAACCACTTATCTTTTTTCCCCTTGGGGCTCCCTAGTACCCTATTTGTTAAATCTCTCATTACAGTTTCTATCTGTGACCATTCTCATTCTAGTTGTTCGACACAAGGTCTTAAATATAATTCTCTATTGATTTCTTGTTGGAAGTGATTTACTGTGGCCTTGTCCTTCAATTTTTCTAAATCGTATTTTTTCCGTTTTTACTATCTTGTTCAATTTTAGGTGGCTTATCTTGTTTCCGTTTTGTGATTACTAAGAAGTGGTCACTATCCGCATCAGCTCCTCTATAACTTTGTACATCTGTTACCTTTTTTAAGTGTTTCATTTCTATCAGGACGTGATGTATTTGGTTTTTTATTGTGCCATTTGGTGATAACTAGGTTTCCTTGTGGATATTCTTATTGTCAAATGACGTGCTTACGATTTTCATTTTATTTTCAAAGCAAATTCTATGAGTCGCTGCTTTTTCCCCCCGTTACTTTTATGTACTCTTCTTCTTGTCTTCAATATTATGGTTTAAATTATTTGGGTAATTTTTTTGTTTCAAGTAGACACATAAAAAAATAGTTAAATCGGGGGATCGGGACTGAAAAAATATTGGTCCATAACGTCCCATCCATCGCGCATGAAAATATTCATCCAGCCATCCTTTAATTAGCAAAGTCGAATGTGACGAACATCCATCATGATCAAAGTACATTTTACGCTTTTGCTCCAAGGGAATATTTTCTAATTCAGGTATTAAGAAGTTGTCCAGCAAATACAAAATATACTTCCTGATTTAATGTATCTTCCAGAAAATAAATACGGTCCGATTATTCGATCCGGTAAAATCACACACCAAACATTAACTTTTTTAGCAAATTGACTCTATTCCTGTAGCTCGGGTGTTCACTAGCTCAATATCGACTCCTTTTGTTGCAAATGTTGCTTCATTAGAAAACAAAATATTATTGTGAAAGAATCGGTCATGCATAAGTTTTTCACCAATCATCGCACAAAAGTCTAACGTTGTGTCATAATCATAATCTTGTAAGGTATGAATAAATTTCGGTTTGAATGGATGAATTTTGTTTTGCTTAAATATTTTCTGTAAGCGACTCTTGCAAAAACCAACCTCCACTGCTCTTTCCATTAACGAATGCATAGCTACTGCACTAGCTGCATCATCCTCCTGAACATACGCCATTTTGAATTTTTTTGTCTTGAACAGATCCTGTCTCATCAAACTTGTTTATTAATTTTTTCAATCCACACCGCGTAATGGGTACATCTGGATATTTTTCGTGAAATTTTGCAATTGCATACTGGTACAAAACTTCCCCATTACCATAACACTTAATAAGATATACTCTTTGTTGAATAGTTAACATTGTTGTCAAATATTTCTTAAATAATGACAATTTGAAAATTATTTAGAAAAGTTGACAGTTACTTGGTACATCGTAAACGTCACTCACTAGATTAATGCATTATTTTCGAACTTAGTGCAAAAATTTATACGGTTTTCATGAAACTGGCTATAGAATGAGACGGGTTTTGAAAAATTGAAAAAAATTTATTTCGTATTATGGGGTTTCATAACAAGCAAAACTTTTTATCAAGAATGACATTTTTCACTAAAACTATATTTAAACATTTTTCACCTATAGTATACCCCATCCGTGGACACGCTGTATATTCAGACACCTGTTGGGGTTATATAGGAAATGCTATGTTTAGCTACATTGCAAGTTGTCACAAAAATATTTCTATTATTGATTAGGAATTTTTTCATCAGTTGAAATCTAGATATAGAAAGTGACAAAATTAATTGACTTCACATTAAATGGCTGCGATATGAGAAAGAGTTCGGTGTGCCGCTAAAGTCGTGCTGAAAACCTGATTGACTAATAGGCAAAATGTCATGATTTAAATATTCTTCAATTTGGTGTTTAATTGTTTTCTCTGAAATATAATTGACAGTATAGAAATAGGTCAAAGATCACTAATAGTATGAACATTTGCTTTTTTGGAATGGGAGAAACTTTTCAAATATCTGGAATTGTTGACTGAATAATGCTAGAATTATTATATCTTGTATATCCTTCATGCCAACTGGCTTGGTTTGAATTTCAAATAAATATTTACAGATGGTAAGGTGACATATATAGGTAGGATTAAATTGTAATAATTCCTCTAATTATTGTTATAAAATTCCAACAGGATTTTCATCACCATCTGTGGAATTAGGGGACACTAGAAGGAACTGTTTACATATTTTTTCAAGATTATTTAAAAGATCTGGTAATATTGAAGATAAATAAGGATAAAGGCGAGTAAGAGAATACTTATTCTGTTTGTGATAGATCCTATTATCTTACTCAATCTCAAAAATAATAAAAATATATTTAGTAGCTTCAAATACTAAACAAAATGAACAGGAAATATCTGACAATAAGGAGGTTCATCTGCTTCAACAAAATATTCTGATAATCTATGTTCATTTACTAAACAACTTCATAATTGAAGAAAATCCTATTGGAATCACTGATATCAGCAGTGGTGAAATCCATAATGATCAGAAAAGTGTACAAATTAACATGGAATTTTCCAACATTACTGCAAATAAATATTGTGGGGGTGAAACGGAATGTGGTCACATTATGCATATACACCCAAATTATTCTGATGTTATTGAAGATGTAGATGTTATCAACAATATTAACAGTAGAACTGGAGATAACCCAAGTACGGTCCCTGAAATTACCACTGACACTCCTGCAGGAGGTAATATACCACAATGAAGCAGACTTTGACTTCCTTAACCATGATGATGATGTTGATGACCATAATGACAAATGCTACGTTCCAAATGATGAATGTGATAATGAGAATATTAATGATGCAAGGATAATTGTCACTGATGGTAATTTAGTAGATCCAATTAAAGTAACTGACCATTTTAATAACCTAGAAGGAAGAAAAAGAGTACTAAAGGCGGATCCCAAGAGTTGTGAAATAAATCACCGGAGGTGAAAAGTCTATTTTTAAAAATATTTATTTATTACTTTTACACTTGGAATATTACCGACAATAATTCTTACGTCTAATTTACTTAAAAGTTAACTACTGACTGCTGCCTGAAATGAATGTAGAAAATAAAGTAAACTAAAACGGATCAGCAAAATTATACAGTGTGTCAGCATCTTCATATCATCTTCTATACAAGGGGTGACATAATTCCTCCCTCTGAAGTTTCAGCTTCCGTGGGCTGCAGCTAAGGAAGGTGAATATCTTCGGACTGACTTTCTTGGATTGGTTTCTTGAAAATGATTCTTTTGAGGGCCCAATACAGACATAAGGAAATTACGAGGCAATAAATTATTATCGTCTAAGTACTTGGAACATAGGAAGGTGCGTAAGACTCGAGAGCTGGAGTATTTCTGATGATTCTTCCTCGGAGGGTACTGAAGTCATCTAAATTTATTTCTGGAAGACTAAAATTGATATTTTTATGAACGAGATGATCACGATTGGATATGTATACACCTGGAATGAAAATGGGCTGGCTTTCAACTTCTATCGGGCCATTATTTATTATTGTTTCGGAGTCTGTAATAATTTGACAGGATGCCGGAATGTTGGCTAGGTGCCGATGTAGTTGAGGATTTCTTCTTGTTGGTTACACATTAATCTGATGTTTGTTTTCTTGGGAAGAACGACGATCCACTGATTGGATTCATCAAGTCTTTTAGTTAATATTTTAGAGTTGCTTAAGGGCATTTGACTGCAGGCGGATGTGGTCTTAAGGTTGAGTAGTTGAACTTCGCAAGGGCTGTTGGAATTGACTTGTTGTAGGCCGACTTCTTGGCTCATATATTCTTGTCTAGCTAATTTTATGCATGGTTCATCCAATAGGTTGAAGTACAATTCATTTTTTAAAATAAATCTATTTTGAGGGATGATTACTGTTAACTGACTCTCACTCTGAATAGGTATTGGATACAAATGATATAGTTCTAAACCAAAAGGATATGTTACAGGTACATGTAAAATATATGTAATCTTGCTATTTACTATATAATAAGACTTTTATTAAATTTTCAAAAATTGGAATATTGTTTATTTTAAGTTTTATGGGCATTCGATCTTTACTCACATTCTTGTATAATTCTTCCAAAAGTTTGAACAATTCGCTAGGTTTTATTATGCTTGGATGCATAATTCCCGCTTTTGCAAATGATATTGAAATTTCTATATCTTATAAGATTGAAATAAGCATTTCGCACAAGTTTAAAATATGAAAAATTACGTCCCTTATGAAGGTATTTGTCTCGAATTGAGTTTGATTCCCTACATATGAATCGATCGTTGCTAATTTACGTTCTAATAATAATTGATTATGATTTATTTGTTGAATACTCTTATTAAAGTTATCTATCAGAGATATTGCTACCGAATTTTGAGTTTTTCTTTTATCAGACAATTGATTTTGTTGAAGTTGTCTAATAAGGTTGTCGTAACGTTCTCCGTCATTGGAGTCTAAATTTCCACTAATAGTTTTAACAATTGAACCGAGACCATTGAACAACCCTCGTTTGGTTCTATTTTCGCGAGGTAGTAATTCTGTTAATTTTATTTCAACTTTACTTTCCGTAAATTTTAAGAAACGTTTATGATTAGTTATCTCTTCTTGACAAATTTTATTTTTTATAGCTGTGTTAAAAATATATATCTGTTTATCTTTTAAATTTTGAAATTGTGTGACAATAGGATTTATATCATAATAATAAAATATCGAGATAGACGTTATATCTGTGTTCGAATATAAACCGGTATTTTTAATATTAATAAAATACTTCTGCATGAGTAAACAATAATATATTCTAATAGACATGTGCTCCGATTATTTTAACATTCAGTGTGGATAATTCAAATTGTTTTAATAAATTGGTTGGATTTCGTAGAAACTGTAAGTGATCAAGTTTTACTTTACTTCTGATTATCAACTGTACAGCCGAATACATCTAAATATTCCATTATTATCAGTAAACAAACCTTACTTATAGCAGATTCAAGTGCATGGCTTATCGGACTGCCAGGGCCGTACTTAATTATTTTATCACTTCGTGTTTTGTGAAAATTTCAAAATGTATACCAACAACTATTCTCAATCATTGACCTCATCTCAAGACCAATCTCGTACCCCCAATACCTACTCTTCAGCAGTATCAAAACAACAATTTCCCTCAAAAGAACAGGCAATAGTTTTCAGTACTTTAGAAAACACTCAATTACAAGATTATCTAATTCCTCTAAGAACCATAATCTAACCGAAAAATATAATTTTTTCCTCTTGATTGTCCCATAATCGTATATGTATGTACCTATCTAGTAAACAGTTGGTGGATGGCTTCATAAATAATCATGGATACATAAAAGTACAGGGAGAAATAGTTAGGGCCAGAAGACTAATAACACCTGCTGAAAGACTCATTCTGTCGAACGTATGTCCTACAATACCGCATAATCTATTAATAGACCAATTAATAAACATCGGACTAAATCCTGTTTCTCACCTGACATGTTTAAGAATCAGTTCCTCTCTACCTGAGTATAGCCATATTCTTAGTTTTCGGAGGCAAATCTACGTCAGTCCTCACAATTTATCGCTACCAGAATCGTTTACAGTAGACTTTGAAAATAGGACATACCGAATTTTTCTGTCTCAAGATGGTATGGTATGTTACAATTGTAAAAAACCTGGTCACTTAGTATCTCAATGTACTAAACCTAAAACATCTCTACCGCAAGTTCAACCTACAGGCAGCTCCAACTTACCAATTAGCGCAAATACATCTAATTATGTTCCGACAAACACCGTTGTCACGCAAAATATAATACCAGCTTCCCCAGTGGACTCAAATTCAACCACAAAAGATGCGGCAACCTCTAACGCCACGCCGGTTGCATCTACTAACAGGGATGCACCAGAAGAAACCAACAACATCTCCAACAAAACAAAGCGCAATATATACGAAGTAATTACACCTGAAGCAGACACAGTTGGAAACGATCACAACTCATTTCCTTTACCGAGAAACAAACAAAAATTAAATAAAAAGACAACCATTCTGACAACACCCAGTCTTACATCAGTTATCACTATACAGTTACTTGAACCGGCCAACAATTTTATTAATAATCAATCTCCTCCATTCGTTATCGATTATGATCAACTTGCGTTACTCATAACCAATGTTAGTGGCTCTACAGATCCCATCAGTATGATCGAAGAATATACAACAGATTACCTAGCCCTCACCCATATGCTCTCTCAAATTCACCCCCACTTGAACGATAGATCTATGAAGACTCGATTTACTAACTTAAAAAAGAAAATTTTCAAGTTCCTGGGTAACGATACTTCAGAGTGGGATAGTGACATATCCCAAAGTAGTCAGCAAAATATATAATGTCAATACTTCAGTGAAACATCGATATTATATGCCTACAAGAAACCAATCTTAAACATCAAAATACTTATAATTGAAAGCTATTCGACTGTTTTCGCAAAGACCGAATAAGTGATATTAATTTCACTTCCGGCGGAGTAGCTACTCTAGTCAATAAGGCATTGGAGGCAAAACCATTTCCTGTCACTAGCAACTTAGAAGCTGTCGTTGTCAAGATCAACTCACCTAGCACATATTCCATATGCAACATTTATTTACCCTCAAGTCATCCAGCCTCCTATAACGACATAAAAGATCTACTCATACAAATACCACATCCACGCATAATTATGGGCGATTTTAATGGCCATAACATAATATGGGGCTCGCTACATACAGACACAAGAGGCAAAATTGTGGAAAAAGTAATCTCGGATCTTCAACTGAATATTCTCAATGATGGAACCCCAACTAGATTCAACATCAACACCGGGGACTCAACTGCAATCGATCTAACCCTTTGCGATCCTTCGTTAACACCTCGCCTATCCTGGGAAGTCCTGAACTTTACCTATGGTAGTGACCACCACCCTATAATAATAAATCGTTGTACTCATCAATCTCCGGATCTTTTTCTGCCAAAATGGAAAATCTACTCTGCTAACTAGTCCGATTTTGCTGAGCATATTCAAGTCGCTATCTGAAACTATAAACTATCTGAAAACATCGATGAATCATTATCAAATTTTAACAATATAATTCTGTGCAGTCTGCACGTTCCTGTACCTTGGTGGAATCCAGAATGTGAAGCAGCAATTCGTGCAAGCAAAGCAGCTTTGAATAAATATAAAAGACACAAGACAGTTGAAAACAAGATAGATTTCAAGAAACATAAAGCCAAGGCTCACCTCACAACGAAACTCGCAAAGAAAAACTCCTGGCTTCAATATATCTCAAAAATAAATAGTTCCACTCCTATCAGTGAAGTGTGGACAAGAGTAAGGAAACATTCGGGCTTCAATTATAAGCCAGTAATAACTAGTCTAAAATTCAACAATACAGTCACAACCTCTGCAAGTGAAATGGCTAACATATTAGCCAGTATTTACAAGCAAATGTCCTCGAACGAAAACTACAACATCACTTTTCTCGATAATTTATTAGCTGCAGAAAACTCGAATCTGTCACTTGATGGAAATGAACATACTGCTTTAAACATGAGCTTCACAAAGGCTGAATTGGATAACGCCCTTAATAATTTAAAAAAATCCAGTGCAGGACCAGATGATATCCCAGTCGTATTTTTAAAACATCTTCCCGATATAGCAAAAACAACGCTACTGAAACTGATTAACTGCATTTGGAAACAACACCAGTTTCCATCAATCTGGTCCAAATCCATCGTACTTCCGCTCCTTAAACACCAAAAATCTCGCACTGAACCTTCATCTTACCGACCTATAAGTTTAACATGCTCAACCAGCAAACTGATGGAGAAAATGGTCAATGGCAGACTTACGTGGACTTTAGAAAAGGCAAACCATTTAATATCCGAGCAAAATGGTGTCAGACAAAATCGTTCAGGGATTGACAACATCCTGGATACATAAAGTGACATTCATGAAGCTCTATCGACAAAACAAACCTGTATTGCTATATTCTTCGATCTTAAAAAAGCTTTCAATACTTGCTGGAAACTTAATATTCTAAAGCAACTGCACATGTGGAACATTCGGGGAAGTTGTTTGAAATTCATCAGAAATTTTATGAAGAACCGATCTTTTCGTGTAAGAGTCCATAGCTCTTACTCTGCAGATCAGATAGAAGATAATGGGACACCACGAGGATCCATTTTCAGCCCCACATTATTCCTAGTGGCCATAAACAATATCATCAAGGGCTTGTCGAAACCCTTGAAAGCACGCGTGTATGCAGATGATCTTGTTGTATACATTAAAGGAAAAAATACTTCCTTCATGACGAATATTTTGCAAAAATTTTTAACGCAACTCGAACAATGGTCCTTGAATACAGGTTTTGAATTCTCCTCATCAAAAACAACCGCCATGTTCTTTTCAAAAAAAAGTCTAGACGTTTATCCAACATTACAATTATATGGTAAAAACTTATCGTTCAGATCGTCGGTAAAATTCCTGGGAATGTGGTTCGACGAAAAGCTTACATGGAAGGAACATATTAAACAAACGGCCCGTTCTTGTAACAAGCGACTAAATCTAATGAAGACATTGGCTAATAAATGTTGGGGATCTGATTACAATACACTACTTACTATTTATAAAACATTAATCAGGTCAAAAATAGACTACGGTTCCATTGCATACGCTTCGGCTTCCAATACAACTCTAAAGTTACTGGACACTGTGCACAACAATGGCCTCCGAATTGCACTAGGAGCTTTCAGAACAACTCCGGTTGAAGCTATATATTGCGAAACTGGTGAGCCACCTCTGCATTACAGGAGAATGTTCTTAACTCTCTCACACGCCACATCTATAGCCTGAAAACCTCTGTACACCAATGCCTTCACCAAAAAATATACTAACTACTTCAACAACAAATCGCATACACCTAAACCTTATTATGAGAGAATACGTACATATCTCCAGTATTTAGACATCCAATTTCCAGAATTATTTCCAATAGATCTAGATCACCCTCCTCCCTGGACCATCAACGTCCCCACCATTAACACTAGTTTGAGCAGATTTAATAAACAGGAAGTATGCCCAGCCGTCTTTAAAACTAACCTTAAATTAATATCGGAAGAATATCAGGACTTCATCAAAATATAAACAGACGCATCTAAATGTGAATTGGGTGTCGGAGCAGCAATTGTAACAACCAATCTTAGTCTGCAATTTAAACTTACTCCAACCCTGAGTATTTTCTCAGCCGAAGTTTTTGCGCTCTATAAAGCCCTCCAACACATAAATTCTTGCAACATACCAAAAGCGTTAATTATTACTGACTCTCTCAGTTCTTTGTTAAACTTGAAACAGATCTATCCCCAAAACCCTATTGACAAAATGATAAAATCAGAACTGCTACAGGCTCAAGAAAACTCCAGATGCGTCAACTTCATATGGATCCCATCCCACATCGGCATCGAAAAAGCAGACATTTGTGCCCGTAGTGCTATTTCTAATGACGAACCAAAATCGGAGTGTTGCTATTGATCTCAAGGTATTTATTAAAAATAAAGTTTTGTGTAAGTGGAACCAGGACTAGGAAAGTTCTCAGTCGAAATTACGGCAAATCAAAAGTGACGTTTCTCCATGTCAGTTTAAAAGTAGCGATCGACGTACGCAAGTGATTCTTACACGCCTACGATTGGGCCATACCAGGTATACCCACTCCTACCTTTTTTCAAACGACGATCCACTAAAATACACTGTGTGCAATGTAATAGATAGTGTAAAACATTTCCTGGTCGAATCTCCCAGATTTCATAATCAACGTAGCATGCACAACATTCCTACCGATTTGATGAAACTCATTGGAAATGTCTGCGATCACCGGCTCGTAATTGACAATCTAAAATCAATTAATTTGTTTTATAAAGTATGAAATTTTCGATTGTACCGTCGCTAATAACCTTCGGGTAGATGCGACTCTTCTAAATAAAATAAAAATATCGAGTGATAGTATTCGGTTACTTTTGCAGTGCCAAGTTTCACTGGAAGTAGACCTGGATTATCGTGGAGGTTTCTAAGTGTAATTATTTCTTTGAATCCGAGTATTCCTGTAAACCTGAAATAATAACTATGTGTCAAATGAATATATTCTTTTCAGTGGGCGTTTTATATTACCCATATGAATTTTTCCGTGTTTTGCTGTCGTAACTATTTTGCGTTTGGTATTTACTGATTTAATACTAACGGGCTTGTGAAATTTGTTCGCGTTTTTCTGTCTCTTTTACTTTTTTATAAAAATCTTTTCGTTTAGTATAAATATCTCAGGACTTTCTCGGTTTTCATTTACTGTTTCTACTAGATTCTCTTTTAGGTTTGATAAATCAGCATTGATTTTCGCATACAATAATTTAGAACGTTCTTTATGTCTATTAACGTGATCATTGATTAAAAGTTTATCAATTGCGATATCAAATGGATCATTATCAGTAATATGTCCGCTAATTATGTCCATAGGTTTTAATTTAGTAGCCGAATGTATTGTATTATTATATGCCAGAATAGCATTTGCCATTTTAGTTTTTACAGGTGTGTCTGAGAATCCTTGCGAGTTTAATAGCCTTAGATGTTCTATTATCGTCGAATGAAATCTTTCTACAATTCCGTTTGATTGAGGATGATCAGGGGAGCAAAAATGCACTTTAATTTTATGTAGTCCTAATAGTTCTGTGATTACCGTATTTTTAAATTCGGTGCCGTTATCGCAAATAATTTGATTTGTTATACCGTGATGAGAAAAGTAAGTTATCAAATTGTTCGCTACTTCCGTACCAGAAAGTGCGTTTAAATGGTATGCTTGGGCATATTTAGAAAAACTATCAACTATCGTCAAAAATTTTGAATTTTCAAAAGTAAATGAATCTATATGAATGATTTCAAACGGTTTATTTGCAGTGGGTGTCAAATTCATTTTTAACTTTACTGGATGTCTATCATATTTACACTGTTGGCATATTTCGCACTCGTTGAATTGATTTTTTTATGTACGGCCCGTAATACTTTTCTTTAATTCTTTGAAGAGATTCATTAATTCCGCTGTGGTTCGTTTTACCTTCGTGATAGTTTTTAATCATTTCTTTAATATCAACTTTTTTTATGACATAATAGTTTGGTAAAACATTTTTTGAATTTTATAGATGACAACTTAAAATATTTCTGTAAGCAAACTGAGAATGGTTCATACAGGTCAGGATCTTCGAAATATAGATAGTACTGAATATCTGGAACTATATATTCTTTAACAAAGTTGATAACATCGTTCTCGAAATTATTTTTAGAGAGCTGAAATAAAAGCCGTTGTTTATCGCTGAATAAAGTGATTCTTTTTAATTTTGCAAGTGAATGTGTGAAATTTATTTAATGAATATTTGATTTTTACCGTAATTTACAGCACATTCAATGCCTATAATTGGATTTTCATCGACATTTGAGTGTACAGTAATATTGTCATCAGTAATATTCTCGTTTTGTCTATCGCTAGAATTATTTTGTGTCTCTTGATTTTGATGCTGAATGTTGTCATCTGAAATTGTTTCGTCAATGTTAACTATCATTGCAAAATTGGCATTCTCGGATGTGGTTGGAGTGTCGCTTATTAGTTCATTAGCAGTTGGTGAAGGGGTATTTAAAGTTTGATATGCTTGTTCGGACGTACTTGGATTATTATGGTAGTTTGATGTTTCATCTAAAATTTCATCAATACGTTTCCAAAATGACTAATCGTTGTTCAAAATTGAATTTGTATCTTTAGTGTGAAGTTTTATTCGCGACAGAGAATTTACATTATTAGATTTCCCATTTATATAAAAAATTGTTTAGCCTAATTCTTCTAATTTAATTCGCCAACATAGTAATTTAGAATTTGGTTCTTTTAAAGAGTTTAACCACACGAGTGGTTTATGATCTGTTATTATATTGAACTGACGGCCATATAGATATGGACGAAAATATTTCGTTGCCCAAACTATAGCAAGTAACACCTTCTCAATCGTGGAGTAACTTTGCTCTGAGTCGTTAAGCGTTCTCGAAGCATATGCTACAGGGAGATCTTGTCCAATAGGACCTTGGGATAAGATAGCACCTAGTGCTACATTAGAAGCGTCGATGGTAAGATTAAATGTTTCATTGAAGTCTGGATACTGTAATATCGGTTCGTTAGTCAATAAAGTTTTACAAGTCTCAAAACATGTTATGTATTCGTCGTTAAGTTCAATTTTTGCACCCTTCTTTAAACATTTCGTGAAAGGTTTGGTTAGTCGTGCAAAGTCTTTGATAAACCGTCTGTAGTTTCCGAGCAATCCTGAGAATCCTTTGAGTTGCTTGGGTGTTTTAAGTATCGAATAGTTGAGTATTGCATACATTTTTTCGGGGTTTGGTTTAACTTCGTCAGGTGTCACCACGTGACCTAGATAAGTAACTTCTTTCCTTAAGAACTCAGATTTATCTAACTGAACTTTGAAGTTAGCTTCTCTGAGTCTCTGGAAAACCGTCTTTAGGCGCTCTAAATGCTCTTGTAATGAGGTTGAATACACAATAATATCGTCTAGGTATACTAAACACATCTCATTTTGTATAACTCTTAGTATGTTGTCAGTGACACGCTGGAAAGTTGCTGGCGCATTTTTCAATCCAAAAGGTTTGCGCACGAACTCCCAATGGCCATTTTCGGTGTTAAATGCCGTTTTTTCGATGTTAGTTTCTTCCATCTCTATTTGGTAGAAGCCACTGGCTAAATCTATTGTGGACAAATATTAGCAGTTGCTCAATTTGTTAAGTAATTCTGTGATATTTGGTAGGGGGTATCGATCTTCTATAGTCTTCTCGTTTAGTTTCCTATAATCGATGACCACTCTCCATTTTTGTTGATTACTGGCATCAAATTTCTTGCTTACCACCCATATTGGACAACTCCATGGCGAGCTAGATGGCCGAATAATTTTTGAATCTAACATTTTTTGGATTTGATTAGCAACTTCTTGCTTATGTACGAAAGGATACCGATAAGTTTTTGTATATACGGGTATTTCATCTGTCGTACGTATATTATGTTTAATTTTATTTGTAAATGATAGTGGTTCACCTTCTTTATAAAATATATCGCTATATTCTTGACGAAGTTTCAATATATTTTTCTTTTCTTCACTATTCATGTGATCGGTTCTAATTTTATTAAGGTCTAATAGTATATGATCTGAATCAATATTATTTAAATCAATAGTGCTATTCAACACTTCGATCTTGATTGCGATTTTGTTTATAATCGAAATCGAAAACGGATTAATGTTTGTTGAACCTTGAGAAAATTGTCATTTTACAAATCAAATGAATCAAGTGACATAACCTTATCATTATTTTAGTTCATTTCACGTGTATTTCACACTTTTCACAAGTTCATTTAGTTTAATCACGTTTAATTTCATAGAACCTGTTCTGTTAACTAACAATGTAATATACAATTGCAAAATATCACTCACATCACATAACCCACAGACAAACGGTAGTTTATTTAAATTTTTCGACCAATCACATGCTTCCGATTTACGATTGTTTTCAATAGCATCATAATTTTAGACCGATTATAATCAGAGTGATCGATTGATATCGAAAATGTATTGTTGAACATGTTGTTTTTTAAATGACAGGAAATTATTGTAATCGATTGTCGCGTTGAATAGCACTATTGTTTTCTATTTCATTTTCGTCAAAACATTCTACTTGAAATGGTTCTGAAAAATTTAGTGATACGGTACTGTCAGATTTGTTTAATATTGTAGTAAGAGCATAGCCGTTTTTAGCAGTGCTAAGGCAACTTGTTGCGATCTAGGAGATACAGTTACAAGATTAAGGTCAGCGTTCACCTCGTGTTAATGAAGTTTTATTTTACTAGAAGGGGTGATAAGAAATCCTTCTTGAAATTTAGTTTGGCTTGTAATATTTTTAAATTATCTAATCCAATAAGACCATCAAAAATATTGTGAAATTTAAGGAGATAGAATTTTAATTTTATTGGATTCGGGAGATTAAATACGCTTGAAGCCAGGATATCGGCTCGGTATTTGTGGGCATATTTTTGAAATACTGTTGTTACTACGAATGGGTCATTTTTAATATCACTAGAATAATATTTGAAAGCTAAGTCGGGATTTATAAATGATCGACTTGATCCGGTATCTATTAGAAATTTTAAATTATATTCGGGTAAAATGATATAGGGTAATTCACTTGATTTGACGTTATTAAAAGGTATGATTTTAGGATGGTTATGGTAAGGTGGGTTTTCCGAGGAACTTAACAAAAATTTTAGTTTTTGTTAACTGTGTCATCATTATCACTAATATCGTTATTAGGATTTGAATTATCTAAATACAGTTGATCAGCAGTATGATCAGAATAATCATAATTATTATTTAAATATTACCAATTTTCGGGTTCAGTTTAGTTTGTCTAAAATTATTAGTAGACGGCGGCGGTCTTTTATATATTGGTTGATTTTGATTGTTTGGATAAGTATTTCGGGTGCTAGTAGACATGGGCGTTGGTTTAGGTAGGTTAGCGTTTGAAAACATTCATATTTTGGTTGGGCCTTTTGAAAACTTGTGAGGCTCTAGGAAAATTCTGTTGAGTATGTCTTGGATTTATTGGGATTGGTTGTGAGGGGAAATTGTTTTGTCTTGCGAAAAAATTATTTGGAGTTTGGGAATTGAATGTTTGTAAGCTGGGACTGGGTGAGTTAAAAGTTGTATACTTATTTTGAGTAGGTGGTTGATAATTAGATCTGAAATCGTTCGTTGGTCGAGAGTTATGCCTGAAAGGTTGTGTTGTTCTATGATTATTTTTCGATGACATTTGTAAATAATACGCATTTTCCTCTTGTAAAACAAATTGCATTGCTTCACTTAATGATGTCGGTTTCATACAACGAATTGTAGTTCTTTTAACCCAGAAAGAAAAGTTTTTGATGTTAAATTTGGTACCTATAATTGTCGTTTTAAAATTTTACGATCTTCTGTTGTTTCGTGTAAATTTACATAACTACAAAGTAGGTTCAGAATGTGCAAACACCTATCATAAAATGATTGTGGACTTTCATTAGAGTTCTGTCCCTATTTAGACATACTTCATCTCGTTGATCCGAGAAGTTTCTCATCAATACGTCTTTTAATTCGTTCCATGTGTTACGCGTCTGAATATTAATGACTGTTTTAGCTTTACCTTTTTAGCAATTATAGAATTCAACAAATAAATGTTTTGAAAATTATTTGGATTATTTATGAGTGATTCGCTAACAGAAATAAATCTATTTAAATCGTTTGGATTCCCGTCAAAGTCGGGGATACAATTTGAATAGTCCCATTTGAAAGATTGCACCGCCATATCTATTTGATTATTTACTTTACTAATTGAATTTGTCGGGTTTGAGTCAGTAGTGGTTTCTAACAATAAATTATTAAATGCATGAGTTAGATCATTAACAGTTACTTCAGAATTCATAAATTGTACTTACAGAACGTAAAGGATGATTTTAAACATGCCTAATTATCTATGAGAATTCACGGCTGGATCCTCGCAGATTTTGGGCAATATGGGTCCCAGATCTCGTTGAATGTTTGGTAGCGGCTCGAACAGGTCCTCGGTAGACGGAAGAGTAGTCCAAAGATATGGTATCTCGCTGCACGAATGTCCTCCACAAACTTCAACAATATAGTTAAGTGTTCGATTTATTTCAGTAAATCGTTAAAACGAAACCGCACATACGATATGTTCGACCCGAAATATCCTACTGACTGCGCCAAATAAATCGCCGGAGAAGAAAAGTCTATTTATTCTAAAGTCTAATTATTTATTACTTTTACACTTGGAATATTACCGATAATAATTCTTACGTCTAATTTACTTAAAAGTTAACTACTGACTGCTGTCTGAAATGAATTTAGAAAATAAAGTAAACTAAAACGGATCAGCAAAATTATACAGTGTGTCAGCATCTTCATATCATCTTCTATACAAGGGGTGACATAATTTGTGCAAAAAACAAGTCTGAAAGATTATGAAAAGAGGGTGAATTGTATACTGGTTACAACAGATCTAAAAAAGGGAAAGTAAATCACAATGTACCAAGAGAGGGTAGAAAATTGTGAGCCATGTGCAAATCCAAAGAATGCATTAGAAGAAAATCAAAACAAGGTTCAGAAATTACAGAAGCACAAAGCACTATGTACGAATTTAAGAATTAATCTTGAATTCTTCCTGCGAATTATAAATTATTCACATTTATCTTCACACCTGTATAATAATTATTACGCATATATATATATATATATATATATATATATATATATATATATATATATATATTACAAATCTATATATCATTCTTCATATCTATTCATTATTCCATTCTCCACACAAATACCAATTTCAACCTCCTTTTATAAGACATTATCTCATAACTGCCCAGTCGAGAATAAATAAAAACTTATCTCTTCTTCTATATTAAAATAACTGTTATACGCAAGAAATCGTGTGATTCTGCACGTATACATTTTCGCAAAGCCACCACTCCACGTCTTCTTGCTACCGGAATTCTCGAATGTTCTACCCGCCTATAAATAACTTCCCAAGCTACGAATCCCGCCTCTTCATCTCCAGACAGTGAATTGAACACGTCATATTAAAATGACTCCTTTACCGGCAAATACCCGGCATTTCTATAATTAATTAAAATAAGAGTACTCAATACAATTAAATTAAATTCAACAATATAAAATCAGTGAAGTAACCCCTTAATTGCGACGCAACAATCAAAAAAAATTTTATAATACTCAGTGAATAAATAGGTGAAAAGTGCAAAATGTTTACTTGACCACACCCAGCCAACAATTTGACAAAACGTCAGTGAAATAAAATAAAATATCTCGTCACATCAAATCAAGTGACTAGTCCCTCGTGAACAAAAAATATAATTAACCGCATTTCACAATCAGACTAAATAAAAAGTATGACTCTGAGAGACACAATGAAATATTTGATAGATTTTGGAGAACTACAAACTAGGATCAACGAAAAATATTTGTTGTTAATTATGTTACAATAATTCCTAAAAAATGAGTGTACACTTCAAATGAACATAGTAGAAGAGGATTTACCTTACAATACTTCTTAACTATAAGTGACAAAAAATGTAATGTTTGTAAAAACATGTCTTTGCAAACACTAGCTGTAGGTGAATACTCAGTTCATGACTGGAATAAAATAAGTGATAGCGTGATAAGTGGTATCTCAGACTTTTCCAATTAAATAAGAAAAAGAGGAAGTAGAGAAGATGACAAAGAATTTTTAACAAACTTTTTCGCAAAACTGCCCAAGTTGCTATCTCATTACGGACGTTCTAATTCAACAAAATTATATTTGGAGCCCATTATCCATAGTTTAAATCAACTTTTTACAATGTATACAAATGCAAGTAAAGAGGAAGACAGAGGATTATTACCAAGGACACTCTTCTCTAACATATTTTATTCAGTGAATATATTGATATACTCTATTAAAAATGTGGTGTATGTACACAACATGTACACCAATGATAAATGGAATACTCATTTATATAATAAGAAGAAAAATATAGAGATAAAGAGACCATCATTATTAACAAACAGGGCCATATTTTAACTATTGGCAGTAAAGTTTTGTCCATTCGTTCAACGTAGTGCAATGTTTTTTCTACTAAATTGTGCTGTCACAATTAAACCGTGTATGATTTAGTAAGCTGTCAAGCTACTTGATTTGGTTTACTGAAACCAAGACAGATAAGACTGCGTGGATGTTTACTACTTGCATTGTAGAGTACCTACATCTAGTAATCTAAAGCATTTGTTTAATTTAAAATGTAAATATCCGCAACTTGAAGCAATCTATCTGAAAGCAAAGGCTTCACATAAAAGGCTAGTTGAGAATACAAAAAGTAATTATTATTACAGTAAGATAAATAACTCTTCCAATAGAAACAAAACCGTTTGGAATGTTATAAATGAACTCAGAGGAAAGCAAACTATTCAAAAAGCTATCACCTTAAATATTAATAACGCAACAGTGAATGATCCACTAACAATTGCTAATACATTTAATGAATACTTCATAAATGCCCCCAATGAAGCAATTTAATTGATATCTGAACCGAACTATACATTAAAGTACCCCTCCAATAATTTTGTTTCAAACAGCAAATTTCTTTCATATGTCACAACAGAAGATGTTCTCGACATAATTAGGAATAAAATCAAAAATAAACCATCATGTGGTTCTGATAACATATCTGATATTGTCATTAAAAAAATTGCAAATTTTATAGTAAAACCGCTTAGTCATATAATCAACACTTCTTTTGAAGAAGGAGTTTTCCTTCATGAACTAAAAGTTTCAATTGTTTCTCCTATTTTAAAAAAGGGTGCTTCTGAAATCATTTCGAATTACCGTCCAATCTCTGTATCACCAGTTATGTCAAAAATATTTGAGTATTCCATGCTGAAGCAGATGTTGAAATTTTTAGAAATTCATAAAGTAATTACGGATCATCAACATGGTTTTCGAGTAACATTTTCAACTTCAACAGCTTTGGAATCGTTCTACAGCGAGGTTCTGAATTTAGTCAACCAGGGCGAAAGCCCGATTGGTATATTTTGTGATCTCAGTTGGGCTTTTGATTGTGTTCAACATAGTATTTTGAAAGACAAGCTTTATAAATATGGCATGAGGGGTAAAGCATATGAATGGTTATCCTTGTATCTGGAGAACAGGTTACAATCTGTCAAAATTGTTGATAAAGGAAATACATATATATCTAATCTTATAGTAAATGCACAAGGAGTTCCACAGGGATCCATACTTGGCCCTTTGTTGTTTATCTTATACATAAATGAGCTACCTTCTGTTATACCAGAGTCATTTACTACTCTTTATGCAGATGATTCAACATTTGTGTTCAGTGATGAAGACCCAAACATATTGAAGACCAAAATTATGAATGCTCTATTGAAATTTTCTGCCTGGTCCAGTGATCAGTCGTTGCTATTTAATACAACAAAAACGAATTACATTTCATTTGATCCTCGCCAAAAAACTTTTTCCCCTGACTTTGACATATTGGTTAACAACTCCAACATAACGAAAACAGAAAATGTGAAATTTCTGGAAGTATTATTTGATTCAGATTTGTCATTTAAAACCTATTGTTTAAATTTATCAAAGATGCTAAATTTTAAATGTTTTGAAATTTGAAGAAAACACTTAATGTAAATCACATTCGTTTACTTTATTTTAGTGAAATACAGTCTAGGATTAATTATGGAATTTGTATTTGGGGGAGTTCTCCTCATGCTAAAAATATTTTTTTGTCACAGAAGAGGATTCTAAGGTGTATTTCAAACAACTCATTTGTAGACTCCTGTTGACCTGTTTTTATTGGCTTGAGAATTTTAACTCTGTATGGCCTTTATATATTGGATCTACTTACATCAGTTCATAGAAATAAAAGCGATTATTTGCGGAATAGTGATATTCACGCTCACGATACAAGATATAAATCAGATTTCTCTATACCTTACCAGCGTATAGAAATCTGTAAGAAATCACCTATTGTAATGGGAATTAAATTGTATAATAGTCTCCCTCAAAGTTTCAAAGATATTGCCTTAATGCATACATTTAAAGAGAAAACTAAAAACTATCTCATTGACATGTGCCCATATTCGGTTGAAGAATATTTTGAAAATACTCGTTGAATTATGTCTAGACTGCAACATATACTTTGTTTAATCTTAAATTTTGACGTATCCTGTGTGTTTCAGGTTTTCATATTATTTTTTGTGTATAACGTGTATTTGTTAACCTACATTACTGTATTGATTTTAAAGGTAAATGTCCTAGTTTTAGCTAGACTTTTTGATTTTGATTTATTATTGTTCGAATTGACTTATGTCATTATTTGATGTTATGAGATCAATAAATTCTATCTATCTATCTATCTATCTATCTATCTATCTATCTATCTATCTATCTATCTATCTATCTATCTATCTATCTATCTATCTATCTATCTATCTATCTATCTATCTATCTATCTATCTATCTATCTATCTATCTATCTATCTATCTATCTATCTATCTATCTATCTATCTATCTATCTATCTATCTATCTATCTATCTATCTATCTATCTATCTATCTATCTATCTATCTAACCTACCTATTAACACATTGTCAAAAAGAACCTACACCTATCATCATTCATAATGACTGTTGTACATACCAAAACTGTAATAATGTCCTGGCGAAATCATTATTAGATTACACAGTGTTTAACAATGTTGAAACTATTCAAGTTTCTAGAAGTGGGGCATATACAGATGGAGTGTGATTCTGTACACAGCTGAATCGAAGGAAAATTGAAAGGACGAGATATTCATCTAATAATTGATTATTTTCATATTATGAAGGAAGCTAGAGATAAGCCATTACCGCACGAAGTCAATCAGTATACGCAGTATAATGATTTCAAAAATTACACTGTGAGTAAATATCACAGATATACATCAATTAAACACGGAAAGGCAGATATCCGTATAAGTAAAAGTTTTAATTTAAAAATAATACTGGTTTTTTAGTTTGTTTATGATCCTATCTTAATCAATATAAGGGCTCTAATGTATCTAAAAACTGAAAAGATATATTATATACAGAATGCTGATCAAGACTGAGTTGAATTACCTCAGCAGAAAATTCATGTATCATGTATCTGAAGCGCTTTGGCCACGAATGTATAAAGCTAAAAGGAAGTTTGAGTGCAGCAACATTTGCAGGCACTTAAAAAAGCAATACCCATCGACTGCCATAGTTTTTCAGATAATTTAGAGTATGAAAGTGATATTTGTTCAATAAAATAGTAACCTAGTATAAATTAAAAGTGTTATTTACTCATATCCCACGAGATTAACGAAAAATAAGAAACAATACATTTTAATACACAATATAATTATTTCAACTTAAGAATGCAAGTGATATGTTAGTTACTAGTCATTTGGAACATACACGTAACCAAAATTCATCTTTCTGGGTTAAATACATAGTATTTCACAGACTAAATGATTTTTTTTACATATAAATCGTTAGATAGCAATAATTGACGTTATACATATGGACTTGCCTTAGTTGAAAATATTCTTGTCAACATAGGTAGTCAACACATTAAACTCAATAGTGGCAAAATACAAACCTTATACTCGGGCTTAATACAAGTAAGTGAGTGTTTCAAGAAAGATTGAACATTCTTGTTGCAAATTATGGTGAAATCGTGTGCCACTTTTGCTTGCACTGAACGATATTCAAAGAATTCATTAATATCCTTTTCACAGGTGAGTATATTCATGAATTTGTTGTTATTATTAGGTTATCTGGATAGATTTTGGTGCTCAAGTAATATCAGCTAAAATATGGTATTGTGCATATTTAGATATTGGTTTTCAAATGACAAAAAATTAAGACAAAAATGGATCATTACCACTAAAAGAGATACATTTATTCCTTCAAAAGAATACCGTCTTGTGTAGCAAACACTTCATGAGGGAAGATTTTAAAATCTATGTTGGCAAAAGACAATTAAAACAAGATGCAGTACCAAGCATTTTCAACTTTCCTGAGTATCTCTATTAAACAAAAAAAGAAAATATGTTGAAAGATCGTCAAAGATTTCTTTATCTACAATTTCTTACTACACTACAAGTAGGTACCACTTCAACATCCACACTTACTACATGCCATGAGCCTAGAATACATGAAAAGAAAACAATTACATACAAGTACTTTGGAGATTTTAATGAAACACATTTAAATTCTCTAAGTGATGCAAAAATGATGTTTCAAGCACCAACAAATAAAATATTGTTACAAAAAAAAATTGAGAGTTTATGGATGAGAAATTAAAGATTATCTAAACAAGTAAAAACACTAAGAAATTTACTTGAACATTTGAAAGAGACAAGCAAAGTCTCAAACGATTGTTTATCCCCCTCCTGCAAGTACCTAACAGTTCAAACTCTGTTAAAAGCATATTTCACAATTAGAATTCAAAGCATTAACAAAAAAGAAATGAGTGTACAGTTAGATTTCAACATCTGTACTCAAAATTAATTTCATTTAAAAATTGTTGTTCTCTATTTAAGTGCCAGTTTCATGGAGTCTTAATAAACTTTGGTTTTTATTTATTTTCTATGCTTTTTTTCTTCCAATTTTTAGTTTTTAATGTGGTAGTAAATTTGACAGATTCACCCCCTGTTTCTAGAACTGATTTACAACATGCTTAGAAACTCCAACCATACTCATTACAGCTTTTGGTATAAGCTCAGTATAATGTATGCACTGCATAAATATTTCTAGAAACCCATCATTAGTAATATTTGTGTCAGGAAATCTATCATGGCATTATACTAAACTAATATGATAAAACATTAATAAAACTTACAATTATGTTTATAGTTATTTAATGCACAAGTGTATTAATAAGGGTGATTAACCATCGAGATAATTTAACTAGAGAGCACGTTAATGTTTGATATTGTTAATTGCCATTTTAGTTCATTACAAACATTTTTCGTCAACCCTACTTTTCATTCTAAAATATACATAGAATTTTAAGAAATTAAAGATTAAAATAAATAATGCCATATAAAAGTAACACAGCTACTTGATTTCAGCTGTTCTAATAGGTAAGCCTACTGCACCATAGGTCACTACCAATATAAATGTATAAGAACAATGTACGTTGGGTTGCATATAATAGAATCGTTGATTCATATAAAAATAATTCATTAATAGGGGTCATTATCCAACAATTTTTGGTGCATTAAAATACATCGTAAACGGACGGTTGATGGAAAAATACCATATTATAATCAAAATAATTAATAATTGACCATAATCCAAATAAATTATACTATTATGGAGACTTGATTTACAGATTAAATTCAATTTGCCACTATTTTTTGTATGGAGCTAATATGTCACTAATGCTAATTGGTGGTTGCATAACCACATGGACAATTGTTGGCCAAATACAGTCCATAGGTAGGTATAACATCAATTATAGCAATGGAAGAGTGATATTGAAGGCATTATCCTGATAATATCTTTACTTACCTCTTGATTTAGTTCTCTTTGATTTAACTTTTAAATATCTCGAATTGTTTCCAAAGCGACGTGGATTAACGTAGTTGGAAATGTAACTTTCTGTTTTTACTGAAACTTTATACTCTTCAAATATTTGATCGGTACTTAAATCGTCAACTATATCTTGTTTGATTGAACCTAGGCCCCTTAAAAGTTTTGTTTCATCCACAGTACAGGCCTCGTTATGAAATTCTTGTTTAACTTGGGTATCCAAATGGAAATCTTCAAAAATTTCAATTTTTTCTTCCTTAACCAAACTTTCGAGGTATTGGTATGATTCCATTGTAATATGTAGATGAACACAAATTAATAAATACTTTTACAATAATTTTATAAATGTAGTTGTAATTTAACCATGAAATTTTGCACGAAAGTTCGCCCAAATAATTTTGAGTTCAGTACATTCACCTTAACGCTAGCGGCACATTTAACAAATTGTTCATGTCTCTGTGCATGTTTTATGTGTATCTCACTTATGATTTTTATATATAATCATCATTATGATATTTCAATTTCTTATATTAAGTTTATTAATATGATTATTAGATATTCTACAAGAGTTTGTACCTTATGACAATTAGAATATGCTTATCATTTGATGTTGACATTCTTTCTTCTTTTATAAAAGTATAATGGACCTGATGTTACATAAACAAAATAGAATAAAACAATTTAAAATATTATATTATAAATGACAATCAATTTCAATATAGTGCCTTTAATATGGATAAATATTATAAAATATCCTAGTATATTAACATTGGTTTGTGTGAATACGGCTTGTGTCTGCCAAAGTAGTGTCAAAAATAACAATTACTAAAAATATGGTTACGGTTGCAAGTTCTAAGGATGAGTAAAATTAGTATAGTTTTTTCAATTTATTTAGGTTTTCCGTTCTAATAAAGTGAATAAAAGTGAGTGAAACTCAAAAATGTCAATTCCCAGGTTTGATAGAACTTGTCTCACATGACTAGCGCAAGCGCCATTTTGAAAGAGCGGGAGTTAAAACGTTTCGTACTGTTTTGTGCAATAATAGCTGGGAATGCAATATTATCTCCACAAACAAATCCATCATAGTACAAATTATTGATGGTGCGGTACTTGTTGAGAAATCAGTTGAAGCGTATAATCATAGAGAAATAAACATATTAACAAAGTGTTCGTTCCCTTGTACACAGCGTAGATTTGAGCGCACTCCTTGTGGTTGGCGGAACTAATTTTTACAGGCGGGATATTTAAATTTGGTAGTTTGGATTATGGGTAGGTAATTTTTACAGTTTGTCTTAAAATTAATTATTATATAATTATTTCATTCCAAAAAATATAATTATATTTCGTTTTTTGTAATGAAATAATTATAATAAACAATTGTGAGACAAATAATTTAGGTAATAAATAATAAAACGGCACACATTTAATTTTTTATTAACCTGCACATAATAAAAAATTTATTTATCACAAAACTACATGTTTTTACTAAAATTACATTACATTATAATTAAGAGAGTTAATTCAATATCAGATCAAATTGCTCAATGAGTTATTTTAAAATTATTGACACCAAATATTTTAATAAAAAGGAGTTAAAAACTAAATTTCCCATTTCCATGAAGACAGGAACAGGTCTGAAACAAAAAAGAAATTAAACGCAGTACATTAAGTTACCGAAAAAATATTTTTGTTTGTTAGTCCTTTCACCATCATCATATTTTCTAATTAATAAGGGGACACAAACTTTTAGGAGTTGAGAAAATACGTATTATTTATGTTCTCGACAGGTGAACCAATCAAAATGTTCAGTTTTTTCAGTAATATTTTTTACATGACGTAAAAGTGGTAAAATATGATAACAAAGTCATGCAGTATTGAAATAAATGCAATTTCTCTTTGTACATAAATCAGATGTGTTTTCTTTGAAGAAGGTGAACATATGGTAAATGTCTAAAATATCTGTCAGCAAATTTGCCTTACATTCTTCGCAATTAAGAGTAGCAATTTTTTTTACAAGGAAACCAAGGACATAGCTTATTGTTTGAGTGTCAAAATTTAAATCATTTAGTTATTAATAGTAGAAGTTAATAGTGAATGGTTTTGGTTTATTATGAAAATTTAAAAAATAACCTGGTGATGACATTATATATGGTTCACATACTTTTATTTACTTTATTACAACCAAAATCCTAAACAAATTAAGAAACAAACTAAAAGTTATCCTAAAATACTAACCATTGTTTATCACATCATAACCATATTTTCAACAATTTTTTATTTTTGATCATTTTGATACTTTCACAAGCATAAGCCATATTCACACCCACCAATGTAAGACTGATTTTGTAAATTTACACACATTAAAGGCGATATGTTAAAATGTATTTTAATTTATGATATTTTATTCTATTTTGCTTATGTAAAACAGTCTTGTAGTGCGCGACAGCAGAGACTCCATGCGCGGCTCAGTTGCGCAGAAACGTTGTGCCACATAACGCCTATGCATCAAACTGTCTCTTATATCATTTTTTTTATTGGTGACTCATTTTACCTATTTAAAGCACACCTCAGCGTATTTAAATCGAACTTTCAAACACGCGCGTTTTTTGAGGTTACCATGGCTACAACAACAACTCGAGAAACGTGAGTATCAATGACAACTTCTTTTTATTAGTTTTTAAATTGTATATTTTCATTGTGAACCAATGTCTTATTTGGTTTTTTCTGCAAAATTTATTTATATATTCATATATACATTGTATCCTTTTAAATATAAATAAAAAACTTTTTGATTATTGATCTGACACCAGTACCTCGTAACGTCAAATAAGATGAAACTATTTAGGATGGACTTTCACGAAACTTAACTGGGCATCGAGGGCGGACTTTTATTAAATGAAACTTGGCTGGGCATCGAGGACGGACCTCCATTTTTTTGTAGTAATAATATAATAATAATATTTTATGATTTCAAAGTGCACTAATAAAAGAAATACCGTAAAGTATTCGTGGATAACTGGTCTTTCAAACACTTGCTCGTGTTTGAAAGACCTCTTTATCCACTTATACTTTAATATACTAATTTGTTTATGCGTATAATTGTAAACGACTAAAATGTGGTTAAAGTGATATGGGCGTTCTTAAAAAGGCAAAATAAGTCTACTGGTTGAGAGGTTTAGCTGTCAATACAATCTTTTATCTAAATGAAATTATGTAAATAATTATCTAGATAAAATTAGGTAAATAGTTTTATCCTACTTAACAATAATTTATTGTTAGGACATGTAGAAACACTCTAAAATTAACATCTGGATTGATAATGAATACTATTAATAATACTAAAATTAAAAAATTCTGATATATACATATTATATGTTTAATCATAGGATTACGTGTATATATTAAGTACATCTATACATTGCAAGTAAGATTTAGGAAAATTCAAAAAATAATATATATTATGTATTGTTTTCAAATAATTTATATCAAAAGTATCACTCTTACTTACACACTCCATGACAACACTGTTTTATTTTTCCATTTCATACAGATAATAAAGTCGACTTGAAAAAATTATTTTTTAATTGAAGACACTCATTATTTTAACTTTATCTTAATTTTATTTTTAATAAGTATTATATGTTTAATGTTTGGTGATTTTAACTATTTGTACACATATATTTTAACATGCTATTTACAAAACAGTACGAAAAATATGGTTGAACTGAATGCATGCGCACAAAAGTTGTATAGCAAAATATTGTTAATAGTAAATATTTTTGGCCACTTCGCAATTTGGGTTTAAGAACAAATCATTTTTCAAATTTTCATCTGACATTAATCAAATAGAACAGTGGTACTAAATTTTAGAACTTCCTTATACATCTAATGATCAAAGGTTGTGTGAAGATCAAACACTTACAGGTACATGTCGCAAAAGACTTAAATTTGCTTTACCTTTTCAATCCTCACATTATACACCACCACTTGGTAATAATATGCAAGCATTTTGAAGTACAGTATTTTCTGTAAGAAGCCTTATTTTTTGTGACATTGATAGTCGAGAACTACAACACAAATTGTGAAGCAGATGATGTAATTTATTAGAAACTTAAAAAAGTCTTTTTGAAATTTTCATAATTAACCAAAACCATTCACTTCTAAAACTATTAATGAACTGAAAATAATTCAATTCCCGTTTTTAGATACATAACGATATTCAAATGTTGACACTCAAACAATAAGCTATGTTTATGGTTTCATACAACTTTTAATTGCGAAGAATGTAAGGCTAATTTGCAGTCAGATATTTTAAATGTTCGCCATAGTTTCACTTCCTTCAAAGAAAATGAACATAAAATACGTCTGATTTATGTACAGGAAGTAGTTTAATTTCTTTCAATACTGCATGACTTTGTTATCATATTTTACCACTTTTAATTCATGTAGAAAATATTAATGATAAAAATGAACACTTTGCAAAAGGTCTAGAACATGAATCATACGTATTTTCTCAACTCGTAAAAGTTTGTGTTCCCTTATTAATTAAAATATATAATGATGGTAAGAAGACTAACAAATAAAAATATTTTATTGTAACTTAAAACGTACTACTTTTTATTTATTTTTTGTTGGTTTTGTTGTCAATAATTTTAAAATAACTTAATGTGATATTGGATTAATTTTCTTAAATATAATGTAATGTAATTTTAGTAGAAATATGTAATTGTGATTAATAATGTTTTTTTATATTATGTGCAGGTTAATAGAAATTTTAAATGCTTGTTGTTTTCTTATTTATATGAATTATTTGTCTCAAAATTGTTTATTATAATTATTTCATTACAAAAAATGAAATATAATATTATATTTTGTAAGGAAATAATCATATAATAAACAATTTTAAGACGAACTTTAAAATTTACCTACCCATAATCCAAACCACCAAATTTAAATATCCTGCCTGTAAGAGTTAGTTCTGAACCCCGCAAGGGGTGCGCTCAGATCGACGCAATGCCAGCTGTTTGTACGGGAACGAACACTCTCTTATTACTTTCTCTATAACTAATAGCCTCTTCGATTTACCTGCCCCGGCTGAACTGAGTGCGCACTTAGTTCAAAAATTGTGTTCGATTTGGTTGTAACCTCATGCAGTCGCTCGTCGCTTGTTTCCAGCGACAAATCTGGTTACGTGACCGTATTTTAAATTTCCCGCGATTTAAAAAAGTAGCGATAAAGCTGGAAATGTTTGCTTTATCTCTGGAAAGTGAGCGACATGCAACTTCTTTGTTCTATGCACAGACCACTTCTCTGGTTGTATGTTTGATTGGTGTAAACAGTGGATTCAGGTGAGGTAAATATTTTAAAAGATTGTTAATTGGTAAAGTATGGAAATATACGTTTAAAACGATAAGATATTTTAAAAGATTTAATTTACCAGTAAAGTATGAAAGTATATGTTTAAATCGATAATTTTATTTCTTCATAGTAGTTTTATCAAGATTAAAATGATGTATCTTTTTAACTACACTTTTGTTTGTAAAACATAATATAGTTAAATCAATAAATGGAACATTTTCATACTGAAATGAAAAAAAATCGTTGTGTATCCTAGTTTGAGATAAATATATTTTAATCAATTATTTTGTGTCGATTTTCTTTCCTTAAGTGAGTGTGTTTGTGCACGTGCGATATTGAACATTTGGAGTTTTCTAGAATGTATTGGGTTTATTTAAGTTCGTGGACTTCTTGGGATTTGGGTTTCTTTCAAATACAGAAATAAATTAGCCATATAAACAAAAAATTCAAAAATTTATTTTTATAGTACCAGTTCCGGACAACTCAATATAATAATAAATTCAGACAATAGAATACAATAACAATATACATGCAGTATTCATACAATACTAAGAATTGAACACTCCAAATGTGTTCCCATAAATACAAAGCATGTCCATGGTTTAATAATAATATTCCAAAAGAAAAAAATAGTAAATTTATATATATATATATATATATATATATATATATATATATATATATATATATATCATCATCATCATCATCATATGCAGCTTATTCAACCATTTTGTTATGGTGTAGCCTCCCTTTACATATTTATATATTCCACTTCCCTGTGGGCCCATTGTTGTCTATTGCTAGCTATGCGGCCCCAAGTTGATCCTGCGAGTTTCTTTATGTCGTAGTCCCATCTTAAGTTGGGGCGTCTTCTTGGTCTTTTCACGCCTCGGGGATACCATTGCGTTATCTTTGTGGTCCATCTATCGTCTGTCCTTCTAGCGAGATGCCCCGCCCATTGCCACTTTAGGGATCTGATTCTATTTATGACATATATCACTTGGGTCTTTTGTCTGATCCAATCAAGCCTTTTTCTATCTCTCCTTGTTATTCCAAGCATGCATCGTTCCATAGACCTCTGCGTTACCTGGAGTTTTCTAATGATATCAGTTTTCAGGGTCCAGGTTTCACAGCCGTATGTTAATACTGGTAGTACGCACTGATCAAACGCTTTCTTTTTCAAACGGAGTGACATTCTAGACTTGAAGATGATAGAGTTCTGTCCAAATGTTCTCCATGCTAATTTGATTCTTCTGTTTATTTCTGGAAGTAGAGAGCCTGATATGTGTATTAGTTGACCCAGGTATATGTATTCCTCTACTATTTCCAGGGCAGTGTCATTAATTGTTATTTCTTGTGCGTTTAGCAGTTCGTTATACATTATCTTGGTCTTACTCAGATTTATTTTAAGGCCTACTTCGTTGCTTGCTGCATTCAATTCATTTATTTGTTGTTGCATTTCGCCAGGGTTACTCGCTATCAGGATGATGTCATCAGCGAATCTTAGATGGTTCAAGTATTCTCCATCAATATTCAGACCTGTGTTGTTCCAGCCCAGTTTTCTGAAGATGCTTTCTAGTGTTGCTGTACATAACTTTGGTGATATTGCGTCTCCTTGTCTAACTCCTCTGCTGGTGGGGAATTCTGGTGTGCCCTCATATATCCTAACTCTCGCTTTGGCTTCCCTATATATATTTGCTAGGGTCTCAATATATGGCTTGTCGACCCCTTGTTCTGTTAGGGCATTTATTACTGCTCTGGGATATATAGAGTCGAATGCTTTCTCAAAGTCGATGAAGGCTAGTGCTAGTGGTTGGTTGTATTCTTTGGTTCGACTGATAACCTCTTTGAGGGTATGGATGTGATCTATTGTACTGAAGCCTTTGCGGAATCCAGCCTGTTCTCGTGGTTGGGCCGAGTCTAGTGTATTTTGTATTCTGTTGTGAATGATCTTTGTGAATACCTTGTACGTCACTGGTAGTAGACTTATTGGTCTGTAGTTCTTAATGTCTTCTTTGCTGCCTTTCTTGTGGATCAACACTATAAGGGCGCTGTTCCACTCTTTAGGTATGCTCCTGGACATCAGACAGTTCGTGTATAGTTTGGCAAGGTACTTCCATGTTTTAGCTCCTGCATATTTGAGTATTTCGGTCGTGATGCCGTCATTTCCCGCTGCTTTGCCATTTTTCATGCTTTTCAGTGCCATTTCTACTTCCTCCACCAAAACTTCTGGTATGGCATCTTCTGAGTGTTCTATTATTTCTTCCAAATTTTCAGGGGCCTTGTATAGGTCTCCATAGAATTTGGCTACTAGGTCTATTATTTCATTCCTGTCTGTGGTTCTTGTGTTTCCATCAGTTAATGCAACTATCTGTCTTTTCCCTATTATTAGTGCCCTTTTTGCATTTTTGTAGCTTTTACGGTTTTCTATTGTTGTTTGTACCAGTTTCTCGTTGTAATTCCTGATATCTTCTGCGATTTTCTTTCGTATCGTCTTGCACAGTTCGGTGTATTCAATTCTTTGAATGTTTGTTGTCTTTTTCATTTCTCTTCGTTTTTGTAATAGTGCTTTTGTTTCCGGAGTTAGTTTTTTGTGTTCACCTCGTTGTTGCAGACCTCCCACTTCTATGGCGCAGTTTCGAATTGTGTCCATCAGTTCAGGGTTGTTATATTCCACTTTTTGTAGTCTTTCTTCTAGTAGTGCTTCATATTGGTGAGAGTTCTCTCTCAGCCTTTCGTTGTTTGTGTTTTTCGTTGTGTTGGTTTTGATTAGTCTTGACCTTTCTAGTTTTATATCTAAGACCAGTCGGGCTCTAATTAGTCGATGGTCGCTTCCTGTAGTGAACTTGTTGAGCGTGCTTAGATCTTTTACTGTGTTAATTTTATTGGTGAGGATATATATATATATATATATATATATATATATATATATATATATATATAGTTTCGCTTTTTTTTGGTTCTTGGTCTTTTTTATTTAATTATATATTGTTTTGTATTCTTGGGATTGAAGACCATTTTTAAAGACATTTAACTAGTAGTTAATACATTTTTAACGTTTGGTTCGTTTTTGTGTTGACTGGTATTGCAAAGGATTTTATATTTATATAGGGTGTGGTAATAAGATTTATTATATTTGGAATGTGCCATGTGTTTCTCAATATTTCTAAGATTTTATAATGTTATTATAAATTTTACTAAGGTTTTTTGTGTCAGTCTTTAAATTTACGAAACTGGTTTTTCTTTGTATTTCTATCATTTCTAGAACTTCGCGTTTTTTTTGTGTGGTTTTCACTTCGAAGAATTTTTGTATTTTCGAAATCAAATTCATGTTGGTTCTCTTAAACATGGATAGTGAGTACCGTTTTGTTTCGTTTGTCATATTTGTGACTATTTACTCTGTTTTTCAAATACTGACTTGTTTGTCCGATGTAGACCCCTTCACAGTTTTTACATGGTATTTCATAGACTATGTTGCTCTTTTTTTCTTTTGAGATTGAACTTTTTAGATAGGTGTAATTGGTTTTCAGTAGGTTGTACCCTTTATGAGCAACATGTATGTTGTGGTGCGAAAATGTCTTTTTTAGGTTTTCTGATAAATTTGGTATGTATGGCAAAGTGAGGAATTGGTTTGTTTCATTGTCAATTTTAGTTTTTGTATTATTATGGTTATAAAATATATGTAAACGTTTTTTAAATGTCCTTCTTAATCTGATTAGTGTGAAAAATCTCTATGATAAAGAGCCAAATGTGACTTGCTTAAACAGGTCATTTAAGCTATGCTATAACGACGATCCGAGATAGGCAAGTGTATAGTCGTTGACGCTATAATGCTGTGGAAATAGAAGAATTATTTCCTCCTTCATAATAGTACTTTTCATCACATGACAAGCGCAGCCGCCATGTGGGAAGTGCGGGAGTTCTCAAGTTTCGTACTATTTTGTAGAATAATGGATGGGGATGCACTATTATCTCTACAAACAAATTCTTCATTAAAAAAAATTATTGATGGTGCAGTACTTGCTGCGTATAATTGTGAACGATTAAAATGTGGTTAAAGTGTTATGGGCGTTCTGAAAAAGGCAAAATAAATCTGATAGTCGAGAGGTTAGCTGTCAATACAATCTATAGGAAAATAACTATTATTTAAATAAAATTAGGTAAATAATTGTATCCTAATTAAATATAATTTATTGTCAGCACATGTAGAAACTCTAAAATTAATATTGAAGTTGATAATGAATATTATTAATAATATTAAATTTTAAAACATATATTTTTAATTGTAGGATTAAGCGTACATATTAAGTACATCTATATATTGCAATGGAGGTTAAGGAACATTTATAAAATATAACATGTATTGGGTTTAAATAATTTATAACATGTTTCACTCTTTATATACACTCCGTAACATTTTATTTTTCCTTTTCGTACAGTAATATAGTAGACTTGAAAAAAATTATTTTTAATTAAAACACTTATTATTTCAATTTTCTATTTTCTTTTTGATAAGTATTATTTATTTAAGATTTGTTGATTTTAACTATTTGTACACATGTATTTTAACATGCTTATTTACAAAACAGTACGAAAAAGATGGCTGAACTGCACGCATGCGCACTGAAAAAAATTGTGATGAAAATGTCTATTAATTTGCTTGACAGATGGCAGTTATAACATTTTGATTTAATTTTTAATTCCATTCAGAATGCATATAGAGGAAAAAGTCGTTAAGGAAGAAATCGATATCCATGATGATTTTGTTTCGAATATGGACCTGAAACAAGAATTCAGATATTATGACAAGTTTTTTTGATGTATGTAATATTAGTATGCACCCTATTAAAGAAGAAATTGATGACGATCTAAACATAGTTCAACTTGTTGATGAATCTATGATTGCGCCTAAAACAGAGAGCGAGGTTGGTGTAGGACTCTTGGGTCTAGCATACTTCCATATTTGATAAAAAAATTGTCAGGGGAATGTATTGATGAATGATTATTTTTCATTTCAACCTAAATCAGTCATTTCACCCACCCTCTAAGAGCGGGGGTGAGGGTGACCTTGTAAAATAGTCGTAAAAAGAAATTTTTTAATTTGGAATCAAATTCTACGTAATTTTTTACGTATACACCTAAAATTTCATTTCCACTACTTTTTTTTATAAAATTATGCAAAAAAATGTTATCAATAAGTTTATTAGTGTTTTAAATGAAACTCACTGTTTCTAGCTAATTCCACAATATAATGAAATATTTTTAGAATTTTCAACAATGATCATTATATTGTGGAATTAGCTAGAAACAGTGAGTTTCATTTAAAACACTAATATGAGTAGATTCCACGAAGTAAGGGTCGAGACAATTAATTTCATAAAAAATAGATTATTTAATGAGTATAAAAATTACTATTACGGCTTTACGAATAGGAATAAAAAATTGCTATTTGGCAAATGAATATTTAATAAAATAAAATTTAAATTGAAAAATAATCACATGCTTATTTCATACCATAATGATAGAGGGTGGGTGTGAGTTTGGGAATTAGGGTTGGCGTGATTTTGGGTACATCATCGATTTCTGAACCCTTTTTGCGTAAGTATACGAATTTTCATATTTTTTTCTCCATTATTGTCAAAGATATTCATTGAAACGTATTCGAAATTATTTTTTCTCAGGAATCTTATTAGGTATAGTACTTATCAATATAAGTAGGCCCATATTAAATAAAATGTTATAAACTGGACATGGAATCGTATGAATAATGTATCTTCAATTACAATTCAAAACAAGAACATCCGCCCGTAAATTGTTTGCGCCCTAATCCCGGGATTCTTTTGCTTCTAGGATAATACGCCGTTGTTTATTTTCCGCCTAATATATCAATTCTTGAGGATTAAGTTTATAGTAAGGACGGTAGAGCCAATCATTAACTCACCTTATATATTTTTTGTTATCTTTACCAATGTGAAGAATGCATCCTTGGTGAATGCTTCGGATAAAAATTATCAATTAGAACGTTCATAATATATCATCTACATTCAAATATGTTATACATATTTTGTATGAAGCAAAAGAATCGAAATATTTTCTATTTTACTTAATGTTATTGAATAAGATGAATCTATTTCTTATTTTGACTGTTTACCAATATTGAGACATTTAAAAATTGTTATATTTTGTAAATCTTTTTTCAATATTTTGTGGAGTTAACTAGAAACAGTTTAATTTAAAACACTAATATGAGTAGATTCCACAAAGTAAGGGTCGAGACAGTTAATTTCTTTTTAGATGACGTTGTTGGGCACCTGCTGGAAAATTCAGTCAGGCTTGTCTGGCAAGAACAGATCTCGCACCACCGGCACCAGGTATGCAACCAAACACAGATAATAAAAATATAATAAAAATAAAATGGCGAGATCTGAAAGAACATTTAGAAACAACAAATAAACTATCAATAATGGACCAATATTTAGGCGAATGGATGTACAGAAAAAATATCCTATCGGAACACACCAACGCCAAAGATCAATTTTTTCGATACCTTAATGATATAGCTCGAGTATATCCTGGATTGGGTAAGCGACCCATGAAAAGAACATATACTGAAATGGATGACTGCGACTGTCATGAGTGTTACGATCAGTGAAAAAATTCACATTTAAAAAAACCCATATGTAGAAAAATATAAAAAAAATTAGGAGTAGGCAGTCTCGGAGAAATAATACATTTTATTATTAGTATATTATTATTATGAAATCAATTGATTTGTTCAAATTTATTCCATGGTAGCCTGGAAATATAATATGATTATTTATGTTGTATTTATTACAGAGTTTTTTTTAATATTTCAATGTTTTTTTTATTTTGTAGGATTTATTATTATTTATTCGTGGAATAATACTATGGAGGATACCACATTAAAAAAACGCGCTGTGGCTTCACCTCTTTATAGCCAAGTTTCAGATTAGCAAATAGTTCGTCAAAAATTAATTGCAGAAGCTAGAACACGCATACGGCCAATCAATGTGAAAAGTCTTCAAATATGACAAACACGGGTTTTAGGTTAAAAAGAATAAAATAACAACTGTTATGTATTTGTTACCGTTTAAGTAGATTAGATATACCAAACCATATTATTGTTAGACACTGTATATAAGACAAAGAGGTATTACTTATATTCATTCACATAATCCATAAGTTGAATTATTAATAATCCTCTTTAGTTAATTGGACAATTAATTTCAGTATCAAATAATATGAATTCATAATATATTTTGTTAAGTAAATAAGTTAGTGGAAAGTATTTATAATGTAATAAATGAGTTGTACCTTTATAAAAACAAGTATGACTAAGCGCATATAAGTTCGATAACAGAAATAAATAATATATTGGATATTTTTAAGCATTCATTCTATTGAGCTACGGCGAGAGGAACAGTGGTAGAATTATTAAATAGTGATTTTGAAGAAATAGTGTAATTATTTCAACACCCGTGTAACAATTCAGAAGTGGAATAGACAGTACAGTTTTCTTTGTATTTTTTTTTGCTTAAAAGTAACTTTCAACAACAAAAAAAATGAATGAAATTGGAGAAATTGACGAAGAAGTGCAACGAAATCAAGTATATGATGATTTAATTGAAAGACATATACAAAAACAAATCACAGCTGCGTTGAAAAGAAAATTCGACACAAATCCGAGACTACCAACTGCAGGTTTGGGAGATTTAAACTTGGAACAAAATGAGATTGCTGCTATGGATGTTAATGCTGGAAAATTAACTGTCAAAGGAGACATAATTCCACCTTTCTATCCCGATGATCGTCATCATACAGTGGTTTCGTGGCTGAATAAAATAGACCAACTATCTCAGATTCACGGATGGACTGATTACGAAAAATCGGGATACATGCAAATGAAATTAAAGGGAGCCGCTCGTGAGTGGTTCTTTCGTTTAGACAACTACGATAAGACTTGGACAGAATGGAAAACGGCCCTATCGAGAGCGTTTCCCAGATGTGTGGATTATGCCGTACTTTTGGAAGAATTAGTGGAACGAAAGAAGAAACCCGACGAAAGCATGACGCATTATTACCATGCCAAATTGAATTTAACGCAACAATGCAGGATCGACAACGAAGCCGCGATTTCCTGCATCATTCGGGGGCTCCCTCAGGAATTGCAACCCAATGCCCGTGCCTTTCAGTGTTCCACGCCGGATGAGTTATATGCTGGATTTATTGCTCCTATGGACAATTACCAAAGCCCCTCAAAAAGCGCAGTGCAGTCCCAGCTGGGAAAACGAACAAAGATTGAGTGCTACGTCTGTGGAAAGTTAGGACACTTTGCTAAGGACTGTTGGAGCCGCAGTGAACCAAGCACTTCAAGACAGGGAGGATCATCAGGTCTATCACGATGTGCAGTATGTCGCCTTACAAATCATGCCACCAAGGATTGTTTCAAACGGCAAAGTGGATCAAACCAGAGAAAAGACCAACAGCGATGCGATGTGTGCAAAAAAACGGGACACCGTACAGAAGATTGTTGGCGTACAAACAAAAATGTCGAAGAAGTCAATACTCTAGGACAAGTACAGAATAATTTATATAAAATATGCATTAAGATAAATAATTTACCGTTTAGAGGGTATTTAGATACAGGAAGTTCAGTAAATGTGGCAAATATGAAAGTTTTAAATAAAACGAAACTACAATTAATGCCCTCCTATACGGTTATTAAAGGTTTTGGTGGGTCTTTAGTTATGCCAAAAGGCACGATAAAAACTGAGGTAGTAATTAATGATGACATACGAATTTTTTCAGAAAGAATAATAGTAAATACACCTATGAATGACATTGATATTATAGGACCACCTATATTAAGTCAACCAAATTTAATGCTAGAAATAAAGCCAAATCAGGTAACTATATCAAAATACGAAAATAAAAATAATTGTGAAATCAAAGAACTGAATAATATTGAGTCATCTCTGATAAAACATGGTGATCTAACTACCGAAAATGTTGATGAATTATTTAAACTACTAAACCTAAAACAATCATGCTTTGCTCAATCTCCTGCCGAACTAGGTACCATAAATAACATTATATTTTCTATAACTTTAAATTCTAAACAAACAATTTACTATAAACCGTATAGATTATCAGAAAAAGAAAAAACAATAATGCGAAACCAAGTAAATGAATTATTAACTGCAGGTATTATACAAAATTCCAGTTCATCATATGCTAGCCCCGCGATTTTAGTAAAAAAACTAAATGGAGATTACCGGCTTTGTGTTGACTATAGAAAACTAAATGCAATTGCTCTAAAAGACCGCTATCCATTGCCAAATATTGAAGATCTTATAAACAAATTAGGCGGAAATAAATATTTTTGTAGTCTAGATATGAAGCAGGGTTATTATCAAATTCCATTGACAAAAGGTGCTATTGATAAAACCGCATTTCTAACTCCGGATGGACAATACGAATTCCTTCGTCTACCATTTGGTTTATGTAATGCACCCGAAGGTTTTCAAAGGTGGATAAACAATATCATGGGTTCACTCAGTCATTCAGAAATTTTAGTCTATCTTGATGACATTTTAATACCGTCAAAATCAATATTGCAAGGCATGGAAAAACTTAACACTATGTTAAAAAAATGCGACGAAAATAATTTAAAATTAAACTTAGAGAAATGCTATTTTTTCAAAACTAAAATTGATTTTCTAGGGTATGAAATTAGTGAGAACCAAATAAAACCTGGTTCAAAGAAAGTAAATGCTATACCAAATTTTAAAACCCCTTCAAATATTCATGAAATAAGACAATTTCTGGGCCCATGTTCATATTTTAGGAAATTTATTAATAATCATGCAGAAATAGTTGCACCATTAACAAAATTACTTAGAAAAGATGTAAATCGGGAATGGGGTGAAAATCAAAATAAAGCGGTTTCAAAAATAAAATTCATTTTAATAAACGAACCTGTTTTAACGATTTACAATCCGGAAACGAAAAAAGAATTACACACTGACGCTAGTTCAAAAGGCATTGCAGGTATTGTATTTCAAGAATTAAATGACGGATTAAAGCCAGTAGCTTATTATAGCAGAACGACAACCGTGGATGAATCTTTTTACCATTTATATGAATTGGAAACCTTAGCAATCGTAGAATCAATAAAACGATTTAGAATTCACCTTCATGGTACTCATTTTAAAATAGTTCCGGATTGTAGCGCTGAGCGAAGCACATCTGTGAAAAAAGAATTGGTGCCAAGAATAGCCCGTTGGTGACTAGCTATTCATGATTACGATTTTGAGATTGAACATCGCCCAGGGTGCAAAATGTCACATGTAGACGCTTTAAGTCGAAACCCTGAAAATATTTTAAAAATTGAAATTGATGATTGGGCACTAACAGTACAAATGCAAGACGAACAAATTCGAATAATTCGCGAAAAATTAAAATCGAACTCAGCGGACCAACAGATAAAATCCACATATTGTCTTAAAAATGACAGGGTTTATAGGAAAATATTAAATAATGAATTAAGACTTGTAATTCCAAAAGTATGTAGGTTTAATATAATGAGAAAATACCATGACGAAATAGGCCATATTGGCTTGAAACGTTGTGAAAATTTAATAAAAAGTAAGTTTTTGTTTCCTAAAATGACGAGATTTATAAAAAAATATGTTTATGCGTGTATTGACTGCGCGTATAAAATAAGTCAATATGGTAAAAAGGAAGGTTTCCTCCATTCTATACCTAAATCGAAGGAGCCCCTTTGGCATATTGATCATTTGGGACCTTTCTGTAAAACAAACAAAAATTACGCATACATTTTTATGATCGTCGACTCATTTTATAAATACTTGTTTGCCAGGCCAACTAAAACGAGAAATTCAAAAGAAGTCATTTATTGTTTAAAAGATTTATTTAGTATGTTTGGAGTACCAAAGCGAATTATTGCAGATCGTGGCAAAGCTTTTAAATCCAAAACATTTAAAGAGTTTTGCGACGAAAGAAAAATTAAATTTGTTCTAAATGCAGTATCTTCACCCCATTCAAATGGTCAAGTCGAACGTTATAATCGTACTCTTTTAGACAGTATAATTACAAGCATAGAAAATGAAAACGAATGGAATGATAAACTACCGGATGTTGTCTGGGGAATGAATAATACCATTAGTGAAAGTACGGGGTACACCCCTCATACACTAATGTTTGGTTTTAGTAAGGACCGTCACGGAAATTTATATCAAGATGACATCATTCCCGAAAATAGGGAACAAATTGCAGAAAATGCTAAACAAACAATGGACTTACAAAGTAAGAAAATGAAAAAGCGGTTTGATAAAAAACGAAAAGAAAGTACCAAATACAATATAGGAGATTTAGTTCTTTGGCGCGGAGCTAAAAAACACCCCAAAGATGCCAGTCGTAAGACAGGGGTAAAATATGGAGGGCCTTTTGAAAACGATCGATATGAAATTGTCGCCCTCAAAGGAATGAAAGGCTATCGACGATACTCGGCTGTAGTGGGTGCAGATACAATAAGAAAATTTAAATCCGGTGCTATTATCGAATCTGATACGTCTTCAGATTCTGATGTGAATAGCACGGATGAATTAATTGATTTATTAGAGTCGTAATAAATTTAAACAAAAATAAAAAAAAATGGAACACCATGTAAAACAATATGATCGTTTTGAAAAATATGGAACACCATACCGAAACATGTTCACAAGATATAAGCCTAGAGTGAATAATTACTTGTGAGTAATGTGTTAAAAAAAATGTATATATGTTTATATGTGTATGTGTATATATGGATATTCAACAATTATTTGATATATATTATACTAGTTGATAATGGATCACCTTATCAATTAAGTTGAATAATAATAATAATTGAAAAAGTTGATTTAAATATTTTGTGTTGATTTCTATACCTACAAATTCTTCTATATTTCAGAAACAAGAAGAAACAAAAATATTATAAAAACCTACCCATCCAGTCGACTCGCGAGGACGCTCAGTGAATAGGATGGCCGAATGTTATGTATTTGTTACCCTTTAAGTAGATTAGAAATACCAAACCATATTATTGTTAGACACTGTATATAAGGCAAAGATGTATTACTTATATTCATTCACATAATCCATAAGTTGAATTATTAATAATCCTCTTTAGTTAATTAGACAATTAATTTCAGTATCAAATAATATGAATTCATATTATATTTTGTTAAGTAAATAAGTTAGTGGAAAATATTTAGAATGTAATAAATGAGTTGTACCTTTATAAAAACAAGTATGACTGAGCGCATATAAGTTCGATAATAGAAAGAAATAATGTATTGGATATTTTTAAGCATTCATTCTATTGAGTTACGGCGAGAGGAACAGTGGTAGAATGATTAAATAGTGATTTTGAAGAAATAGTGTAATTATTTCAACACCCGTGTAACACAACCTATTCTTAAGTCACCCCAACCCTAATTTCCCTAAGTTTCCTTATTTTTAAATAAATGGTTCAAATCCATAATCCAATATCGACAAATTTCAAACACGTTTTATTGAATATTTTTGGCAATAAGAAAAAAATATGAAAATTGGTATACATACTTAAAAAAAGGGTTTAGAATTCGATAATATATTCAAAATCACCCCAACCCTAATATTTCCCAAACTCACCCCCCCCTCTATCCTTATGGTATGAAATAAGCGCGAAATTGTTCTTTAATTTAAATTTAATTTTATTAAGTATACATATGCCAAATAGCAAATTTTTATTCCCATTCGTAAAACTGCAATAGCGATTTTTATATTCTTTAAATAATCAATTTGTTGATAACATTCTTTTTGAATAACTTTATAAAAAAAATTTATCAAAATGAGATTTTAGGTGTATACTTAAAAAATTACGTACAATTTGATTCCAAATTTAAAAATTTATTTTTACGATTATTTAACACCCTTAGAGGGTGGGTGGGAGATAACTGATTTAAGTAAAAATGGAAAATAATCATTCATCAATATTATTTTATCAAATATGGAATTATGCTAGACCCGAGACTCTTACAGCAACCCTAAATTGACAGGTGAGTTACACTTATTGATGGATATTTAGGTGTATCATATTTTGTGGAAGTATTTTCAAACAATATCAGAAAAATATATCTTGGGTATAGACAGAAATCTGTAAGAGTAAGGAGGAATGCAATTATAATACCACATAATTGATAGACGGAATGCTGTCCTCCCCTCCTGTTACCCCACTCGACCCTTTAACTGACTACGTCAGTTACAAAGTATGGAAACCTGAATCACACCACTAGAAATCACTAAAAAAGTTACTATATTGGGAGTAATGATATAAAATACTAGTCGTTCTTAAATTATACAGTATGGAAATTGAACCGAAAAAAAATAGTTAAGCTGAGTGTATGCATATTATTGAAAATGAAAGAAATGATACAAGGAATTGTAAAATTAAATCTATGAATAATTCCAAGACCGGCAACTATTTTTGTAAGAAGGTTAATAGCAGTTGTCAAATTTGTTGACACATGAATTAATGTTTAAACTTCAAAAAGATTGATATTTATTGATGAAACAATTTTTTTTAAAATGGCAATATCTGAATTACTGATCAAATGTAGATAATTAAGAATGAAGGAAAGATCAGTTGAATAAAAAATGTGTTTTAAATGTACACCACAAGTATGCAGGAGAAGATGTTCCATAATATCTACAAGAACTTTTTTTATTTAAAAATACAACCAATATATTTTGTTTTAGAAATATAGATCAAAAATATTTGTATGTGATACACTGCATTTCTCATCACTTCTGTAGATTTCTTATTTGGAATATTTAGTGGCAAGATCCTGGTACCTATCCTGAACAGGAAATTACCAAGTGATATGAAAAAGGGCCTAGTTTTCAATAAAATGGCAAATCAACGTTTATCGTTAATCCTAAACTGAAAACAGTAATTTCAGTAATTAGAAATCAGATTTGGTATAAAAATGTTTTGCCACTTCTGTGATCGTATTTTTATAAACCGATGAATATTCATAAAATAAAAATGGTTTAGTAATTGAACTATTTGGTTATTTTTTTATTAAATATGTAGCAGTCGTATATATACGCAACGCCCTGTACTCTAATCTAGTTACCAACCAGCATTACGTGGGAAATACTTCGGAGCCCCGCGCGTAGATGGCGTTCAAAGACTACACTGAACAGAGATGTGACTGGATCCTATACTCTTCGGCGACAGTAGATGTAGAGCCAAGCAAACTTATTTCAGCCGATGTGGACCCAGCGCCACGCAAAGTGATTTCACGCTTCAAAAAAAATATTGATTCCATATTCTTTTTTAGTTTAGGATTTCAATTATTATTTTGTTTGATTGCAAATGTATAGCGTTGAAAAGTTATTTTAATAAATATTTTAACCCGTTTACAAACACTATTTGTAACAAATAAATGTTTTACAGTATATCTGAAATATGAATCGCATTGTGTATTATTTATTAACTCGAGAAACTCTAAATATATTTATATGAAATATAAATAATTAATCACTTATTATCTGCCTCACTAGAGAAAGAAATGATTGTTGATTCCATAAGACCATCCATAATCCTATCTAAATTTCCATTTTCCAATGCTTCCATTAGAAAAAGAAACTGTGAAGGATATGTTGAATTATATTTTTAGTTGTGTCATCGAATGTTTTAACAATTTCTGGACGACCCCTATGATTGCAAGAAGAAACAATTGTTCCAGTGTTTCTATATATATTGATTTTACAAACAGTGCTAAAAATTAACATTTGCACAAGTTAGTTTCACACAAAAGTCCAATTTTCTAAAACTTGCCCAACATTTTCACAATTTTGGATACTATGGCAGTAATCTTTGTTTCGGGTTGTTCATCTGAGATTTGTATATATAGATTAAGCTTACAGAATTTTTTGGGGTGAATGAAGAAGTCTGCTAGTACTTGGAATAGTCTCTGAGTACATTTTCAAATCAGTCCTGACATTGTTTTTATATTTTAATAAAACAATAACAAGCAACCAAGAATGCAAGGAATGAAAAATTTACACAACTGATTGATTTTATGTCAAAGTCCAAAGTGCTGAGAAAACCAACTGCGATCTGACCAATCCGGAATCTACAGAATAGCGATGTTGACTATTTATGAGAAAGTCTTTTAAACCGTATATTGTGCCTAATATAGCCGCAAATATTTATTTCTTTAAATATGACTGAAGCCTTAAAAATTATGTATTTTAAATAATGGTTCAAATTTTCGCAAAAACCGCCTGCGACGTCATTATCTCATAAACACCAATGAGATGTCAATGGAGTTTTACGTAGTACCTAGTTGTTATAAAACATCATTTCATAACCTCAAGAAAATCATATGGTTTTTCAATTATTCAAAAACGATACTATTATTCATTATTGATTACAGAAATATCAATCATTTGTATAAATTTACATGGAGGTCTTCACATTTATGAATTCAGCAGAAATTACAGTTTTTTGCCAACAAATTTGCCACTAAACAATCAATTCTCGGCAAATAATAAATCAAGTCTCCATTATCACGATAATTTTGAATAAATTACAATAACAACGTCAACCAAACAACTTTTGACAGCATCAGATCATAGGGTGCGTTCAGAAAACACAACAGTCAACTGTTGCACAATCGTCGAGTGAATGTTCTGTGAACCCACTTTGATCAGTGAGTGAAACTCAACATGTTTTGTAAGAGGATTCCATTTTTGTGAGCGGCTATCAACACGTTGCAGATTGTGGGGGGGACGGTCTTGCAAGATTGTTCGCTAAGCATGACCGTTTATAATGTACCTATGATCGTATTTTACCTTTCCTAATGTATTCTTTTATGCACCTTACTATGATTACTTAAACTGTTTTTCTATTTATTACTAATGTTAGAATATCTATTATTACTATTACTAGCGTTAATAATTTTAATATTACTAATACTAATGTTAGTCCTACTGCCTAAACTATTTATTTTACTTATATCGCTTTGTTTTTTGTCTGTGTTCTAATAGTACGTTTACTTTTACTAAACATTTTCTCGCTGTCCACTTGAAAGGCATTTCTAATGTGTGACATCGCAAATGTGTATTCAAATGATATGTCAGTGAAAACGTTTTCAAACAAATTTCACACTTGAAAGGCTTTTCTCCTGTGGGACTTCGCAAAATGTGAATTCAGATGCCATTTCAGTGAAAACGTTTTCAAACAAATGTCACACTTTAAAGGCTTTTCTCCTGTGTGACTTCACGGATGTGTATTCAAATAACATTTCAGTGAAAACTTTTTCTAACAAATGTCACACTTGAAAGGCTTTTCTCATGTGTGACTTCGCAAATGCGTCTTCAAATTACTTTTATGTGAAAAAGTTATCAAACAAATGTCACACTTGAAAGGCTTTTCTGATGTGTGACTTCGCAAATGTGTATTCAAATAACATTTCAATGAAAACGTTTTCAAGCAAATGTTACATTTGAATGGCTTTTCCCCGGTATGACTAAGCAAGTGCATCTTCAAACTACGTTTATGTAAAAAAGATTTCAAACAAATGTCACACTTGAAAGGCTTTTCTCCTGTGTGACTTCGCAAATGCGTCTTCAAATTACCTTTTTGTGATAAAGTTTTCGAACAAATGTCACACTTGAAAGGCTTTTCTCCTGTGTGACTTCGCAAATGTGTATTCAAATGACTTTTCTGTGGAAACGTTTTCAAACAAATGTCTCACTTGGAAGGCTTTTCTCCTGTGTGACTTCGCTAAATGTGAATTCAGATGCCATTTCAGTGAAAACTGTTTAAAACAGAAGTCATACTTGAAAGGCTTTTCTCTTGTGTGACTTCGCAAATGTGTATTCAAATAACATTTCTGTGAAAATGTTTTCAAACAAATGTCACACTTGAAAGGATTTTCTCCTGTGTGACTTCGCAAATGTGTATTCAAATGACTTTTCTGTGAAAACGTTTTCAAACAAATGTCACACTTGAAAGGCTTTTCTCCTGTGTGACTTCGCAAATGTGTATTCAAATAACATTTCAATGAAAACGTTTTCAAACAAATGTTACATTTGAATGGCTTTTCCCCGGTATGACTAAGCAAGTGCATCTTCAAACTAAGTTTATGTAAAAAAGATTTCAAACAAATGTCACACTTGAAAGGCTTTTCTCCTGTGTGACTTCGCAAATGCGTCTTCAAATTACCTTTTTGTGATAAAGTTTTCGAACAAATGTCACACTTGAAAGGCTTTTCTCCTGTGTGACTTCGCAAATGTGAATTCAACTGATATTTCAGTGAAACCGTTTTCAAACAAATGTCACACTTGAAAGACATTTCTAATGTGTGACATCGCAAATGTGTATTAAATGATATTTCAGTGAAAACGTTTTGAAACAAATGTCACACTTGAAAGGCATTTCTCCTGCGTGATTTCGCAAATGTGTATTCAAATGACTTCTCTGTGAAAACGTTTTAAATAAATGTCACACTTGAAAGGCTTTGTCCTGTGTGACTTCGCAAATGTGTATTCAAATGACTTTTCTGTGAAAACGTTTTCAAACAAATGTCACACTTGAAATGCTTTTCTCCTGTGTGACTTCGAAAATGTGAGTTCAAATGATATTTCAGTGAAAACGTTTTAAAACAAATGTCACACTTGAAAGGCTTTTCTCCTGTGTGACTTCGCAAATGTGTATTCAAATGACTTTTCTGTGAAAACGTTTTCAAACAAATGTCACACTTGAAAGGCTTTTCTCCTGTGTGACTTCGCAAATGTGTATTCAAATAACATTTCACTGAAAACGTTTTCAAACAAATGTTACATCTGATGGCTTTTCTCCGGTATGACTAAGCAAGTGCATATTCAAACTACGTTTATGTAAAAAAGATTTCAAACAAATGTCACACTTGAAAGGCTTTTCTCCTGTGTGACTTTGCAAATGCATCTTCAAATTACTTTTTTGTGAAAAAGTTTTCAAACAAATGTCACACTTGAAAGGCTTTCCTGATGTGTGACTTCGCAAATGTGAAATCAAATGATATTTCAGTAAAAACGTTTTCAAACAAATGTCACACTTGAAAGGCATTTCTAATGTGTGACATCGCAAATGTGTATTCAAATAATATTTCAGTGAAAACGTTTTGAAACAAATGTCACACTTGAAAGGCATTTCTCCTCTGTGACTTCGAAAATGTGAGTTCAAATGATATTTCATTGAAAACTTTTTCAAACAAATGTCACACTTGAAAGGCATTTCTCCTGCGTGACTTGGCAAATGCGTATTCAAACTTCTTTTATGTGAAAAAGTTTCTAAACAAATGTCACACTTGAAAGGCTTTTCTCCTGTGTGACTTTGCAAATGCATCTTCAAATTACTTTTTTGTGAAAAAGTTTTCAAACAAATGTCACACTTGAAAGGCTTTTCTGATGTGTGACTTCGCAAATGTGAAATCAAATGATATTTCAGTAAAAACGTTTTCAAACAAATGTCACACTTGAAAGGCATTTCTAATGTGTGACATCGCAAATGTGTATTCAAATAATATTTCAGTGAAAACGTTTTGAAACAAATGTCACACTTGAAAGGCATTTCTCCTCTGTGACTTCGAAAATGTGAGTTCAAATGATATTTCATTGAAAACTTTTTCAAACAAATGTCACACTTGAAAGGCATTTCTCCTGCGTGACTTCGCAAATGCGTATTCAAACTTCTTTTATGTGAAAAAGTTTCTAAACAAATGTCACACTTGAAAGGCTTTTCTCCTGTGTGACTTCGCAAATGTGTATTCAACTGACACTTCAGTGAAAAATTTTTCAAACAAATGTCACACTTGAACGGCTTTTCTCCTGCATGACTTAGCAAATGCGAATTCAAATGACTTTTCAGTGAAAACGTTTTCAAACAAATGTCACATTTGAACGGCCTTTCTCCTGTGTGACTACGCAAATGTGTATTTAAATTACTTTCAAGTGAAAACGTTTTCAAACGAATGTCACACTTGAAAGGCCTTTCTCCTGTGTGACATTGCAAATGTATATTCAAACTACTTTTATGTGAAAAAGTTTTCAAACAAATGTCACATCTGAATGGCTTTTCCCCTGCGTGAACACACAAATGTCTGTTTAAAACACTTCTATTCCAGTTCTGACCTTCATCTAAACTCAACTTGAAATTATCAGTGAATTTGATACCCTGCAACTCTGCTTTCAAATCGTGTTCCACTATCTCAATTTCATTTTTCACATCTTCCTCAAGGTTTCTGAGAATAGTGATGACAGTTACTTGACTTTTTCGGCAACTTATATTTTTCTGGTAAAATTTCGTTTTATATAGTAAGTTCTTCTGTTCCATACAATGATTTGTAAAATAGTGACAAAGGAGCTCTATTTGTTTTGTGTATAAATTTCCACAAAACTCACAGATCAGCAATAGTATTTGGGTTTAGGTGGTTTCCATTTGTTAGCAGTTCTGCAAAGAAAATTGAAACTGGTTTTTAAAGATTTCAAATTGGTGTAAGAATAAAAAAATATGAAAATTATAGCAATATATTACATGGGTGATAACAATAGGTGTCATTGTGGGAAATCATTATTAAAGTGGTATATTAAATACAGCTAAAATACAAAATTTGTGGTTACAAGGAATTAAAGGCACAAGCTGTCAGTTTTTTTCATGCTATATGTCTATAAAGATGTAGTGCTTGCGGTTGCGAAAGCTGATACATCTAATATTTATTTACAAACTATGAAAAATAAGCTGAAGTTGTCATATCACATTATATTTAAATGGAACAATTCAATAAAGCTTGCTTCTGAGATAGTAAAATGCACGATTATATTCAACGGTTGCTCTGTAAGTATGAAGGTAGCGGTTGTAGCGGCAATGTTGCGCGTCATCTAGTATACTTTTGCTATAGTGCTACGTTGTACAATAGCGTACCTAGAGATGGGTAAAGCAGACCGTCGCACATAAAGGGGCCTCGCGTCAGCTATTTGTGTACCCAACTATTACTAAAAATCACAAGGATCTATAAATCAGTGTATATTTAAATCTTGTATTTGGATCATATTATTCTAAAAATATCACAAAGAATTGAAATAGTCATACCAGGAAAGTAACCATTAGAAGAAAACTACTATCGACCAATAATTCTCCTATCAGTACATTCCAAAATGTATGAGAATCTTATACAATGTAGAATAAACAATTATATAAGACCGGAAGAAATGGATCCCGGACCATCAATTTGGATTCCGCCAGGGGCACTCAACAGATTCATCGAATAACAGATGTCATCAACAAAGAGAAGCTAGTGCTCAGCGGTATTATTGGACGTGATAGTCAATTTGAAATAAAAATGAGAAATGAAAGATCACAACCGTATCCAATAAAAGCAGGAGTCCCGCAAGGGAGTGTCCTTATGCCATTGCTGTTGTTTTATTCACATCCGACTTGCCGACCCCCAGACACACCACACTTAGAACATTTGCTGATTATACAGCTGTATTAACGGTGAATAATCATCTTGACAGAACTGTTCTAAACTTGCAAGAAAACAACATTCTACAAACCTGGTTGGAAAACATAGAATCAAGATAAATGAAAGCAAATCCAGCCACATCACTTTCACACTAGGAAGGTATCACCCGAAACGTACTGGTGCCATAATCATCACAGTTATTAACTATAAACTTGGAAGACGAAAACATTCCTTTTTTATCAGCTACGGACGGCTCCAACAAAGTTAGTAGAACATTTTTTCTTTATGCTTGACTCCAATGAAGATATTCAAGACTGTTTACTAGATGTTTATGAAGAAACTGATGAAAGCGCTGAATTAATTAAAAACGTGTAGAATATTGAATGAGCTAGAATACCTGTAACTTAAGCATTTGGAGCTGATAACGCATCCGTAAATTACAGAAAACATTGCTCTGTTTACCAAAAACTTAAACAAATAAAACCAAAGGAAATGAAAGCTAATTGTAACTGCTAAAAATTACATAATGCAGCTAAACATTCTCTCAACTCATTAAGTTTTGATGAAGTGTCGTTAATATTGAAGGTATTTAACTCTTCTAGTTGTAGTGCAAACAACGTGGCAAAGATAAAAGAATGCTTTGAGATTGTCCAGCAAGTTTATCATCAAGTATTAAGACACACAGGTGCGATGGCTAAGCCTTTTTCAAGTTATTCATCGTTCGCTATGTGATTGGGATGCTATAAAAACTTATTTCTTGCAACAAGGGGAAGAAAATTGTGATCGTAGCATAAGGAAATTTACAGGAGACCAAGCAGACCAACTATTAGATCATCCAACCTTTGCGGATTGCTAAATTTATTTTGTACACCACATTCTATTGATTTTCCAGTCCTCAATCAAAACTATAGTGCAATCTAATTTGGTTATTACTGAAGTATACAACAGTATATCTGATTTAAGAAACAATAATACAGCCGCTAGCCATAGTTCTGTATAGGCTGAAATGTCCCCGCAATGTATAATGCTTTTGTAGTCCATTCTAAACATGTTTGTTTTGTAACAACTTAGATTTTGGTCAATTATTTTTTTAGTACTTTGAAGCCCTTATTATACGTTTTAGTTTTAATAGGATTCGTACATACTTGATCTCCATGATATGTTGTTATTAGAACGACTACCCCAGAACATTTTTCTAAATTTACGGAAGGCGAATTTGTAGTCAAGCAGTCAACATGCCTTTTACATCAGTTGTATTAGGTCAAGCATTGGAGCATATCATAAACAGACCAAAGAAAAGCTCGTCAGGAATTATTGGGTCTACTCGTAAAAATATTTTTTATCTGCCTGGGACCTCGTTTATCATGAAATTTTGGCAATATCCAAACTTCACAGAGAAAAGACGTTTTTAAAAAATGACAATTATAAATTAAAAACCCATCATGAGTACCACACAGGAAAAGACTGACGCTTTAATGTTTAATGTATTAAACCTTTAGATTATATATCGCTGAAAAGATGCATAACCAGGGACAATTGTTTGTAACCAACATCTCCTCTCTTCCATAACTACGTAGGGGAAGGTAAATATTTACGTTGGTTTGCATTCTACTGGTCAAATTAAATACGCACGCGTTGGATTTTGCCGGACATATCCAATAGAAACTCGAGCGATGTTATTTCGAACAAAACGCCATTATCAATTCATTCAATTGGATGCATTTTTTCCACAATTTCAAAAGTTTAAGTAATTTAAGGTGTCTATATAAGTATTTTTGTGAGTATTGTGCATATATCGGTCATTAAAATGACTAATAAGTGCTTGGTTTGTGGGTATAGGAGTAAACTTGAACAATGTTTACCATTTCATAGGTATGTAAACAAAAACCACGACTTATTCCATAGGCGTCACATAAGTAATTTACTGCCGATTTTAAGAATTTAATTAATTTGTCAATATTTAAAACTAATTTTGAACACCCTAATATTAAAGATAAAATATTTATTTTTTCTGTATCTTTGTCATATTATGAAGTTAGTTCGTAACTCTTTGACAGATTTTAAAAACCAAAAATAATAAAACGATAAATTGGCAGTATCTCGACGAGTTAGTCAATATACAAACTTCTGAAGGTCTAAGTGCTACTCCAACAAACAAAACACGTTATATGCAGTATGCTAAAGAGAACATGAGGCAACCCAAACATTTAGCAAGAGTGTGCATGATGCTTTATTATTTTTGTGGAAGCACATGAGTTTGAACAGGAGCTGAAGATACAGCATATTTCTGTTTTATTTTTAATTAATGATATTGATATCCCTAATTCCAGAAGTAAGTTTGCTAGTTTCATTTATAAGAGGATTTTCTTTGAAACAGAAACCACATTCTTACAAAAATTAATGAAATGAAAGATTATATTTTAAGTTTGACTTTGAGGGATGTCCCGGTTATTACAAGTTATAGGAAAACAAATTTTATATGGTCTTTGGTGGGAATGGAGGTATTTATGAAACCTATAAAAAACGGGAAAATTGAATTTTTTATTATACTACAAATTTGATTGTATAAGAATTATGCATGGCTATAATACCCATCCTAGTTGTACACAATTACAATCTACTTACAAAAGACTAGGTATCTAGCGAAGTTAGAGGAGCATATGCTGTAAACACTACCACTCTTAACAATACCCTGATTGTACGTGTATCTAGTAAAAAGTTCACTATTAACGATGATGAAGGAGATATTCAGGTATCCACTGAATATAAAAAACTGTTATATATTGGATAATCATGACTTTTTCTCGACGACAGGTTGGCAAATATCCTCATTTAAGATGTAATCACATATATTTCAAGTTTTGTGGTTAAATCTCTGAAAAAAAATTCATAACTTGTGCTAAATGTTTAGCTCTTCTGAAAAGTGTGGAAAGAACATCCTTATTATAAACTAGAAAAAACTTTTGGCAACTTATTAAAAGGTTCTTCATTTGTAACCAGCATTTGTCTTTATGGAGAGCGCACTATTCGCAAAATGGGAGATCGTATATTTTCTCCAAAATATAAAATTTGAATGGAGATAATAATAAACAAAACTGTTTTAGAACTACCCGATTACCACCATTTAGAACATCAGCCCCTAATATCAAACAAACAGTCCAAGCCCTGTAGTAGACAAAACTACGAGTGTCGACGTATCTTTGACTTAGCTAGATAAAGAAATTATGATATAAAGTAATTGTTAGCATTTGAATTGACTTATGAGATCATTCTTTTTGATGATGTGCTAAGAACCCAACAAATTCAGTATTTTAGAAGAGCTTTACAAAACTCTTGGGGCGAAAATTTCACATTATCAGGGAGCAATGATACATTTTATATAATGGTAGATGTTATGATGGGACTCTGAAAGCTGAACTGGAGAAAACTATAAAGATTTAGCTACTGAATTTTATAATCTTATTAGCAGAACACTGAAGGGAACGCATAATAGGGAATATTTTGTATTCTATAATTTTTTAGAAGTATCAACAAAAACAAGAGAAAACCTACGAAGATATAATGACGAGTGTAAAATTTTCGAAAAATTTTGCCACCTAAACTTAAGACTGAAAACCATCGTTTTAGAGAAGAATATTTGAAACAAAAGTTGTGTAATTTGGCTGGATGAATAATTTTATTAATACACATTTTTGTCAAAAATTGACCCCAACTGATATAATTTCGCATATTCGTACTATTTAACACGCCCCTAAAGTAAAAACACAAACGCATCATTTTATGGAAAAATGTTTTAAACAAAAGTTGTGGATATTGGCCCGCTGAATAGTTTTATTCATTCACATTTTACTGTATTGGACTGAAATAGATTGAAGAAATCACATTTATTTGATAGAGTGTCTATAGGATCAGTCTCGGATGAAGATGCCATAGGAGAGGGATGAGCTACTGAACAAAAATCATCTATTTCGCATGATGCAGATGAAAGATAGAAATCGCCAAAAAGGAAGAAGCTGGCACCTATATACTGCTCTTTTATAGTTATTAGCTGGTTGTAATAGTCATAGTATAAAATAGGTTGAGATCTAGGAGGAAGATATACAGAGCCCAAAATAAATTTGTTAAGTTGTTATCTAGAACAAATACTTGTTCAACTGATGGATTAGAATCAATCATACTAGAGGATATTTTTTTCTTAACAGCAATCAAAACACGTCCACCTCTGCTATGAATACTAGATTCAGGCGAACGATCAGTTCCAAAGACATTGTAGTTAGTGAATCAAAGTTCGGCGTCAGTAATATCAGAGAGTAGCCAGGTTTCTGTGAAAATGATGATATCATAGTAGTAATTTGAAACGTTAGACTGAGGTAAACAAGTTTAGTTCGATGACCCCTGACATTTTGGTAGAACAAAGATAGGCCGCCCAAGTCGTTTGACTTTACTGGTTTTTTTTGATAATCTTAGGTACGTTGTTAAAGTACTTAATAGCTAAATTCTGCTCAGCAAACTGTTGACAAGACAAGAGATCGTTTCTTACAAAAACATACAACTTTTTCTGATTTGGAGTGAGATCCAACTGAAAAAACATCGTATTTGTACGACCTAACCTCGTCTTATTCTTCAAAACTGCACGAACATCACGAGCAAAATGACCTTCTTCCAAAGACCTCTTTCCAAAGCGAATTATTTTGATATTATCCACATTCAAAGCAACACCATTTCAAGTACTCGTTAAAAGTGACTTAACCTGATGAGTATCTTCGGAGGCTGTTGCTGGTTCAGGTTGATTAAAAATTAGTAAATTATTTGCTTTTCTTTGGCGTTCCTGAAGTTCATTCATGATCTCATCAGGTGCTGAAAAGGTACTCCCATCTCCCTTCAATTTCTGAATTTCCGCTTTCAGTAACTCAACTTCAGACTTGAGAGTCTCAATATCTTAGGAAAACTTTTGAATGATAACCGGCAATCAGTGCAGAAATAAACCATTGTTCTCTTCTGAATAACCACGGCACGAAGTTCGGATGGAATCAAGCCAGTACAGTGTTCAGTAGGGTGCATAATGATATGACAGCTATCACATGCAACTGATTTATCACCAGTAGGATCATCACATGTGGAACATTTTAGTGAGCGGAATGTTTGGTTTTTGTTCCTATATCCCTTGTTTTAATCCCGAATATTTCTGTTCCCTAAATGTACAACATACAATGCGCACCCGTTAACGTACAAGATTTGGCATACCTTCATCACCTGGTTTTCCGTAAAACCACATCATGAGATCAGGCCTCGTTTGTCTGTATCCAACTGTTGATGTCCGACGAACGGTTTTATGGAGAACTGTTTGTGGTTTGTGTGCTTGATGAAGCAATATAACTACAGCTGAAATTCCAAAAAGCGGTTCAATTTTATGGGTGTGTCCACTATGAAACCATGGTGAGTTCCCTTTAACTTTTAATCCGCCCTTTGCCACCAATCCCCAACATTCTTGGCCCTTCCGTTGCCAAATTTAAATAGTTTATGGAAATATATTCCAACCTAACATTCAAAGCCACAATAAATCTAAATCCGTTTAAATAATTGGAAAATATTATTATGTACTCACAATGTTTTACCTGCAGTTGTTTATTAAAAATTTTGACCCCTCTGTACTATGAAATTATCTTACTGATATATTGTCAAGTGTCAATTTCATCTCACAATGCCAAAACATTAAAAGCTATAGCTTATCTTATCTTACCTAGAGTATGGACTATAAATCAAGAAAACATTTATTTTTCGGCGTCAAAACGAATTAGGCTATGGTTTTAGCCTAACAACTAACCTCAGGAAAAAAATTAAAGATTAAGCAGTTCCAGTCTACGATCGAACAATAGATAACATAGAAAAATGGTTGGATTTTAAAAACAATGTTTTTTTATGATTTAAATCGTTAAATTTGAAAGACCGCATTCCAGAACAGAATGAAATCATCTTAATTTCGTCGTATATTGGCGATAGTCTTTACGAACAATGTTTGTCTCAAGATATTTCTGTTGTGGAAAATGTGTTTATTTTTGAAGGAAATGGAAGTTCCAATCTCAAGAAAAATAGTTCAGGTAGTTTTGTCCGTTCCTTTTACCAATGTGTATGTGGAAAGAAATTTCAGCATCAAGAACCACTTTTGGGATGATGACAGAAATAGACTGGCAGTTGAAATGGTGAAAATTTGCATTCATTCTAACATTAAGCTTTCTTATTAGGAATTTCATTCATCATTAAGTAACAAAGCAGAACTTATTAAACCTTTCGCTACTCTTGACGTATATATACGCAGTGAGCAATAAATAGGTTTAGATTACTGTAGGCAGATGAATTCGCTTTGGCTATCTCCTTTCGCATATTGAAGCGAACCGAACAGCGCAGGCGCTCGGGTGTGGAAGTTAGACTACACTTGATCATTGGACAGAAGGAGTATATCGAGCTCTTGAATTCGGGTGATTTGTTATTGGTTTTTCCTCGAATTTTAGATCAGTCTGTGTTTGTATACTTGTAAGAACGGAATAAAAATGTTTTGTTGTGATAGCTTTTATACAGATAAAAAACTAGAAGAAATATTAATGAAAAGTATTATATACATAATTTATACGTATGATACACCAATACCAAGACACCCCCAGGACAATATCCAACTGTATGCGGACGATACCGCACTAATCATCTCTGCCACTGACATTCGCTCTCTCAACATCTCTGCCACTGACATTCGCTCTCTCAACATTCGATCCCAAAATCTACTGACTTAATTTTCAAATTGGTGCAGGAGATGGCGGGTGACTCTTAATACTCAAAAAACTCAAGCCGTCGTGTTTAAACACCCTGACACCTCGAGCGAACGACTTCTACCCGCCAACCTTCGCCTCGTGCTCTGGGGAGATCAACTAGAAATTCGCAGGGAAGTCGTTTATTTGGGGGTGAGATTTACTCATACTCTCAACTTGATGGCCGACCTAATGGACACTCTATATATGGTCCGACGTCGAGTTAATCTTCTTAAGGTGCTCTGCAGGAGCTTCGGACGAACGCACCCTACCACCTTACTTTATACGTATAAGACATATATCCGTCCAATAATCGACTATAGAGCAAACGTCTATTGGACACTTTTTGTCACACCATTCCGCACACTTTTGAGCTTCACTGCTTCCAAATATCAATCCCCGATATAACCCAACATAAAACCTTCCTCCAGTTACTTTCTAGCGAAAAGCCTCTTCAAATTTCTCAATTCCATACACTTTTTAAATTTCTTCCTATTCATTTTTAAAAATTTTCTAAACACTTTTTTAACTCACCAACTTTTAACCAACCACCAATTAACATCGCACTAAAACATCCAATACACCCCCAATCCAGCCCTGAAGAGGAAACTGATCCTACACCAGAGCACCAAGTAGAAAACTGTAATAAGCACAAATATGGCAAGGGAATTTAGGTACACCCTATATATGAAAAAAAATTAAATCAAATATAACTTTAATCAAATACAAAAAGTCTAAAAGAAAACGAACTAGTTTTCTGTTATCGGAGGCAGTAAGACTTGAATAAGCAATTATGAAAAATCAACAAATTAACCCAAGATTGTCACGCATAAATGTCGAACACAAAAACACCGTTCTTTTGAATATCATAGAAATACAGACGAATTATGCAATTAGTATAGAGAAATTTAGAACAGCAATTAAAGATAACCTTCAACAATCAAAACAAAAAAACATATATATGCAAGGAGAGTTGGTGACGATTTGAAAAACAGCAAGGTTTGCTGGGGTTGCAGAACAAACTAGTCCCAAAAAAACTCGGAATAAATAGAAGGGAAAACGACGACGACGTCACAGTTCGGCACAGCGACGGTACAGTACGGTACTTCTAGCGGTTGTCGACATACGACAACACGCGTTTTCACAGTGAGTTTTAGTGATTTTCGCGAAGTGCTGGAATCAGAGATAGCCGATCAGAACTCATCTCCCGTCGAGCGATCGAGAATAGAATCCAGACGCCGTTTTTTTGTGTGACGTTCGACCCGAAGTTTCCAAACTGTAAGTTGTGAATCAGAAACCTTTTTCATTTTTGGGAAAATCATATTATTTTTTTTTTGGGTTATCCATCCCGCTATATGAGTGTTATACTGAAGCTTGAACCGCATACCACGTTAATTAGAAAGAATTATACTTTGTAATTTTTTCTATTATACAATTTTATTTAGGGAGGTTTACGAGGGATACACCCCCTACACCTAAGCTATACAGATTACTACAATCATACGCTGAAAAAGTTTCGTATCAGTTATTATAGAGTTTTATTCCTGATATATCTATTTATGTTACTGTCGACTTAAGATACTGTATGTTTTTTTTTAAGACTTGTGAATCAGCTGTTGACACTTTAATTAGGGGGAAATATACTCAATACCAGTTTCTACCACTGGTATATGAAAGACGCCAATGTCCATATATATTTATAGCATTAATTGTATTCGCTTCGAAAATTAAGATTTCATTTTTCAGTCAAAATTTATCGAGCACCGAAGGAGGTCGCCCATGTCAGCAGAAAAGTCCGGTTACAAAATCATTTTCTTGCAGTAAGTAATATCAATGTCATAAAAGTTATTGAAGCAACCATTAACTAAGTCACGGTTTTATATTTTAGTAAGGAGATGCTAGATATTTTTTTCTTAAGAAAAACCGCGGCCACTTTTCACTGACGTGATGATCTTCGTGTTCCTCACCGAACGCTAACTGGAAGAGAGGGTGAATATATTAAGGAATCCTAGCTATTTTTCCGCGCGCCGAAGAAATAATTATTATTATATTATGCTTTCATCGTATACCGTAGGCGTCGAAAGTGTACCCTAAATTATTTTATTTTTCTTGTTGTTAAATTTATTTTGCTACTTGTTCGTAATATAGGCATATTTATATGTTATCTATCTAGACTGTTTCCTTTACCCCCGACAAATCCCCCCCCCCCTAGACACAGGTGGACTGGACCCCGGGGACTTACAGGCACTGGAAGACACGGCGAACCTCAGAGCTCAGGCTTGGCACATCGTTTAAGCCCAAGAGGGCCCACGGTACCCTCTCGCTAGAGCCAGGAAACTACCCTCCCTCGAGGTTCTTCAAAAGGGAATTTCCTGCTCACTTGTGCCCTACGGCACTGGTGACAGCAATCGTTGCAAAAACAAAGGTGAACAATAATCTAACGACCCACGAGTTATTACATTCAATTCATCTACAACAAAAGCCCTATCCAACATAAATTCATGACGAATTTCTCTCTCTCTTTACTTGGCACACACCTCCGAGGAAGAAAATGTTGATGAAAGAACGCTAAGTTCAGTTCAACTCAAAACTTCTTTCGATTGGACTACTAAGACATTTAGTCCCAGAATTCATGAAGTTGATAATACAAATGGCGGCTGTAAAATTGTAGGTAACCAAGATAATGACGGTCAGAAATATTTCGAATTCTTTTTTTTACGAGAGATAATGGAAAAAGTTGTAATTGAAACTAATAAATATTTCCAATACCTGAATACGCGGGAATCTTCTAGTAAAGACCTTCTTCGATGGAAACTAATAGAATATAAAGAACTCTACTGTTTCTTTGATGTTATATTATTGACGCCATATGTCAAAAAAATTCATATTTGTCAACTGATAAATATATAAGCAATCCCATTTTCAGTATGCTTATGAAGAGGGACAGATTTCTTCTTATTAGCAAACTATTACATTTTACAGATAATGATGCCTCATTACCAGAAAAACAAGTCTACAAAAAGTATGAATAATTGTTGATCACCTAAGAAATAAGTTCAAAGAGGCGTTCTATCTATTTAGAAATATCTGTACCGATGAAAGTTTGTTGCTTTTTAGAGGACGAGTTTCTTTCAGACAATACATATCTAAGAGGCACAGATTTGGCATTAATTTTTTTTTATTATGTGTTTATGAAACTGGTTACATACTTGATTTCATTATTTATACTGGTGCATCAACAAACATAAAAGAATTTGAGGAAGCTGATATGGGAAAATCTGGAAATATAGTGATGACTTTACTTGAACCATACCTAAATAAATGGTATATATTATTCGTCAATAATTGGTATACAAGTCCTAACTTATTTGACTATTTATAGAAAAACAAAACTACTGCTTGTGACACTGTAAAGAAGAATGGTAAACATATGCCAACATTCAAAGAAAAATCAGAGTTCATACATAAATCTACAGAGAGTTTTCTAGCAATAAAGCAGAATGATAATAGGGTGGTCCACATGATGAAATCATGTCATAGTTCTGATGAAAAAGAGACGGGGAAAAAGGATTGGGAAACGGGAAGGGATATAAGAAAACCAATCTATATTGTAGAATACAATGAAAACGTGGGTGTCGTTGATAAGTAGAATATGTTACTATCTTCTACAGAGTGTATACGAAAATCTATGAAATGGTACAAAAAAAGTTTTTTCATTTGTTAGATAGCATAGTTCTAAATCGCTATCAACTGTACAAATGCAATACCACACATGATATAACTCTTGTAGATTTTCATCAAAAACTTATCAAAGAAACAATTACAAAATATCATACGCCAATTTCTACACAAACAGTTGGTAGAAGAGTGCTAGATGAAAATGCTGAATTACATCTAACAGAGAGGCACTTTCTGAAACATGTTCAATCAACAACAAAGAAGAAACATGCATCAAAACGGTGTTTCGTTTGTTCAACAAATGATAGAAGAAGTGAGACTATATATATATATATATATATATATATATATATATATATATATATATATATGTGTGTGTGATACCTGTAATGATGTACCACTCTGTATAATTCCATGCTTTGAGATATATCATACAAAAAAGAACTTTTGAAATATGTATAGTCATACATTATGTTTTTATTTATTTCTTTCAGTCAGTATCTGTTTACTTTAGGTTTTTATGTGTATAAAAATATGAAAATAAAATTACTTACTTATTCAAAATGTTTATTAATCATTATAAAATAGAAATAAAACCGTCAATTGAATAAAAAAATTAAATTATTTCAACTAAATAAAAGGACTCAGCACCTCTAGACGTATATATTCGTACGCTTGAATTAATCCGTTCCTGATAGACAGCACCGAATGGGACCACCCTAGCAAAAGTGTTAAAACAGAAAGATCAAATACAATATACCATTTTAAAATTTAAACAAGTATATTTTTGTATGTATCTATTCCAATAGATGATGCACTTGAAGTTTCAAACGTTCAATGAACGAAATTATCTAGATAACAAAAAAATGATCTAGAAATTGGGATATATCTCAAAAATAACATATGGTCGTTAGCGAAGGATTCTAAAGATTATAAGTCGCTTGTAGGATGCTTCCTCATCCTTAACCTGTCATTCATAAATTCGATTTGTTATGAAGCCAACACCAATCTATGAGCTAAGTGAAACGAGAAGCAAAGAGGGGATAATCTCTAGGAAAGTAACATCACAGATTAGGTATATTCTCTATTACGACATCATCTTCAGACAAAAACTATGACGCTGTTACTACGCATACAACTGCTTTGCAAAGGTTTCCTTGAATGGAAATAAAATGTATTGATAATTTAAAAAAAAATTATTTAATTTTCCTAATACTTACAGTGAATTTCAATCGAGTTAGTACTATTGCATTGCACTACACCCACCCTCCATCATATCACCCTGTCACTATATTGAATTGTGGTCACTATGGAACCAATTTTTGAGAAGGTGTAAAAGTGAAAGGGATTTCACGTAAGGGTGAGTGTTAGGGGTGAATGCAGTGTTTGTAGCTGGGATAAAATTCTTGAAAAAGATAATAAATATATAAAGAATTTTTTGGAAGGTGTTGTAAGAGTAACTTCACCAAAGGGTGGGTGTTAGGGATGAATGCAATAGGTTTAACTAGGTTAAAAATTTCTGTAAGCATCAGGAAATGTAAATAAAAATTTCTAAGAATTATTGGAAATGTGTTAAAGTGGTGTAAGACAGGAATTTATCCTGAGAGCGGGTGTTGGAGATGAATGTGATGATTGCAACCGTGTTAATAGTATTTATAAGCATTTTTTGGAAGGTATGTAAAGTCCAATAATTCTAATAATGGTAAACGATTTCAACATTATTAGAAAATGTTCTCTTGCAGATTATTAAGTAGATAGTAAAAAAATAGTATGTTTTTTATTTGCATACCTAAGGGTCTGGGTGACTTTGCCTATTGTTGGATGTGTTATTATCATCTTTAGAATCCCATGCTGATGACTATGGGTTATTTTTGATACTAAATGGCATGTTCCAATTTCTAGATTATTTTTATGTTATCTGGATAATTTCCTTCATTGAAGGTTCAAAACTTCAAACACCTGATAGATGTAGTAAAGTGTTATATTATAGACTGAATACGCTTAAATGTTGCACTAATTTTAATTTTAGCAATATAGTTCTATTTTCTAGTTTTAGAGTTGTTTGCATCTTTTATAACTAGTTGTGCACCTTCAACATTTTATTTGGTCCACGGTTGTGAAGGCCAGTTTTCTATTTTCAAAAAGGTAACAATGTATTATTTTTATACAATGCACCAATCATTGTTACAATGTAACTTACATCTAGTAATAGGATGAGATTTACAGATTTAGCAACCAGTCGCTGATAATTTAAACCAACAAATTGTTTCTGAAATATGATATGTAAACTAACTAAATATCTGAGAGAATTCATAAAACAACTTTAGAGAACAGTTGAAAAGTTAACTGTTGAATTTATAAAGCTTATCAAGAATATCAGTAAGAAATTAATTGGGACTTCAATATCATTCATATTTACTATGGTACATGTAGAGATTAAGTACTTTTACAAATTTAAAATACTATCCTTGTTATTGTTATTTACTCAAACATGATAAAAATTTTCAATGATGTTTGGTCCTATCAAGTGCTCTCAAGATAATTAGCATATGAAAATACTGCCAAAAGCATATTACACCTAAAAAGCCATCAATGAGTGTAACTCACCTTTTAATTTAGTTCGCCTTCCAGGTTTCCCTTTTAAACATTTAAATTGATTTATAATTTTGTGTATATTAACTTTACCAGATCTGTCCCTCTCTGTTTTAGCTACAATCACAGATTCTTCAATTACTAGATCGTCATTAATTTCTTTTTTAATTGGATGCATACTAATATTATTTATATTTTCCGAAGTTGCCCTAGGTACTTAATTGCTGAATTCTTGTTTCACGTCCTTATTCCAAACAAAATCATCATGGATATCGATAATTTCTTCCTTAACGATTTTTTGCTCTATATCCATTCTGACTGGTTTTAATCCAAATGTTATTTGAACAAAATCCAGGATCCAGGGAGTATATTATCTAATTAAAACTACCAAGAAGCAGTGCTGCCAGACGTGACGTAAGAAATTATCGAGCAGCGTTGCCCAAACTATCGAATTTTTCAGAAAATTATGTTACACACAGAATAATTTAAAACCTAAAAGCAGGGGTCACTAAGGGCTCTAATAGGGAAATATTTAACACGGTTTTTTTAAAATTTATTTTATTAATAATAAATGTTTTTCGTAAAACATAAAAACATAAATTATGTAATAAAATATATAAAAAAAGAAACAAAAACATACATTCTACTCTACTGAATATTAACTCAACGTAACATCTGGAAAAAAAAATCACAGTAAAAAAATCATAAAAATAAAAGAAAACTTATTCAAAACAAACTTGGACATCGTCCTTTTGATAGATATTATTTGAAGACATTGCCTTTATCATCTGACGAGTAACTTCAAAGTTATAGCATTCGCCGTTACATCGTTGTGATGATAATAGCAATGCATTTACTGTTTTTGTACAAATACTATTTCGAATATTAGTTTTTATTAAATTCATTTTGGAAAATACTCGCTCACAGTCAGCGTTTGAGTGAGGTAAAACGAGTATGTGCAAGACAAATTCGCCCAAATCCTTAAATGACATGCATCCTGAAAGGTCTTTATTTATATTTTAAACCAATAACTGTCGATACTGTTTTCATTTTTGATCTCATCTGGAAACTCGTTTAGGCGTTGACAATACAGCCTCCACTGATCATCAATGTTTTGCTTTTTGTCAATATCGTTGGGGCTTACAATTCTTGATAGCAACTTTATTACCTCCAGAAGGGACTGAGGTCTTTGCTTATCATAATTTTTGTCAAAAATAGCTATTTTGGACAAAATATTATCTGTGAAATCAAACCTTTTTTTATTTCTTTGGCATTTCCGACAACGCGCGCATGTAAAAATTATCTTGTTGGTATTGATTTAATTTATTAATGTTTTCCATCACTTTAATACCGAGATATATTTGTTTTAAATCTATGAAATAGACATTATTTTCTGGGTCTATGTTAGCTAGAGGTATCTGGTGCACATAATTCGGTTTTAAAAAGGTCAGTAAAGTTTTTTTAATGTTTCACACATTTTGGTGTAAACTGTTTTTCAAACGACTTTTTCGTTTTGAAAATAGGGATTTAATTCAACAAATTTTGGAAGTATCCAATGTAAAAAATGAAAAAAAGTTTGGTTTCGTTGTCAATTAACCTGTTGGCAATGGTTTCAGATGCTAGTAATCTGTGTTCAATCCACTGCTGGGTAAAGTATAATCTTAAGGCTCCCACTACTCAACTATTCTATTGACTACCATGAGCAATGAAAGCCACCTGGTCTGCGAAGGACGCAAAATTTTATGGGGCTCTATATGACAAAATTCTTGGAATTCTAAAAGCTGAGCCGAGTTTAAAAAAATCAAAAATGTTCCTAGTTAAATCTTTGCAGTGTCGCGGCAGAGCTTTATATGCTTCACTAGCACACAAATGTAGTGAATGACATACACATTTTTGTAAAACTATACCAGGAAAATTGAGTTCTAATCGAGTCGCAACAGAATTTTTTGAACCGAACATTGTGTTACAGCCATCCGAACCAAAGCCTATAATATGATCTAAAGGTAACCTAGATGATGTAAAAACAGCTACAAGTTCAAATCACCTCAGCCGTAGCACCGGCATTTTCATCATCGCCATTTTTACCAGAAAAACACTGACCTAAATTGAAAAAACGTGTTGTAACTTTTTCTAACTTTGGAGAAAAATATCTCACACATACACACATATTCTTAATAGTACCTATATCTGTAGACTCATCAATTAAAAAACGAAACCTTCTCTCTCTTAGTTCTTCAATAACTTCATTAGAACAGCAATGTCCCAAAACATTTTTAGCACGCCAGTACACTTGGTTCGCGCCATTTGCATTTTATTAGCAATTTGCGAATCTGGAAAGATGTTTTTCATGAGGGGAACTAAATGATCGCAAAGTTTCATTGGCAAGTTGTGTTCGGCAATAAAATCGGCTACTTTTATTTCCGCTCTAGCTACATCATCCTCTGCTTCATTTTTTCAAAAAAATGAAGAATCGATTTTAGGCTGATTTGAAGCAAATCCTTTTAAATACTTAGCGTGTTTGGAGCCCTTGTTGTGATTCTTAATAACGGTAATATCAGCTTTAAATTGTGTATTACATGCAATGCATCTTACTCGTAAAGGATTATCTGAAAAGGTAATTTGCAAGTAATAAATCCATGTATAACAACGAAAAAAAAGCCGCCGGAAATACATTCAAGTACAAGATTAGCTTTATGTAATACCCACTTTTTATAACTAAAAACTAAACGAACGAATAGTAAAAATACAAACATACCATTAACAGGTCTCAACCAGCCTTTGAATGTATTTTCCCATTCAACCCTGTAATTTGGTGGTCTAGTTTCCCGTCGTATTTTTAAAACGTTTTCTTTTTATTCTTATCTCTTGTTTTCAGAATCTGAATTGGAAACATACCTTGACGTACTTGCATTATCCATACTTAATACAAATTGATACAAATACCATTAACGCAACGGTCCTTTCCTTATTATTCTAATCTAATTTCTCCCTGAACTGAATTCAGTGAACTCTCAAGTAAGCCCCACTTCTACTTCTCAGAAGTGAGTACAGATTTGTTTACACGTTTACGTCGACGCGATGCGACAGACGTAGCAGTTCGAGTTCGGGGAATTTTAGAAACGTTTAAATAATTGCAGAACAGTAGCAAATCAAGGATCGTGAATACCCATAAAAATGTATGTCCCATGTTATTTTACTTAAAAAATATTGATTAGCGTTTAATTTAAAAAATTAATATTAGTTTATGCCTCAGTAAAATTATGTTACAATTATCGATTATGGGTGAAATTTCAACTTTAGTTTGGGATAAAGTTATGTTACAATTCGATAATTATGTTACATCTGGCAACACTGCCAAGAAGGAAATAAATCATGCATAACATAAATAAATAATGAAAGAGGTAATAAATTCTTCTATTTCCGTAGCGTAACATAACTGGCTTGGTTAAGCAAGTAACGTTTGGCTGCATTTCATAGAGTTTTTTCTTTAATCACTTTAAACAAGGGCAACAGTTTTTGCTTGGTAGAATTAGTGAGTAATATATGTCAACAGTGAATAAAACCAGAAATTCAAAATCTCACAGCAGACTAGATATATTAAGATCTGATTTGAATTTCGTGCTCTTATTGACTGTTGACATATTTGCTAATCTTGCAAGCAAAAATGGTGTCCTTCTTAACGCGATTAGTGTAAAAAAACTCTATGCTAAACAGCCAAATGTGACTTGCTCAAACAGGTCAATTAAGCTATGCTATAACGGCGATTCTAGATAGGCAAGTGTATAGTCGTTGACGCTATGATGCTGTGGAAATAGAAGAACTATTTTCTCCTTCATAATAGTACTTTTCATCACATGACAAGCGCAAGCGCAGCCGCCATGTGGGAAGTGCGGGAGTTTAAAAGTTTCGTACTATTTTGTACAATAATGACTGGAGATGCACTATTATCTCTACAAACAAATCCATTGTAGAGGAAGGGAATAAAAAACTTCGATTCATTCTGCGCTGGTTCGATGGTGAGTCGGTTTAAAAGTCAAACGGGAGTAATAGGGAACTAATGAAAGCGATACATAATATAAATATACCTTATATTACGATTTATTAGTCAATTGACTAGGATTCAGGAAAAGGTATACAAAAACCAGAAGTGACCGGATGTTTATATCACTTCACTTTGGTAAACAATTTACTGAAATATTTTCCCTCCAAATTGTAATAAAGTAGGTCAGAAATCCGCTGTCACTAATCTAATAAATGGGTAACTCCTTTTTCCTTCTGTTGGTAGAGACCGCTGTCACCAGTGTAGTGAATTAGAGGGGTCTCTTTGCGTATCCGCCGTCACCACTCTAGTAAATGTCTCCAGTGTAATGATTTTATTGTCTGAAAACCGCCACCTCCAGTGTAATAATTGTCGGCGCTGTCCCGTGTAAATTATTTATCGTAGATCCTATTTTTATTCTGTTATTGCCGGGGAAAGGTGTTTGGTTCCTGTAGTATCTCTCCGGCTTCCTTTCTCTCTGATCGTAGTGACCGGAAGGGCCCTACTGTATATTCCTACCCTGGAACAAAATTGTTACAGCGTGCTGTCACCAGTGCCTCGCGGCACAAAAAAAATTGTAGTACCAGGAATTCTCCCTGCGGGATTACCTCGAGAGAGGGGTTGTTCCACGCTCGAGCGATCAAGGACGTCGTGGGGCCCCTTGGGCTTATACAGGGTGCCAAGCCCAAGTTCGTAGTGCAGGTCCGTCCTATTTGACGGGTACGGGGGTGGTGAGGATTGAGGTTATGGAAATAAATTGAAAGGTTAAAATACGTACAAACATATATTACAAATAAAAAAGGCAAATTATTAAAACCATATACGAACGCTTTTAAATATAATAAAATATTACACGTGGCTTTCTCCTGGCTTCTAGAATAGCCTACGTGACATACCCTACATGAATAAGAGATTAACAACTGATATATCTTTACAAAAAAGGAAGGGACAAAAGAAATAAAACTATAGAAATACCCTCTATATCAAATCAAATTCAGAAAAGTAATTTATGAAGACAGGATTAACTATGATCCCTAGTAAAATATAAATATTTCTACGCTATTATCAAAACTCTGAGATAGGATTAGCTATGATCCCTAGTTTAATATAAATATCTGTGCGCTATTGTCAAAATTCTGAGATAGGATTAACTATGATCCCTAGTAAAATATAAATATCTGTGCACTATTAACAATATTCTAAAATAGGATTAACTATGATCCTTAGTAAAATATAAATATCTCTGCGCTATTTTCAAAACTCTAAAATAGGATTAACTATGACCCTTAGTAAAATATAAATATCTTTGCTCTATTATAAAAATAGTCAAATAATATATATATATATATATATATATATATATATATATATATATATATATATATATATACAGGGTGGGGCAATCTTCTGACTTCGGAGGATTACATCGTTGTGGTAAGAGATAAAACTTCAAAGTTTTGTGTGAGCTAATACAGGTACTGAGGGCACATTTTGAAAATACTTTCGATTCTACAGGGTATTCCCAAACCACGTACCAACACAAACTTACATTTTTTTAAATGGACCGTACTATATTTTGTTTTAGAATCGAAAAGATCTCAGCGAGAGCGTTACAAAAATATAGCATTCCAATATTTATAAGGGTGTTTTGAAAAGATATGGCAAATTATTGGCAAAAAAGACCTCCTCTTTAACACTTTGCAAAACAGTAAATCAAAATAAATTAACAGGTCTTTGTATTCAGTTATCATTCACATATCATTGGCTGTGCTAAGTATTAATTACTTTTTTATCTGTGGCTTCTTTAACACAAAACGCAAATCAAGCAATATCTCAAAATTTTTAAATAAATCACCCTATAAGTCTTTTCAGAATTTGTTAGTACAATTAATAATCTTTCAAACGATGTAGTACATTTAGGGTATACGTTAATGGAAAACCGTAAATATTTTATGATAATGGTCAAAAACAAGTATTTTACGTACATAAATTAAATGGTATTAAATTTTTACATGCAACGTCTTGTAAATTTTAACATTTCTAAGGCATAAATTTTAATCGTAATTTTGGATGCATCTAAAATATCTTTTACTTTTACTCTTACCATTAGAGGAAGGAAAGACTTAATCGGAATTATGTTGGAAGCAATATTTCTGTTCACTGTAAGTAGGCTAATGCCATTATAGTACTAATAAATATAAAAGCAGTTTGCAGTCTTTACGAAATAATTAAGTCATCACAAACAGTATATCTTTGTTATGTAAAATGCAAGCTTGTATTTTATTTTCCAACTTATTCTATTTTTAAAAAACTAACAATTATGGAAACCAACATTATAAAAACACTTACGTTCACATAAATAAACATTGACATTTTATAAAAAGCATAGTTTATGCTAAGTGTTCAAAATGGCGACCATGTACTTCCATACACTTCTCAATTCTTTTCAAAAACGAGGATTTTACTCTTTCTAACATAGCTGGAGTTATTGTGGAAAATGCGTTACGAATCCTCTCTTTCATGTCTTCTCTGGTAGTAGGTTCTGTTTGATACACAAGTTGCTTGATGTATCCCCATAAAAAGAAATCCATCGGTGTGAGATCTGGAGATCGAGGAGGCCGCGAAAATGGTCCACCACGTCCTATCCACCTGTCGGTAAAATGTCTGTTTAACCACCGACGTACACAACAAACGTAATGTACAGATGCTCCATCTTGTTGGAACAACAAGTTAACTCTTGTGCTTAAATCAACTTCCTCCAATAATTCTCCCAAATGGTTTTTTAGAAAATTGTAATACCTTCTTCCAGTGAGGTTACCTTCAAAAAAGTATGGTCCTATAACTGTATCTCCTACGATTCCTCCCCATGCATTTATGGACCATTTAGTTTGGGTCGTTGTACTAAACAAATGTGGATTGCTTTCCGAATAAAAATGAAAATTACGGCGGTTGACGAAACCATTTCTGTGAAACGTAGCCTCGTCACTAAATAAAACATTTTTTAAAAAATATGGATATCCTTTAATTAATCCACTGAACCACTCGCAAATATTTATTCTTATTGAAAAATCTCTCTCCAAAAGCTCTTGGTGCATCTGTATCTTGTACAGGTGAAATTTATTCTTTTTTATTATTCTTCCTATTGTTCGTCTACTAATATCTAATTCAGTACTAAGTTTTCTAGTACTTGTATTAGGATTCTCAACCAAATTTGTCATTACTAAAAATTCGTTGTCCTCATTGAAAACACGTTTTGGAAGAGCATGAGGTTGATAGGAAACATTACCTAAGGTGTCGAATCTTCCCTTAAGTCTTAAGAAAGCTCTTTCGGTTGGATGTCTTCGATTGGGATATCTTTCACGATATACTCTTGAAGCGAGTAAACAATTTTTTGAACATTCTCCTAGCACGTAAATCATATTGATCATGTCTTCCAGCGGAAAATTCATTATAGTTATTTATAATTTAAACCTAACAACACAAACGAAGAATACAGCAATATTTCTTTGACATTTATTTGTAGATACTATTTTGACAGCAGCCCACTTGGTATAATCAAAAATATGGCTTGATTATGTTTCGCTCTTTCTCAAACAAGCCTATAATAACAATTCTTGGAAGTGAAACATGCATAAATATGAAATTTTTGATAATTCCAAGTACCTACGATATTAACAAACATTTTATATCATTGATTAGATATTGTAGAGACTTCCAAAATCACGATTAAAATGTATGCCTTAGGAATGTTAAAATTTACAAGACTTTGCATGTAAAAATTTAATACCATTTAATTTGTGTTTTTGACCATTATCATAAAATATTTACGGTTTTCCATTAACTCATACCCTAAATGTACTACATCGTTTGAAAGCTTATTAATTGTACTAACAAATTGTAAAAAGACTTATAGGGTGATTCATTTAAAAATTTTGAGATATTGCTTGATTTGCGTTTTGTGTCACCCTGTATTAAAGAAGCCACAGATAAAAAAGTAATTAATACTGAGCACAGCCAATGATATGTGAATGATCACTGAATACAAAGACCTATTAATTTATTTTGATTTACTGTTTTGCAGAGTGTTAAAGAGGAGGTCTTTTTTGCCAATAATTGGCCATATCTTTTTAAAACACACATATAAATATTAGAATGCTATATTTTTGTAACGCTCTTGCTGAGATCTTTTCGATTCTAAAACAAAATATAGTACGTTTCATTTAAAAAAATGTAAGTTTGTGTTGCTACGTGGTTTTGGAATACCCTGTAGAATCGAAAGTATTTTCAAAATGTGCCCTCAGTAACTGTATTAGCTCACACAAAACTTTGAAGTTTTATCTCTTACCACAACGATGTAATCCTCCGAAGTCAGAAAATTGCCCCACCCTGTATATATATATATATATATATATATATATATATATATATATGTCACCTACTCCATTGCCCTTAGGTGGACAGTATATTGTGCTGATTAAGTATTTATATTATTGTAGAATTGCTTAGTTTGTGTTTGTTACGAGGTTATTTAAATTCATGTTTATAATGGAAATAGCAGTCTTGTATTTGAAATTATTGTATTAGTTTGTCTTAGAAATAAAGTTAGTTTTTAAAAACACGTTTTCAGTAAATTAAAAGTTAAGTGGCGCAGTCAGTAGGATAGTCAATCGAAAGTTAAAGAATATAACATTCGGTTCGTTTCTACGATTTATTGACTATTCGAACAAGTGAATTTTAATTATTAGAACTCTTAGTTGGGCGAACTGAGTAACTCAACTAGAAGATCTGTGTTGTGCGAGAAACGGAAGAATCAAGAGGAGATTGGTTGTTCCTGTGCAGTCCGAGCCAATGGAAAGGATCTTCGTTCTATTGCTGTAAGTGTTTTTATGTCATATAGAGGGAATATTGATTATTTTTCTGACACATCTGACGATTCTGACTCAAATTCTGATTCAAATAATTCAAATTCAGGCTCAAATTCTTCTAACACTAAAATAAAATTAACTTTAGCATCACCAAAACTTTTTCACATAAATAATTTTAATAAAATGGCTACTCCACAATTACCAATTTTAAAAAAAGAATATCTGGATATGATACCAGAATTTGATGGCAACAATGCATTACTTCCTAGATTTATTGAAATTTCAGAGAAATTAGTTAGTAAGTTTTATAATACTGCAGATGTAGGGGATTTTCAAAATGAATATTTGATGTCCAGCATCTTAGCAAAAATAAAAGGTGAAGCAGCTATAAACATTTCTTCTTGTACGATAAGAACTTGGGAAAATCTAAAAGATGCACTTCTTAATACTTATGCTGATAAAAGAGATATTTACACACTAAATATAGAACTTTCGGAAATGAAACAAGACAATGAAACGCCTTTCGAATTTTATAATAGAATTCAACATTTATTAAATCTTCAAATTTCTTATCTCATCACACATTCCAATGTGAATGAACATTTAATTTTAGGAAATTATTTTAAAAATTTGGCACTCAGAGTATTGCTACGCGGTTTAAAAGAACCTTTAGGTACATTAATGCGTACGAAAAATCCAGAAAATTTAAATATCGCTTTAAATGTTCTTACTAATGATTTTCAAGTTTATATGACCCAGAATAATCATCCAAAAAATATTTTTTCAAATCTAAATACGCAAAATTATTCTCATAAAAATAAAACCAATTTCCAAAATAACGTGGCACATAGGCAGCCACCTCCTAAGCCAAATTCTATGCAGAATTATCAACACACTAATCGAAATCCCGCATCAAACCCACAAAATCGTCCATCAACTTCTTATAATCCTTCTAATAGGAATAATACAAACCTTTCTAATAATGGTCATAACGTTTTTAAACCTAATCCAAATCAAAGATTTTCAAATCCAACTCCAATGAGTATGTCTACCAGAAACACACCTAGACCCCAACCCCAAAATTATCAAAATCGGTTCCAACACAATCCTAATCAACCTAGAAATTTTATCTCGGAAGAACTCCATAATATAGACGATTCCGATTGTATTAATGATGAATCCGATAATTTTTTAGAGACACCAGCCTCGGAACCAAATCAAACATTATCGAATTATTAAACTTAAATAATTCAGAAAGTGTGTTACCCTATATAATTTTCCCAGAACAAAATCTAAAAGTTTTAATTGATACTGGTAGCACAAGATCCTTTGTGACACCAGCTGTAGCTGAAAAATATTTCAAAAAATCGTATGTCAAAAAACCATTCCATGTAAAATCTGCCTTTGGTAGCAGTCAACAAAATTTCTGCACTTTTATTCCAGTCCCAAAAATGTTTAATTATAGGAAACCGCTTAATTTAGAATATTGCGTTTTCAAATTTCACGATCATTTTGATTGTTTGCTAGGATTAGATAATTTAAAAATACTTAATGCAATTATTGACTTAAATAATAATTTGCTTATGACTCCTTATAGTCAAATTAAAATGAATTACTTTGACATTAAAACCGGATCCACGAATTGTATAGTAGTGCATCCACGTTGTGAACAAGTAATTAAATTAAATATTGAAAATGTAAAAAATGGTAATGTAATTATACCATATACACGAATTGGGAAATTAGAAATCCCGGAATGTTTAACAAAAGTTGAAAATAATATAGCTTTATGTACAATTTTAAATCCTTCAGAATCCAACTTTCGAGTAGACTTAAGCCCTTCTATTAGTGTTGAGACATTCGATGAATACGAACAAACCCTCAACCCAAATTTTAATAATATTTATTCTGAAAATGTTAAATTTGATATATCGAAAGTTAGAACTGAACATATGAATTCCGAAGAGAAACAATCTGTAATAAAATTAGTTCAAGAGTATAGTGATATTTTTCATGTTGAAGGAAATCAGCTTACTTTCACAAGTAAAATAAAACATCATATTAAAACTTCTAATGATATACCTATTTATTCAAAATCATACAGATATCCTGAGATTCACCGAACGGAAATTCAAAAACAAATTCAAAAAATGTTAAATGATAATATTATTAGGCCGTCCAGCTCTCCGTGGCCGAGCAATATCTGGATAGTTCCAAAGAAGCTAGATGCTTCTCAAAAGCCAAAGTATCGACTCGTTGTTGATTATCGAAAACTGAATGAGATCACAATTGGAGATCGATATCCATTACCAGATATTACAACGTTACTAGATAAGCTTGGACGTTGTCAATATTTTACAACATTAGATCTCGCTTCTGGTTTCCATCAGATCGAGATGGCTGAGGAGGATATTCCGAAAACAGCCTTTAATATTGAAAATGGGCACTATGAATATGTGCGCATGCCCATGGGTCTGAAAGGGGCTCCTGCAACCTTTCAAAGAGTCATGGACAATATCCTAAGAGGTATACAGAACGAGAAATGTTTGGTGTACCTTGATGATATAATTGTGTTCAGTACCAGCTTACAAGAACACATCACAAATTTAAAAGAAGTATTCAATAGATTAAGAGAATCTAATTTCAAATTACAAATTGATAAATGCGAATTCTTGCGAAAAGAAGTAGCATATCTAGTACATATTGTCACGCCAGAAGGTGTAAAACCGAACCCAGATAAAATTTTAGCAATTCAAAAATTTCCGATACCAAAAAATTCAAAACAATTAAAAGGATTTCTAGGACTCCTAGGGTATTATCGAAAATTTATAAAAGATTTTTCAAAATTAACTAAACCATTAACTATCAGATTGAAAAAAGATGCAATTATCAATGTAAATGATTCAGATTATGTCGAATGTTTCGAAATGTGTAAAAATCTGTTGATAAATGAACCAATACTTCAATATCCAGATTTTACAAAACCCTTTAACCTTACCACAGACGCCAGCAATTATGCTTTAGGTGCTGTTTTAAGTCAAGGCAAAATAGGCTCTGATTTACCTGTGGCTTACGCCAGCAGAACCTTAAATGATTCAGAATGCAACTATTCTGTAATCGAGAAAGAACTTCTTGCCATAGTTTGGGCAGCGAAATACTTCCGCCCGTATCTTTTTGGCAGAAAATTTACAATAGTTACCGACCATAAACCACTTCAATGGTTATTCTCACTTAAAGATCCAAGTTCAAAGCTTGTCAGATGGCGCTTGAAACTTGAAGAATATGATTATGATATCGTATACAAAAAAGGTGCTTTAAATACCAATAGCGATTGTTTGTCCCGAATTCAAATAAATATTAATGAAACTGAATTACAAGAACCCCAATGTTCTAAAAATTTATTAGTTTATATGGACAAATTTAATAAAAAACTTTCATCATCTCCCGATGATAATAGATCTCTAATAGTGGAAACGGATAATGAAAGTAACAATAATGATGATGATGACGAAGACATCACAGTTCATACAAATGAAGAGAATCCTGTAATCGGTATACCAATTTCAGATTCAGCGATAAATATTGGTAAAAATCAATTAATATTTTCAGAAGTAAATTTCGAACCAGCCATACCCACTATTATAAAACTGTATGAAAATAAACAAAGAATCATTGTACAATTATCTAAAAATAATTTTGAGCAAGATGTGATTAATTTCGTGAAAGAATACATAGTACCTAAAACTAAATATTTTATCTATTTCGAAGACCCAATTTATGAAAAATTCAGTGTCATTCTACAAAATCACTTTCAAGATTCTCAAATCGACTTTGTTAAATGTAATAAAAAATTAATAGATGTTCCTTTAAATGAAGTTAAAGAAGTTATTCAAAATTACCACGAGGGTAAGACTAATCATAGAGGTCTAGATGAAACTGAAAATCAATTAAAAGCTTTGTATTATTGGCCTAATCAAAGAGCATCTATACAAACTTATATAAACGAATGCGAAGTTTGCCAGTTGAGCAAATATGATAGAAAACCAATAAAACCATTATTAAATGTTACTCCTACAGCGACTAAACCTTTCCAAATTTTGCATTTAGACACGATAACCTTAGAAAATAGTAAATTTATTACGATAATAGATTCATTTTCTAAATATGGTCAAATGTATGAATTAAAATCTAGACAAGGAATAGAAGTAGCTCATAGCCTAATTAAATATTTTACACACCATTGTATACCAGAACAAATAATTTCGGATAATGGAACTGAGTTGAAAAATTCAGTTGTAAGGGAATTATTAGAAACGCATAAAATAAAAATTCATTTTATAAGTTCTCAACATCCAGAATTGAATGGAATTGCCTAAAGATTCCACTCTACAATTATTGAACACATCAGACTTTTGAATAATCAAAAAGATTTTAAAAATGAGACTATTGAAAATAAAATACTTTATGCATTATTAGCCTATAATAATAGGCATTCTGCAACAAAATTGAAACCTAACGAAATAATTACCGGACACATAGATAGTAATACACCTTTCGATATAGAATTAGATCGACAAGTAGTTAATAATTATATACAAAATCATAAAGATAAAATGAAAATTTTGTACTCGAATTTAAATCAAAAATTACAGGAAAATAAATCAAAAGTAATATCTAAAGCCAATAAAAGCCGTGAAGAATTACCAGATACAATACCCACTAAAGTGTATGTACGTAATAAACAGGCACAAGGTAAAACCAAAAATAAATATAAAAGTGAAGAAATTAAAAGTAAAAATATCCGACTAAAAACAGCAAAAATCGCTGCTAGACACAAAAATACTTCAGAAAATATTCATCTTTCAAACATAAAACGTCCTAAAAAGACTCCATATAAATTCATTTCAGGTTCGTCACCGTCGGAGACGCAACAATCAAAATAAAAGATGTTACCCATAACTTGGGAATACTTCCCATAAATCTTGGATATGCCAAACTGCAGAAATCCAGCCATACTTTTGTTCATTTTTATAATTTAAGTCCACTACTAGTAGAATATAATAAGTTAAGTATACAATATAATCACGTTAAATATAATATATCTAATAATACATTTTTTCTAACTGAAACAGAAAATATTGTAAATATAATAGAGTACACTAAGAATAGTATAGATGATAAATTTAATAACATTAATATTCATTCAACCTTAGATAGACCAAAGAGAGGGTTAATTAACGGTCTTGGATCAATAGTAAAAACAATTACGGGAAATTTAGACTCTGAAGATGGAGAAAGAATTAATTCAATCATGGAACATTTAAAACAAAATCAAGAAAACTTGCAAACTCAAATTAAAATGCAATATTCTGTTAGTCACCAAATAATTGATAATTTTAATAAGACAATTCAGGACATCCAGTATAATGAAAAAATATTAAAAACGAAAATATTTGAGATAAGAGATATTTTAGATTTTCAAGCAAATGCAGAAAATATTATTTATTTAAATCAGCTATTCAACGAACTTCTTATCACATTCAATGTAATTTTAGACGTTTTCGAAACGGTATAAAATTCATTAACCTTCTGTAAGCTTAAAACATTACATCCAAGTATTATAAAATCTGACGACGTATTTGCAGAGTTGCAAAAAGTGCATTATTACTATCAAACGGAATTACCTTTCGAATTAAAACATAAAAACATTTTAGAATTTGAAGCCGTCATAGACGTAGTTTGTAAAGTAGAAAATAATCAAATACAATATTTTTTATCGATACCTATTAATTATGATATTTTATTTAATCTTTTTTATATGTTACCTATACCTACAGAAATTGAATCAGAATACGTAACATTAATACCTAATTCAAAATTTTTACTAAAATCAAATAATGTCATTAAACCTCTAAATGACATTTGCACTCGCGGCAATATTTTTCAATGTCCTAACCATTTGCAAGACAATAATAATTATGGGTGCGAAGAAAACATATTGCTAGCAGGAAATTCTACATTTTGTCAATATACAAAAATTGAAATAATTAAGAATCACATTGAAATTATTCCGGAGATAAATCAATTTTTGGCAATATTTCCAGTAGAAGAAAAATTAATCATAAAATGTAAGCAAGAAACTGAAGTGAAAACTCTTAAAGGCATTTATTTAATTGAAAATTCAGCATGTAAAATTATATTTAGAAATCAAGAGTTAATATTTCAACAAAAAACTTTTGGACAACCTTTTGTAATAAATGAATTAAATTTGAAATTAAATCAATTACACGTTTCTCCGATGAAGATTAATTTAAAAAGTTTAAAAATAAAGGATATTCCAAATCAACTGGTAACGCCAATATTCACAGAAAACCATAATTTTCACATTCTCAGTATTTGGACTATTCTTCTTTATACAGCATTGATAGTGGCCTTCCTGTGGATCATGTACAAGAGGAAACATTCAGGAAGGACGAGTAAGAGTCAGCAGGAGTCAACGGAAGATGGGATCCAGCTTCCAGGAGAAGCTTCCTTCTAAAGGGGGAGGTGTCACCTACGCCATTGCCCTTAGGTGGACAGTATATTGTGCTGATTAAGTATTTATATTATTGTAAAATTGCTTAGTTTGTGTTTGTTACGAGGTTATTTAAATTCATGTTTATAATGAAAATAGCAGTCTTGTATTTGAAATTATTGTATTAGTTTGTCTTAGAAATAAAGTTAGTATTTAAAAACACGTTTTCAGTAAATTAAAAGCTAAGTTATATATATATATATATATATATATATATATATATATATATATATGGAAGTGGTCCCTGAATACAGGCTAAATAAGATACCTATTACAATGGGGGGGATTCCCTATCTTAGGACACCCGGTTAAGTCAAAGGAAAAATATAATATCACAGTTCAAATACACAATATAATATAATAATTGTACGTTAAAAACTTACGTTTTGGAATATCACCAGTCACACAAACTGCACACTATTACTGTTTAGAGGCTGAGGGCCCGTCAATACTTAGACTTGCCTCACCGGGGGAGAGATACTTTCTCTCTTTTGATTCCCAATTTTTCCTTATTTATTTCCCAATTTCATCTTGTGTGAAGATTCGTTTGCAATATCATTGTTTTTGTTTATAGTAAACAAACCTGACCTAATCGTAATCTAATATGTTTTGTTAACCTTGTATTAACACCGTTTTGTTTGTGTTATTTTCTTTAGTTGAGGTCGACAATTAATAAATTATTTTGAATTAAGAAGAATTTGTCTATATAGGGCGTTCTTGAAATTTATGTCATATCTCGTGTTTATTACAAAATCTATCAATAACTAAATATAAAGTTATTACAAACACACAAATCTAGTAACACTGATGGAAGAGAGCCGGCAACGATGTAGAATGTAGTTAATTTAATTATATAAAAATATTATTGAATGTTCAATTGGCATCAATTTTATGCGAGTGAATACAACTGAAGAAAATCTAATCTTACTTGCTTGGTTCCTTAATTCACTAAAAACACTACTTCAACTAATTATGGTGGCGAACTACATGTTTACTGTTAGACGGTTCAAGGAAGAAGAGAAATATAAAATGTGAAATGAGCGTCAGCCGGCTAGGGCTAGCAAAATCTAGCGTTTTTTCCTATTCGTTTCGGGATCGTTTGTAACAGCCGATATTGAAAATATATGAATTGTTAGATTTGTAGAAAGAGGATCACTAAGTTTAAAAGGAATTTTAAACATACTGGGAGGGGCAAGGTTTAAATTGTAGTTTAAACAATTTAAAGTGTAATAATTATAATCCATAACAGCATTTAAGTCGCTAAAGGAAGCGGTGCTAATTTTACGATGGGTCTGGTGTATTCACCATCGGCAGTCTTGAGTTTGACTGCTCGGACCTTATCATCCTTGCCTCTGAGAACTTCCGTTATTCTGGCCAACAGCCAATTGAGCGGAGGTCTACCTTCTAACTTTACTAATACTAGATCTCTGATTTTGAAATTTTCAGCAGGTTTTTTCCATTTAGGCCTATGCTGGAGTTGGTTAAGATAATCAATGGACCACTTACGCCAAAAACTTTGCTGGACGCGGGTACATTGTGCCCAAAATGATAAGCAGTTCAAGGGAGTTTCACAGAGATCCCTTTCTGGAAAGGCAGTCAAAGGTGCTCCAATTAGGAAATGGCCAGGGGTCAAGGGTAAGAGGTCGTTTGGGTTAGAAGAAAGAGGAAACAGAGGTCTGCTATTTAGAATGGCTTCAATTTGAATTAGGATAGTGGATATCTGTTCGTATGTGAAAACAGACATTCCTAGCAAACGGACTAGGTGGGATTTGGCGCTTTTAACGGCCGCCTCCCATAAACCTCCCCAGTGTGGGCTGCGGGCTGGGATAAACTTCCATGAGATCTCATTATGACTAAGGAAGGTTTGAATGTGGTTAAAACTCTCGTGAGAGCGGAAAAAAGAAGCCAGTTCTTTCAACTGATTGTTAGCTCCAATGAAACTTGTTCCATTATCGCTATAGATAGTATTTGGATTTCCTCTTCGCCCAATAAATCTTTTGAGGGCGGCTACAAAAGATTGAGTTGAGAGATCACTGACGACCTCAATGTGCACAGCCTTAGTGACCATGCAAATAAAAATGGCTAGGTAAGATTTCAATGAAGGAGATTTCTTCAGATGTGAAGAACGTGTTTGAATAGGGCCGGCAAAATCAACTCCACACTTAGAAAACGGTCGGGAAATCTGAACTCTAACTGGAGATAATGAAGCCATAATCTGGGTGCCCATTTGAGTGTTAAATCTATGACACAGTACACATTTTCTCAAAAGCTTTCTCACTTGACGAACTCCTCCCAGTGGCCAATATCGCCTGCGAAGGTTTCCGAGAACATTTTGAGGACCATTATGCCCTAGACGTTTGTGCTCTTGCGAGATTAACAAACTTACAACAAAGTGATTGGATGGTAACAATAGCGGGTGCTTCTGGTCATAATTTAGATCGGCGTACTGCAAACGTCCTCCGACCCTTAATAACCCAGATTCATCGAGGAAAATGTTAAGTGGTAATAAAAGCTTATTTTGAATATGTTTTTTATTCCTTAACAAACCAATTTCTTCAGAAAAGCACTCTTTCTGAATTTATCTAATTATAAAGTCATGGGCTGATTTCAGTTTTTCGACCGACAAAAGAGTTCCACTTTCTGTTGAAAGTCGCTGAACCTTCGCGGCAAATCGAAGTAGATAGGCAATTACGCGGTGTGATCTTCTAAATGTCGAATATTTATTCAAGATTGAATTCCAAAAGCTTTCCAGTGATAATAAACCAACTAAATTTACCTTTCTCGTTTCCGGTAAACTTTCGACCATACGAAAAGTGTCTAATGAATCAAATTTATCGGTTTCTATAAGAAAATGAGGGCCATTAAACCAAAGCATTCTGTTTTTTTCTGAAAAACAACCTCTATATAAGCTGTCAGCAGGGTTAAGATGAGTATTAATGTGTCTCCAAATGAAATTTGAACTAATTTCTTGAGTAATGAGAACTCGTCGGGATACAAAAGGTGAAAATTTACTTGCTGTATGCTTTATCCGGCTAAGAGAAACAAGAGAATCACTCCAAAGATTAAGACCATCAAATTGAACTAAACTAGAAAAAAATTGAACTATTCGATTAGCTAGTTTTGAGACCAACTCCATAGCACATAGTTCTAGCTTACGAACTGTCAACACCATTTTCAGTGGATTTACTCTCGACTTGGCAGCGACTAAACGAGATGACCTAGAATGGTCGGAGTAAATAACTACAAAATAAATGCAACCACCGTAAGCTACTTGGCTTGCATCAGAGAACCCGTGGAGGGATATGGAAACGACTTTTTTGTCTTCAACTAATCGTCGTGGAATAGATACATTAGTTATTTCCAATAAGAGGGATAAGAATTTTTCCCAATTTTGTAAGATATCTGCATCAGAAATGGGAGAGTCCCAGCCCAGATTGAATTACCAGAGTTTTTGCATAATCAATTTACCTGAAACCACTGAAGGATTAATAACTCCTAATGGGTCATAAACGCTACTTAGAATTGATAATATGATACGTTTGGTTATGATGGGTATATTTGGAATTACTAAAGTTTTTATATTCTACGTATCAGAAACGGAATTCCACTTTAAACCCAAAATTTTACCGGAGTCAGTTAAGTTGAGATCGAGTTCAGACTTGGAAACTAGCGATTGCTTGTTCAAAAATGCGACAGAGTTTGATTTCCATTTATGTAGCTCGAAACCGTGTCGGTTTAGGACTTTGTTTATTTCTATGTATAATTTATCTAGGTTACGATAGTCATTAATACCGCTCAAAATATCGTTCATATATGTTTGATTCAAAAGCGCATTTTGAACTTCTGAACACTCCGGATTTCTCAAAGCTATTTCCTTGAGAACGCGGGTGGCCAAAAATGGAGCACAATTTTGTCCGAAACTAAGACTAGATAATTCAATACATTTGAATGAGTCGGATGGGTCATCGCGCCACAAAATATTCTGTAAGTGGCATTGCTCCGGGTTGATGTCAATCATTCTATACATCATTTTGATATCTGCACAGAGGACAAAACGAAAATATCGAAATTGGCATAATATATCAAATAAGTTAGGTTGAACTTGGTAGCCTTTAAGAGTTAAATCGTTAAGAGCTATTCCAGAATCAGTTTTTGCAGAAAAGTCCATTACAACTCATAATTTGGTGGAGACGCATTCCTCTCGTAGTACTGCCCGATGAGGGATAAAATATTCAAATTCAGTACCGGAGCGGTTCACTAAATTCAAAGGTATTACTTCGGCATGGTTCATTGTCAAATATTCGACTACAACATTTTTATAAGATTAAAAAAACTTGAAATTTTGTAAAATTTTTTTCTCTAGTGCGAAAAATCTCTGCCTTGCCATACAAAAAGATTGTCCTAGTTTTTTATTTTTGTCAGTGGAAAGCGGCATGTCAACCTGGAATCTGCCGGAAGGTAAAACTTGCGTAGCAGACAGGAAGAGGTTTTCTGCAATTTGATCTTCTATTTTAGACGACCCCAATTCTTTGGGCACGTCTTCAATTTCCCAGAATTTTTCGACAAGGTGAGAAAGGTTTTCAGTACTGTTTAAGGTTTCATCTTGCATGGATAGAAAGGACAACATAAAATTGTTTTGGGACGACTGTCTGTCAGCCACTGATGGAGAGATTGGTCCAGCAATGACATAACCTAAGTGTGTGTTTACTAACGAGGGCATATCGATACCCAAACTGAAATTTTCATTACGTAATAAGCTAAAGTATATGTCAGCTCCAATCAAAATGTCTATTTGGCTTGGCTGAAAAAAGGTAGGATCAGCTAGCTCCATCCTAACATTTTCTGGAAATTTGAGTTTTCCATTGAAACTGAGAACTAGGGCAGTTTATCAGTAATCTTTTCAATGACCGCACAAGATACAGTGAAGTTCTTTTCGGGATAGACTTGGGAACCGAATGAAATTTGGATAGAGTCAAAACTTTGCGTACAAGATTTGCCACGAAGGCCAACAATATTGACAGTTCTTGACTGTCTATTTATGCCCAAACAACTTGTTAAATGCGAAGACACTACACTCATTTGACTGGCCGAATCTAATAACACACGGGCGACATTTACATTATTTGGTTGACGACTATTTGTTCTGGTTTCAGAATTATTAGGGTTATTACGTTGTTCATGTGAATGACCGGTTGGACTAGATTCGAAGTACAAAAAGGAACGGTGTTGCCTGTTGCAACTCAGATAGCGTTTCAAAGATTTATGTACGCAAACAAGTGTTGGGAGCTAGGTTAGGTTAGGTTGGGTTTATAATGAGTGGGTCAATGAGGCCCTCCACTGCGACTCGCGAGAATCTATTGTGGCTCATACCTATTCAAATTTCACCAAACAAATTCAGCTTCTTGACGAAGCCGATTAATTTGTTCAGTGAATGATATTTCAGGTCCGAGGGCAAGAGAGTGGCCCTGCCAAACATCAGATACCTGATTTGCGCCGCGGCGGGGCAGGCACAAATTATATGCTCTGCTGTTTCATCATCTTCCAAACAAAGACGGCAAATCGGATCGTCCGATAGTCCAAGTTTCAGCATATGATGATTCAAACGACAGTGGCCTGTTAGGAGGCCTGTTAGGCACCGTAGATCGTGTCTATTATAGCCTTACATTTGTTTGGATACATTATTCGAAGGATGTATGAAGGCCTTTGAATGAACCAATCCTGGTATATTATGCCAGAAGTCTAAAATTCTTCTTGCAGTCCAAGTATTTAGTGTTTGTTTGACAACACTTGTTGCGATGCCAATTGTAGGTTCTGGTCCGATAGTCATGAGCGGCACCCTCTCTTGCAAGAAAGTCAGCCTTCTCATTACCATCCATACCAGAGTGGCCAGGGATCCAAACCAGCGATACCCTGTTGCGTTCTCCTATTGAGGCGAGTCTTTTTTGGCAGTCTAAAACCAATTTCGACGTTACACGGTACGAGCTAAGTGCTTTCAAGGCCGCTTGGCTGTCCGTGAAATTTTTTATTGATCTGTGTGTCAGGTTGGATTGCCCCAAACTCTCCACACATGAAGCAATGGCATAAATTTCTGCCTGAAATACGGTTGCATAGGACCCCAGAGATGTTGAGATTTCTGTCCTAGGTCTTCGACCGTATACACCCGCACCAGAGCCTGAGGGTGTCTTTGATCCATCAGTGTACCAACAGATGTCTGCTCTTGATAGTTCATCCTTGCGGAGGACCCATTCATCTCTATTTGGAAATAGGACGGTATAAGGCAGATTATAGTTTACTGTTGGGGGCTTTATATCAGAGGTCATTCCCAGAATACTATGACTTTCGGTGGCCGCTAGCATTCTACTTTGCTCTGTATAAGCCTGTTTCGTGCATTTAGAAATATGCACAATTCTATATGTTGTCCATCTGGCCTCCTTTTCCAGAAGTATGTGGAGAGGAGGAAGGTCCAGGAGGACTTCCATGGCTGCTGACGGTGTGGTGCTGATAGCACCAGTTATAGCCAAACTAGCCTGTCTCTGTATGCCAGAGAGCTTTGCTTGGGCCGTTTTCTCTAAAGATTTTGACCACCAAGCAATGGCTCCGTATGTGATCATTGGTCTAACAATCATCACATATATCCAATGGATTTGTTTGGGACCCAAGCCCCAAGATTTTCCGCAGATCCTGCGACATGTCCACAAGGAAAGTCTGGCCTTATGGATGACTTTTTCCAAGTGAGCGTTCCAAGTAAGTTTTTTATCTAGGATGATCCCCAAATATTTTACTTCCGCTGCAAATGGAATAACCTCACCATTATAGGAAAGTGGCGGAAGGTCCGCCAAATTCCTTCTCCTGGTGAAGGGAACTATTACAGTTTTGCCAGGGTTAACAGACATCTGTTCCCTCTGGCACCAACTGTAGACATCGTGCAAAGTCCTTTGGAGGGTATTATGTGCAACCCGTCCTGACTTGGTTCTTGCCAAAATGACAAGGTCATCTGCATACGCTTGCAATTCTACCCCTCTACCCACAAGAGTACCAAGCAGGTCATCCATCAGGAGTGACCACAAAAGGGGAGATAAAACTCCACCCTGCGGGCAGCCCCTGGAAACCTTAAAGCTGATGGCCTCGTCTTGAATAGATGTAGTGGCTGTTCTATTAGTGAGCATGGCATATATCCAGCCGGTAATCGTTGGTTTAATGCCCTTTTCAGTCAAAGCTGAACCAATGGAAGCTGGTAGTGCATTGTCGAATGCTCCTTCGATGTCGAGAAACATGGCCACCGCAATCTCCTTATTGTTAAGGGATTGTGTGATTTTCTCAACAAGGTTATGTAATGCTAAATCTGTTGATTTGCCTGTTCGATAAGCGTACTGGTGGATGCTCAGGGGGGAGCTGTATAAAGCTACCTGCCTGATATGGCAGTCCAGTACTCTTTCAAGTCCTTTAAGCAGGAAAGATGTTAGGCTAATTGGTCTGACAGATTTAGGATGTGGGTCTGTGCGGCCCACTTTCGGTATATATACTACCCTAGCCGCCAACCAACTGGGTGGTATATAATTCCACGCCAGACTAGCTCTATACAATTTAATGAGGATGGGTATAAGTAATTCCAGTCCGTTTTGTAGCAGAGCTGGAAAGATGCCATCCTCACCGGGAGATTTGAAGGGCTGAAATGATTTTATTGCCCATTCAATCGCCGGTGCTGTGATAACGTTCTTGGCGACCTCCCAATCATTCTTTTTGGGCCGCCTTGCGCCCTCAAAGTGGGGAGGTCGGTTGTTATCCAGAGTCAAACTTCCGGGAAAGTTGTTTTTAATCAAAAGCTCTAACGTTTCTTTTCTAGAGGTCGTAAAAGTGCCATATGGTCGTTTCATCGACCCTATCTCGGCAATCGGCTCTTTAGAGAGAATCTTGTGTATTCTGGTACTGCGAGGTATGTCGGATATACTCTCACAGAACTTCTTCTAAGACTCCCGTTTCGCCTTTCTAATTTCTTTGTTATAAGTTGTTAGAGCAGTTCTATAAGGGAGCTAAGACAATTTAGACATAAACCTTTAGATTTTGCTAACTGGTACCTTTCCTGGGGTTTCAGGGAGAGGCAATTTCTACATTTATACAGCGTGTGATTTGGCTCAGAGCAACATGGACATGAAGTTTTAGCTTGATAGTTATTACTATTGGAACTTGGAATTTCTGTTCAAGCAAGAAAACTATAAGCGACTCGGAACTCACTTCGGAAGTTAATCCTACATTTCTAATTAAGTCTAGCGGTTTTTTCGCTGTAATATAAAATTCACGAAGCTCCGTTGGATTACCTTTCGTTACGGGTTTCTGTTCCACCAGTGTTTTATACAAAGTATGTAATAAAGTGACCTGATTGTCATATGTACCCATCAAAATGATTAAAGCAACTTCTAAATTTTGGTTTGTCACGCTTAAAGAATCTATTAATTGCAAAGGTTGATTGCGCAACAATGATTTTAGATAATAAAACTTTTCTCCTTCTGACTTGAGCTTTGAATTATTCAATACTAGAGCGGAGAATGAATCAAAAAAAGAATGCCACTCTGAGGCATCCCCCGAAAAGGGTTTAATATTAATTTTAGGTAAAGATACGTTGGAAGCGCTGATTTCCAGCACGGCTTCCGAATTATATTTGAATTTATCAAGACGTAATTCAAGCTTGGCGATATTGAATTCAAACCGATCTGAATTGGCATCCTCCTCAGATGTACCTTCCGAAGAGGCTTCCTCATCAGTTAATGAAATAATTTCGCCTTGTATTTGGCGATAGCTTTCGTAATAACCTAACCGATAATAGATGAGCCTCCTCGCTACCGTCCAAATTATTTAAAAAATTTTCTAATCGACCAAGCTGTGCTTTACAGCCTCTGAGTTTATTTTTGAGATGCTTTAATTCAGACATTTTGAACAAAGTTGAGACGTGTTTTCTTTCCTTAAAAGTGAAATCTATCGAATTTATTTCACTAACACTAATTACTTTTTAGAAATCCATAAAGTTCGCACAAATAAATGAAAAGCAATTGTTATTGATTGTTATCTAGAACTGGCCCACAAAACAAAACTGGTCTTTTTATCTGATAAAAAAAATTCAGCTGGCAATATTTATTGTAACTTCAAAATATAAACTTCCGCGTCGTTATTCGCTTATAAAAATGAAAGAATTGTTAATAGATACTTAATTTTTAAAATAAATCAATCACAGGTGGCTTTCGGACTGTTGACCAAAAATGTAATTCCAGATTTAAGTCGGTTTAAACAATCGCAGTATTTTTCAGGTTCAATACTTCTGATTTGTATTTTTATATTCAAAATTTACTCAATTTTAAATACAGGGTTATCCCGGTATACAGAACAACTATTCTTATTACAGCGGCAGTTGCACGGCTTTCCTTTCTTTTCCAAACAACGCTTGTAGATAAAACAAAACAACGGTTTCTGTTGTGCCCTTTTTGCACGCTTTCCTCTATTGCTTAAAAAAACGATTATTCCTTCACAACAAGGGTCCCTGCTCGGGCGCCATTTGTTGTGACGTGTTTTCTTTCCTTAAAAGAATCACAGACGTCACTATGACACCCACGGCTTCGGTACTTCCTAGATTTCCTCGAGCGCCAGATTTTTGGGGTGGTTTACTCCACCGAACTCTCGAAAATACGGCGTCGAGAGTTACCAAGGTAGCCACAGATGGAGGTTCAGTAATTCCAGGGGTCTGTTGTTATTGACCTTTCCGGATACGTAGTGTGAAAACATACTTTAATTGCTTACCACTATCAGAAAATGGAACTACTCGCTACTGGAGAAATTATAAATTTTAATTCCACAAACAAAATTGAATTTTACATAAATGGGAAATTAAACCAATTTTAGTGTTTCACAAAAATATCAAAATCTACTACTAAAGATCTACGTTATTATTAAAACCAAAAGCGGCCTGACACCAAGCAATAAATATTCTAGCTAACTTACAACGGAGGCGGAAAATAACGTGCAGAATTCTACTAGTACGTACCAGGTGAAAACAATACAAAGTTCCTAGTGATAATATGTCAAAATGCACAGAGAAAGCGTTATGGTTGCACTAACAGAGCATACTAAATCGGTTCCTAGTATTTGTGTACTTTTTAAATAAAGCGGAAGAAAATAATCAATTAACTAGTCTCGGCTGCCGGTTTAATCTCAATGGCCACCGGAATTTCTTAGCGATTTCACTAGATTCAACTAAACTAGGTTTTACTGATCAACACAACGGCCTATCGTATGAAATCAAATATTCCAGATAAAGAAAACCACCAGCAGAATGCGAAAACCTCTCCTGGGTATCCCTGCTCAGCAGCGAATACTTTCGAGATTATTTCGTATCTCTTAACTCAAATCTGCCTTAGAGGCCTCTCGAATTGATCCCTGCTCAGCAGTGAATCCAGATGAGATTTTTCTAAGCAAATGCAAAAAGAACTAAATTTTCTTAACAGTACAACGGCCTGTTGGGCGGGATTAAATATTCAGATTAAATAGACTCTATATGTTCTAACTAGGGCTTTACTAACAAAACAACAGCCTATTGTACGAAATCAAATTTTCAGATAAAATAGATTAACAGTAGAATACGAAAACCTCTCCATCGTACTCCTGCTCAGCAGCGAATACTTTCGAGATTATTTCGTATCGCTTAACTTAAATCTGCCTTAGAGGCCTCTCGAATTGATCCCTGCTCAGCAGCGAATCCAGACGAGATTTTTCTAAGCAAATGCAGAAAAAACTAAATTTTCTCAACAGTACAACGGCCTGTTGGGCGGGATTAAATATTCAGATAAAATGAACTCTATAATGTTTTACTTCGGAATTGTACACAAATACTATGAATTCAAACGTTAAAAATGAAAGCGGCTAAGTGTTGGATGATAATAGTTATTCACAGAACAATTTTATATCCACTTACCTGATTCACAAAAACCAGTCACAGTATTCGGTGTAAACAAAATGAAATTTGCAAGCGGGAAAAGAAAGAAAAGCCTCGTTTACCTGGATGCTACGTCCTTTTATTAAATTCTCCGACCCCACTTACGAAGTCTCCTCCTTAAAATTTTGAAAATACGCGCACATTAGCAGACTGGTTTAAGTGAACTCGATAAAAGGATATACCGGATGTCTCAAAAGCAGTACATTTACATAAAAATAAATACTCATAGGTAAATTTCGAAAGAGAGGCGATTTAATTATTAAATAAAATGAAATGTATACTAAATGGTAGCTTGAAATGAAATCATTAAACAGTAACATAGTTACAAAGTATGTATTCAGTCACTGTAACGGCAAACTACAAAAAAATGATAAACGGTTTTATTTAACTCGGATAATGCGACTAAACCATTGAAATACATCAAATTAGCGTTTGTAGCAAATCATTTGCGACACTCATATACTTACACAGTTTGGCGTAAATTGGCGGAAGAAAAACAAATAGCTATCAAATGGATTACTCAAAAGTAATTCACAAATTGTTCAAACAATGTTTGTATGAATAGCACTAATAATAATAAAAAACATAGGAATGGCGTAAATATCCAAATTTCTCACGGGGTTACTGGAGCCTAGAGCTCCTCGTACTTATGCTGGGACACCGCCGGGAAGAACGTGTCCTCACTCTTCTAACGGTGGAGGCGTTCCGCAGGATCGTATATCGCGGATGGGCCCTAGTGGCGTAGTCCGGAATTTTCATGGCACAGTCACAGATGTCACACTGAATGCCCACATCTTGCCGGAATCGGGATATTTGCGGTGCTTGGATTGTTACAGAACATGTCCCTGGCTCCGGTGTAGGTCTGGAAATTTCTCGGCTGGTACAGGTACAGTCTTTCGTCGGCCGCCCGGAACGCCCGCAGCTGGGTCATTTAAGAGACGTCTTCATTAATGTGGTTCTGAAAGTCGGCTTCGTACAAAAACAGTTTCGGGACATCTGACCAAAACGTCCGCAACGGTAGCAGAATAATGTTGTTACTGGGAAAATTTCCTTTTCTTGTCGGAGACGTGCGGCTCGGTCTCGTACCGGGTTACGGATAGGTAACGGGTCGCTCCCTCGAGGTGGGGCATCACGTCTCGGTCTCATCCTGAAAAGTCCTAATTACTACCGTTTCGCTGAAATCGGTTTCAAGTCTTTAATATGTATACGGTTATAACACTTCCCTTGTGCATCTCTCAAATCGTACACAACGGGAGATAAAACTTTCACCACTTTATACGGACCGGAATATTTCGGGGCAAGTTTCGTGGCCACATGATCTGCGGCGGATGACAGGGTATGTTCTTTTTTCATTACCGAATCACCTACTGTACATCTCCAGTCACGGCGGCGTAGATTGTAATATCGGCTTTGTGTCGTAAAGGCTCTAGACAGATTAAGCCGGACTAAATCGAAACACTCTTGTAATTTGTTCAAGCGAAGTAGGTACTGTTCAGAGACTTCATTTTCGTTATTTCCAGCATCAGTGAGTGTTTCGGATTCTTCATCGGTATTTCCAGCGTCTTTGGGTGTTTCGGATTCTTCAGTCGTCTGATTTTGTTCCACTTCTCGGCGTAGTGTATTCGGGACGTCGAGATCTCTTCCGAAATTGAGAAAGGCGGGTGAAAAGCCGGTAGAATCGTGCTTAGAGTTATTAATCGCAAACTTCAGGTCGGATATTCTCAGATCCCAGTCTCGGTGGTCTTGTCCGCAATATTGAGCTATCATGGTCTTTAATGTATGGTTACCTCTAGCAACGGGATTAGCTTGTGGGGTATACGGTGGGTTGAATCGATGGCATATTCCCAAGCCTTTCAACATTTCCTTAAAGAGCTTACTATCATATTGTGTCCCATTGTCTGATAATACGGTGCGTGGACATCCAAACGTGGTCAGAACTTCGTAAAAAGCGTTACTTATCGAGCTAGCGGTCGTTTTTCTGATCGATTCACACTGTACCCATTTTGTGAAACGGTCCTGGAACATGACTATGTAGCAGTTCCCTTTTTTACTGCGCGGCAGTGGTCCAACGATATCGGTACTAACAGTTTCCCATGGACGTCGATTTCGGGACGGTTGCATTTTCCCAGCTAACTGTTGTTGAGACGGTTTGTACTTTAAGCATTGCATACAGCCACGGACGTACCTGGTTATGTCCCTAAACATTCCTGGCCAGTAGTACATTTTAGCAATCTTCGCTATTGTTTTTGCAATCCCTAAGTGTCCGGCGGTAGGGGCATCGTGATTTTCCTGTAAAATACGGGATCTTTGTGATTTCGTCACACATAGCTTCCACGGGTCAGATAGTTCAGGCTCACTCAGATCATTCAGGTCCCAAAAATGTCGGTACAGTCGTCCTTCTTTGATGCAGTAATCCGGAAATTTACCTGGGTCTCTTAGCACTTCCTCTTTCTTGTTTCGGTACCAGGAACATTCATATGGAATATCGGCTATGCACACTTCCGCTGATTGCTCAGGAGTGTCCGGCAGCGGGTTCCTAGACAGTGCATCGGCCACTCGATTCATGGTACCTTGTCGGTATTGGATCTCGAAATCGTATTGTTGCAAAAAGATGCTCCAGCGGGCTGGACGGCCAGACGGACTAGATATAGAATGCAGCCATCTTAAGGATTGGTGGTCAGTTAACACCGTGAAATGATATCCCTCTAGATAGGGGCGCATCTTATCAATCCCCCATACTATGGCAAGACACTCTTTTTCGGTCACTGAATAGTTCTTTTCGGCTGGACTTTAGGTTCGGCTCGCGTAAGCTATCACACATTCATTGCCATCTATCTGTTGTGTCAGGGCCACCCCTAAGCCGTGTTCGGACGCATCGGTCTGCAGCGTGAACGGTAAACTGAAATCCGGGCAACTTAGTACAGGGGCTTCAGACAGACATATCTTGATTTTAGCGCAAGCACCCTCCTACTCTTCAGTCCATTTCCAACGGTGCGCCTTACGGAGCAACTTGGTTAGCGGAGCTACTGTCTGAGAAAACGCGGGCACAAATCGGTGGTACCAGGAGGCTACTCCTAAAAATCTTCGTAGTTCTCGGACGTTTATTGGCGCTGCAAACTTCAAAATACTTTCCACTTTTTCGGGATCGGTACGGATACCTTCTCCGGTAATAACATGGCCTAGATATTTCATCGACGGTAGGTAGAAATGACATTTTCCTGCATTTATTTTCAGCTTGGCTTCTCGGAGACGGCGGAAAACCACAGCTAGATTTCGCAGATGTTCTTCAAACGTTTCCCCTAATACGATAATGTCATCCAAATATGCAAATGCATTCGGATCCAAGTCAGGACAGATAATTCGATCTACTAGGCGTTGAAATGTGGCGGGCGCTGAATGTAGACCAAACGGCATAATTGTGAAATGGAAAAGTCCACGTCCTGGCACCGTAAAGGCAGTGATGGGTTTGCTTGCTGGAGCTAATGGGACTTGCCAATATCCACTCTTCAGATCTAAACTAGAGATATACTTTGCGCGTCGCAATTTATCCAGAATAGCATTTATGAATGGAAGAGGGTAGGCGTCCTTCCTTGTGACCTCATTGACTTTTCGAAAGTCAATACAGAAACGGTTCTTCCCATCCTTCTTCTTAACGATAACCACCGGAGAACTCCACGGACTGTTTGAGGGTTCGATTACCCCTTCGTTCAATATCAGGTCCACCTCGGTGTTACAAATCTCTTGCATCTTTGGATTCTGCGGACGGTGCCGTTGCTTGATCGGGGTTGAGTGCAAGAGGCGAATCTTGTGATGGACTAGGTCTGTCGGTCCTTGAACTTTCTCGAATTTCGGTAATTCTATGTCTAGGAATTTTCTCAGCGTTTTCTCTTCTGTTTCAGTCAAATCTCGGTCTTGTAACGGTATTATAGCTTCTAGAGGACATTCTTCTCTAGCTAACTACTTATTGTCGTCATATTCTTCTAAATCAGACCGGGATAAGCCGGTGAATGTCCTGAGTTTGTGACAGTCAGTAATCTTATCAGTCTCAACGTCTTCACAGATTTTTCCATCAGTTTCTTCCAGAGGGTATTTCGTGCTATAACAGTCCATATCCTTATCAGGTTTTCCTAGAGGATATTCAGTACTAGATCTCCTATCATCTTGGCTTCCTTCCACGGCTGACTGGGAGATATCGGTCAATATCCTATCAGTTTTTTCCAGAGGGTATTTCGTGTTATAACAGTCAATATCCTTAACAGTCTTTACATCTTCAGAGATTTTACTAGCAGTGTCTAGTTCTAGAGGAGTTTTCGCATCAGATCCTCTTTCCTTCTTCGAGATATCTCCAGATGTCCTTCTAGTGGGGTCGATAACAGAAAAATTTGTTGCAGCAGAGCCAACAACAGGCATACTCTCTCTAGCAGTTTCGGCAACCATACCATTTGTTCTAGTGGTACCAGCAACTGTACAGTTTGTTCTAGTGGTATCAGCATCCATACAATTTGCTTTAGCGGTATCAGCAACAATCATTTCGCATGACAACCCAGGATTGTTCTCTCCTGGCGGTGGCATTACTACGTCTATAATTCCTATGGGAGAGAACATTGTATCTGGCTCTTGACAGTTAACTAGCTTTCCGTCCTGGTAGATCTTCCCTGTACCTAGTTGTAAGCAGAAATTATACTTCTTCAGTATATCGAGACCAAGAACCATATCAGCGACCAAACCTGGAAAATGTTCCAACGGTTCCTCCATGGTGATGTCATTTACCGTAAGCTGCAGATCATAGATGTCTGTGATAGAAACCAAATTTCCATTAGCTAAACGTGCTCCTGTCGAATGACTGACCGTTCGCTTTCGTTGGGAAAATTGCTCCGCTACCGAATCACCCACGTACGATCTGATAGCTCCAGTGTCCAGCAAGGCTTTAAACTTGAGGTGTTCCGTTTAGACGTCAATTTGGGGTCGCGGATCTGACGGTTCGGAAGTCGGATGCTCTTGAGATTAGGAAACTGTGACGGCCTCCCTTCGGGACAGTTTCGGTTTAGTTTTCCTGCTTCGAGCATGAACAGTCTCTGGTGAGGACTCCTTCCTTACGGCAGCGGGAACAGATTATTTTCGGCTGGTTTCTACAGGCTGTTCGGACGTGGCCTGTCTCACCACAGCGCCAACACAGTGTACTACAATTTCTCGGTATAAGTGTTCGACTGACTGGATCAACTGGGCGAGAGCTACTGGTACTAGCTATGGGTTCTCGGGGCGGACTGGGAGCTGCATTCGTATACCGTGATGTATTAGCTGGTTTAAAACGTCCATTTCTCCCTCTTTGCCATTCACTGGTGCTAGGAATATTTTGGAGTTCCTTTCGTAGCAACTCGTATTCCTTTACCTCTTAGCAAAAAGAAGTAAAATCTTTAAAGTCAGCTTTACGAATCTGCTGTCGGTATTCTGGTAGCAGGTTACGATATAACCAAGCCAACTGTTGTTCGTCAGATAACTTCCCGTGTCTACGCATCAAGGTTTGCAGATCAGTGATGTATGCCGACACTGCCTCGCTTCTCCTTTGCAGACGCTTGCTAATTTCCGCTTCTAGGTCCACCTCGTAATTAACAGGGTAGAAGAAAATGCGGAAAGCCTTTTCAAAATCATCCCAGTTTGTCCATCGGTGCCGATTGTTGCGGAACCACAGTGCTGGTTCTCCAGACAGGAACTCGGGTAAGACCGAAAGCAAATTATCCTGTTTCACCTTCTTAGCAGTGCAGATTTCTTCAAGTTGTTCTAAGAAACTTGCCGGGTCATCGCGATTTCCAAAAGATACTTTCCAATCGTGGACGTTCAGCGGAGGTGTAACTGGACGAGTAGTAGTCATGGTTACTTCAGAACTCGGGTCTACAGCAACAGATTCCTTGAGAAAACTCGCTAGTCGTCTTCGTTGTTCTCTTACGGACCCAGACGAAGATAGTTGTCGCTTATTTAATCCGGCAGAGAGTTCTCCTTTCTTAAGGGTATATACCCAGCCTACAAGCGGTGTGTCTTTAGCTACCTGTTCGTATGTACGGTGTTCGTTATTAACAGAGGAATCACTATCCTCACTAGCTGTCATCAATTCGAAATCCTTAAACCAGTACGGACGGCATATGCGAACAAAACCAAAACCCAGAGAAAGTTGTGGTATTAGTCCACTCTGTACAGTAATCAAAATAAAACATGTCCAGTTCGGTTGATCAACAATAGGGAATTTTAATCAACAACAATTCAATCTACGATTTCAAATTAAATAAAAACAATTAAAACCAATGAAGACCAGGCATATGCAACCTAGAAAATACTTTCCCGTAGGAAAAAAAATATATATAAACAAGAATGCAAATATAAATTTGGAAATGGAATTCTCTACGATATTTTCTATATAAAACCAGATTCTTTTTCTCTTAATCTATACTAAAAATAACTATTAAAACGAAATGATAGTTTTCACTTAAAAATATTATTGCCAATAATAAATGATGATAATTATCGTGGGACAATCGGTACAATAATTATTAAAATATTGGCATGTGAAATCTATCGAATTTATTTCACTAACACTAATTACTTTTTAGAAATCCATAAAGTTCGCACAAATAAATAAAAAGCAATTGTTATTGATTGTTATCTAGAACTGGCCCACAAAACAAAACTGGTCTTTTTATCTGATAAAAAAAAATCAGCTGGCAATATTTATTGTAACTTCAAAATATAAACTTCCACGTCGTTATTCGCTTATAAAAATGAGAGAATTGTTAATAGATACTTAATTTTTAAAATAAATCAATCACAGGTGGCTTTCGGACTGTTGACCAAAAATGTAATTCCAGATTTAAGTCGGTTTAAGTAATCACAGTATTTTTCAGGTTCAATACTTCTGATTTGTACTTTTACATTCAAAATTTACTCAATTTCAAATACAGGGTTATCCCGGTATACAGAACAATTATTCTTATTACAGCGGCAGTTGGACGGCTTTCCTTTCGTTTCCAAACAACTCTTGTAGATAAAACAAAACAACGGTTTCTGTTGTGCCCTTTTTGCACGCTTTCCTCTATTGCTTAAAAAAAACGATTATTCCTTCACAACAAGGGTCCCTGCTCGGGCGCCATTTGTTGTGATGTGTTTTCTTTCCTTAAAAGAATCACGGACGTCACTATGACACCCACGGCTTCGGTACTTCCTAGATTTCCTCGAGCGCCAGATTTTTGGGGTGGTTTACTCCACCGAACTCTCGAAAATACGGCGTCGAGAGTTACCAAGGTAGCCACAGATGGAGGTTCAGTAATTCCAGGGGTCTGTTGTTATTGACCTTTCCGGATATGTAGTGTGAAAACATGCTTTAATTGCTTACCACTATCAGAAAATGAAACTACTCGCTACTGGAGAAATTATAAATTTTAATTCCACAAACAAAATTGAATTTTACATAAATCGGAAATTAAACCAATTTTAGTGTTTTACAAAAATATCAAAATCTACTACTAAAGATCTACGTTATTAATAAAACCAAAAGCGGCCTGACACCAAGCAATAAATATTCTAGCTATCTTACAACGGAGGCGGAAAATAACGTGCAGAATTCTACTAGTACGTAGCAGGTGAAAACAATACAAAGTTCCTAATGATAATATGTCAAAATGCACAGAGAAAGCGTTATGGTTGCACTAACAGAGCGTACTAAATCCGTTCCTAGTATTTGTGTACTTTTTAAATAAAGCGGAAGAAAATAATCAATTAACTAGTCTCGGCTGCCGGTTTAATCTCGATGGCCACTGGAATTTCTTAGCGATTTCACTAGATTCAACTAAACTAGGTTTTACTGATCAACACAACGGCCTATCGTACGAAATCAAATATTCCAGATAAAGAAAACTACCAGCAGAATGCGAAAACCTCTCCTGGGTATCCCTGCTCGGCAGCGAATACTTTTGAGATTATTTCGTATCCCTTAAATCAAATCTGCCTTAGAGGCCTCTCGAATTGACCCCTGCTCAGCAGCGAATCCAGACGAGATTTTTCTAAGCAAGTGCAAAAGAACTAAATTACCTAACAGTACAACGGCCTATTGGACGGGATTAAATACTCAGATAAAATAGACTCTAAATGTCCTAACTAGGGTTTTACTAACAAAACAACAGCCTATTGTACGAAATCAAATTTTCAGATAAAATAGATTAACAGTAGAATCTGAAAACCTCTCCGTACTCCTGCTCAGCAGCGAATACTTTCGAGATTATTTCGTATCTCTTAACTCAAATCTGCCTTAGAGGCCTCTCGAATTGATCTCTGCTCAGCAGCGAATCCAGACGAGATTTTTCTAAGCAAATGCAAAAAAAAAATTTCTTAACAGTACAACGGCCGGTTGGGCGGGATTAAATATTCAGATTAAATAGACTCTATATGTTCTAAATAGGGTTTTACTAACAAAACAACAGCCTATTGTACGAAATCAAATTTTCAGATAAAATAGATTAACAGTAGAATCCGAAAACCTCTCCTTCGTACTTCTGCTCAGCAGCGAATACTTTCGAGATTATTTCGTATCTCTTAACTCAAATCTGCCTTAGAGGCCTCTCGAAAGCAAATGCAAAAAAAAACTAAATTTTCTTAACAGTACAACGGCCTGTTGGGTGGGATTAAATATTCAGATAAAATAAACTCTATAATGTTTTACTTCGGAATTGTACACAAATACTATGAATTCAAACGTTAAAAATAAAAGCGGCTAAGTGTTGGATGATAATAGTTATTCACAGAACAATTTTATATCCACTTACCTGATTCACAAAAACCAGTCACAGTATTCGGTGTAAACAAAATGAAATTTGCAAGCAGGAAAAGAGAGAAAAGCCTCGTTTACCTGGATGCTACGTCCTTTTATTAAATTCTCCGACCCCACTTACGGAGTCTCCTCCTTAAAATTTTGAAAATGCGCGCACATTAGCAGACTGGTTTAAGTAAACTCGACAAAAGGATATACCGGATGTCTCAAAAGCAGTACATTTATATGAAAATAAATACTCATAGGTAAATTTCAAAAGAGAGGCGATTTAATTATTAAATAAAATGAAATGTATACTGCATGGTAGCTGGAAATGAAAACATTAAAAAGTAACATCGTTACAAAGTATGTATTCAATCACTGTAACGGCAAACTACAAAAAAATGATAAACAGTTTTATTTAACTCGGATAATGCAACTAAACCATTGAAATACATCAAATTAGCGTTTGTAGCAAATCATTTGCGACACTCATATACTTACACAGTTTGGTGTAAATTGGCGGAAGAAAAACAAATAGCTATCAAATGGATTACTCAAAAGTAATTCACAAATTGTTCAAACAATGTTTGCATGAATTGCACTAATAATAATAAAAAACATAGGAATGGCGTAAATCAAATATGACGTTTAACGTAACTGTCCCAAAATCCGACACTTCAAGATATGGACGACAAATTATACAAGTTAAAAAATAGATAGTATCAATAGATGATGAGAGTAACTGTTTCAATAGCTTAAATAGAATGTGAAGAGTGTTGTATTTGTATATCTTTTATGTATAATTATGGCAACTAACATGAAAATGATGTTAATATTAAAACTGACAGTGACCTCAAATTCGTCACCCAATTTTGTAGGTTGTACAATAATTCGACAGTGAACTGAACATAAATTCCACAGGTGTCTGTAAATCAGACACAAAGATGATCTCAAATTCGTCTGCATTAAAATATTTAATTTTTCCACAGTTGTTGACTTGATTCCCAAGAATAAAAAAAAAGGTTATTAGGGACAAAAAGTAAATACATTATAGTGCAAATAAAATACAAAACTATTTATGTAGGTCCTGAGAAAACAACTTAATTTAACAAAAAATTTTGGTATCACTCAAAGTCTTTAATTTCAAAAAACCCTCTTTTGTTTATCTCCAATGGAGCTTCAATTTTTTGTAGGATCTCTTTGAAGTCGTAGAATATTTCATCTTTTAGGGAAGGCCATTTCCACTTATTCAAGCCACTTCTTGTCATGGTGCTTATGAAATATTTATCATTTTCAATTTCAACAATTCTTCCTGGGTAGTAATCATCGAGATAATTTACAATAACGTAATCATTAATATTGATATAAGTCTTTGTTAGTTTCTTTTTATTTGGCAAGTCCTCTTTGGTTACAGGTACATCGTCTTTATTTTGATTTGCTTTTGATTCTGTTCTGGTTCTTTTATTTGGTCTTTCTATTTGCTTCACCTTTTCCTCTCTTTTTCGCTTTCTTTCTTCTTTGGCTCTTTCAATTTCCTTTTTTTGGTTTTCTTTTTTCAAATAGTACTGCCTCCATTCATCAGAGGTCCCCACAGAAGGAATTTTGTCAGAGAGTTTTCTTTTGGTTTTCTTGACGTTTGATGGTCCAGGCCAAAAAAGTGCGGTCTTAAATGGAGATGGAACTGTAATACCGGGTAAAACGTTCTCATATTTATTTATTCGGCTCTATACTCTCAATTGTTTCTGGTGGAATGATTTCTTTGTGTTTATTTTCAGGTGTCTTAATATTATTTTCTGGTAACTGTTTGTTATGATTTGTATTATTGAATTCGCTACTTTTATCCACTGTCTTTTTCTCTGTAGTTTCTGGTTTATTATTTTGTATGAGTTTGTTTTCAGGTGTTTTTATATTTCCTGGTAACTGTTTATTATTATAATTTGTAATATTGTATTCGGTGCTTTCCTCAATTGTCTTTCTTTCAGTAGTTTCTAGTGAAATATTTTCTTTGAGTTTGTTTTCAGGTGTCTTTATAATTCTTGGTAGCTGTTTAGCAACATCTTTTGGCTTCAAATAAGTTTCATTATATTCAACAGTATGTGTAGCATATCTTTCTTTTAACTTAGTCTCATTCTCAGTTCTTTCTATTAAAATGTTGGTGCTTCTGTTTATTTCAACAACTTTTTCTTTAGTATCTACAAGCCTTTGCACTTCATTTTCTTTATCTTCATTGTTATTCAAGTTTGTGTTAACACTGTCTTTTTCACATTGTTCTTTTTTTGATAAGCTGGTTAGTTCATGTTGATCTTCTGTAAGACTTTTATTATTTTCGAAATTTTCAGTAAATACCTCGGAATTCATTAACTTGCACTGTTCTGTTTCTTCACTATTTTCTTCAAGCAGCTTCTCTATCGGTTGAGTTTCTTTATCGTTGAATTCATTTGTTAATCTATTGTTCATCTCATTCAATATATTGCTATCTTTATTTTCAAAGTCCTCAGTGATTATTGTATTTTCCCAACCTTCTTCTAGGATAAGTCCGTCTTCTATTTCTATTATCACAGAAGCGTTTTCTTTTTCCTTAAAGCGTAATCCTGAATTTTTAAATATTTTGAGCCATGTCTGATAAAGACCCGTATTTTCATCGTTGCGATTCCACAGATCTCCTTGTCGATTATAAAACTCTGAAAGCAGGTTCGGTTCAATATATGTCTCTAAGAACCTCAAGTGATTCACAATGTCTGAGTTTTCTGTTTGTGTTACCGCCTTTTCCTCCTCATTTTCATTAGTCAAAATCAGTTTATTGTAGTGCACATTTGAAGAGTCAAAGGGAAAAAGCCCACAAGATCTAAAAGAGTTTTGGAATATGCGTTCTAAGCCTGACATACCCTTAAAAGCCTGTTCTAATACTGGGGCAAAATTTTCTTTATTGAGAGCTTTGCTGTTATTCTCAGTTTTAAACTTATTAATTGCTTTTTTCCAACTATTTTTAAGAGGCTTAAAGAAACCCACGTCTAATGGTTGCATAACATGCGTGGAATTTGGTGGCAGGCTTATTAATATTATACCTTTTTCCGTACAAAAATCTGTCAAAGGCATTGTCACATGCGACTTATGCTCATCAAGATATAATACGACCGGAAATTCTATAGACTTTGTTATTAGCCATGGATAAAATATATTTGTGATATATTCAAAAAAAGACTCGGAGGTCATCCACCCGCTATCCGATTTTCCGATACCCCATCCACAGGGCACTTGTAAAACTATGTGTTTAGGTATGCGTTCATACGCGTACATTATCATTGGTGGTGCCAATTGGCCACATGCATTTCCTGTAACTAGAACGGTGAGGCATTCCTTTTCATCCCCAGCGCGATCGTATACTGTCTTAGTGCCTTTTTTTGTGAGAACTCTATTCCCTTTAGGAGACAAAAACATAGCAGTTTCGTCAGTATTGAAGATTCTATTCGGATTGGTAATGTTAATATTGGAAGTCCTAAAGTATTCACTTATTTCTTCAAACCAAAATAGGATTTTGGTTTTTGTAACTGCTGCTCTTGACGAAGTTATATTTTGTGTCAGTCGTTGAGTTATATTGGGATGCCGCTTCAGAAAGCCGTCAAACCAATGACGCCCGGGACGTCCATCAGTGAAATTGTTTGGACGATTGAGTTTTTTCACTAAGAGTGCCACACTGTCGAGTAACTGAGTTTTCGAGACTGGGAATCCCATTTTCCCCAAGTTAATAATCCAATTTATCAAAAGATTTTCTTATTCAACAGTTAAAATTGTTGGTGCTCCATTTCGACAGTCTTCTGGGTATTTTCCCTTAATTTTACCAATTAGTGTCGTTCTTGGCACCCTATACTCCTTTGAAGCTGTTGCACAAGGTACTCCATTTTTAATGGCCTCTAGGGCATTCTTTAAGTCATCTTTGGTATACTTATAGTATTTTCCAGTGGACATCCTGATTTGCTGAAAAAATTTTGTCTACTTAAGAACTCAACTAGTTATGATATGTAACTATTTACATCAACCACATTCAAGTAAAATTTTTAATACTAATTTGCATTAATGTGTCAACCACATAATTCCGACACATATCGTACCTAAATTCGACACCCGTGTCGGATTTATGACCCAGGGTATACAATGATCTTATATTTGAAGAAAGTGACACAGAACATATTTTTATTAAGAAAGAAAAAGAAAACATCAAACTTTAATACAACGCACAGTGACCATAAATTCGACACTGCATGTCGGATTTAGGGTAAGCTTTATATTGTCAGTACATAAATCAGACATTCAAAATTTTTAAAAATGCAAAAAAAATTACACGTTAAAAACAAAGTTTAAGTTGAATTGAAGTATCCAAATCAATTCTACACAAAAATAATAACAGTTCTGTTAAAAATAGAGATATTATAAGAGTTTCAAAAATGCATGTTTCTCACTTACCTTAGAAGGAATCAACAGGTTCTTCTACACAAACAGAAAGAGGTGTGAACATGTGAAATTGAAGGTTAAGATGTCAGACTTTTTGTTGGTTGATAAAGTAGTTACCTTTTTAAAACTTAAATATAATACTTAAACATGCCTCTAGATGTCTTTATATACCTTTATTGTTAAACGATTTCTTATTTTAATTAAAAAAGGAATAACATGTCGAATTTTGGGACACTGTCGGAATTTAGTACGTTTACGTTATTCGTCACGTCAAATTGGTCAAATAAATTGTTGATAAACAACTAACAAAGTATAATGGTGTATAAATTTTCAATATTGAATTAATCAAATATAATTCTACTAAATATAGCACACATATTATATTATTTTAACAACATTGGTGTGAATAGAGAAAAAAAATCAAACATGTCTAGCAAATAAGTTTTTGATATCAATATCAAATAAATTGTTGATAAATAACACACAAAATACGCGTAAATAGCAAAAAAATCAAGGATAGCCAATAAATTGTATAAAATCAATGAAAGAAATTGTCTAAAAATAATTCACAAATTATAAGAACGACATTAGCGTATAATATCGAGAGAAATCAAATATAGCAAATAACTGTTTTGTATAAATGGCGATGGAAAAATTAAGTATTCAACAATATTGGCGTAGATAGAGAAAGAATCTAAATATAGTAAATATTTCTTCAATAAAAATCTAATCCTATAATAGATTCAAATGACCCAGTAGACAAATATAATGATAACATAATATTACAAAGAGTTTTTTATAAATAGATGTTTACAGTTCCATAAAACCCACATTCCATTGAATGTAGATAAAAACAAATATTTTCCTTCGAACACTTGCTGAAATATTCTTAGAAGAGTGCAGTTTTTTCTTTCTGTCTGTTAGAAAAACAATTGCCGGCTGGCGATAGCTACCTCAGTTGTTCAGGTCGAACGAATGTCTTGAATTCGAGGTTGCCGGTTCTTCAAAATATTCCGAAATATGGGACTCACTGAATACAGAGTTCGTAAAACAACGATTGTGAAAATGGAATTAAATACACGACATACCGGTATTCAACGGGTGATTATGAAGATTAGCTTGAGAATAATGTTCTACTCGCGATGTAAATGCATAACTTAATTTCCGCGACGTAGACCTTCTGGTTTTGTCACCTTGGATTTCAATATTTAAAATAGGTATAGGAAGAGGCTCTTAGCTTTAGGCTCGAAGATCCAAAAAGAATATGTAGAGGAAGGGAATAAAATACTTCGATTTATTCTGCGCTGGTTCGATGGTGTGAGAAGGAATTCAACATCAAATTTTTCCGTTCCTACATATCCTTGAGCGATGCGATAGCTAAATGCATTTTGTTTTCGAAGGACCACTCTAAATTGACCGTTAGAGACGGTTTAAAAGTCAAACGGGAGTAATAGGAAACTAATGAAAGCGAGACATAATATAAATATACCTTATATTACGATTTATTAGTCAATTGACTAGGATTCAGGAAGAGGTATACAAAAACCAGAAGTGACCGGATGTTTATATCACTTCACTTAGTAAACAATTTACTGAAATATTTTCCCTCCAAATCTATCAATAATTAAATATAAAGTTATTACAAACACACAAATCTAGTAACACTGATGGAAGAGAGCCGGCAACGATGTAGAATGTGTTTTTAAATGAAACTCAAGGTCTCTAGTTAGTTCCACAATATAATACAAGTTATTGAAAATTCTAAAAAATTGACAATTGTTTCGATAAATCAATATCATCGTCAGAATCTTCATTTAAAAACACTAATATGAGCATATTCCACGAAGTAAGGGTCGAGACAGTCAATTTGATGTAGAATGTAATTAATTTAATTATATAAAAATATTATTAAATGTTTTTTTTTAGTCACGGGGGGGTTAGGGTTCAGGTGCCCTAATTGTTGCCACTCAGCCATTGATTGGCTTATTGTGCACCCCCACTCACAGGTATTAAGCAGAGTCCCATCCTAAATTCTTAGCGAACATTGAGATACGTCGGACTATGTTTTCCTGCATTCCCTCCTGATTTGTGCCTTGAGAAATATCTAGACAGGAGGCTCGCCTTCTTCACAGGGCAGGGCAATCGAAGACCACATGCTTTGCGGTTTCCTCTGCTTCTCCACACATCCTACAATGGGGATTTGTTATTTCAATCCCCATTTTCTGTAGGTGTGCGTTGAATATCCAGTGGCCAGTTATGAATCCTACCACTTTTCGCAGTTCTTTCCTACCCATTCTAAAAGCATTTGCTGCGTAGGAACTCGATGGTCCTTTTAGCATTCTTTTGGATTGAGCATGCCCCGTGATTCTGTTCCAGCGCTTTTGGTGTTCAAGCGACACCCAGTTGGAAACGGTTTTTCGTACGACGCTGTATGATACGCCATATGCTGGTTCTGGTCCCATGAGGGTGAGATGAGCTCCTTTCTTGGCACACTCATCAGCTCCCTCATTTCCAGCTACCCCTATGTGGCTTGGCACCCAAGTGAGAATTACTCTGTTGTCTTTTGCCAAGGTTTTCAAGGTATTGTGACAGTCCCATACTATCTTCGATGTATAGCTGTGGCTTGCTAAGGCCAAAAGGGCCGCCCGACTGTCCGTGTTCACATATATGGTCTTTTTGTTGTATTTCCTGTCTATGCATGCTCTGCCGCATTCGATTAATGCAGCTATTTCTGCCTGAAATACGGTCGTCGTCGGTGTACCAGGTGATACTGTTCAACATGCGTTGAGGTTCTCCCAGGGCCCATTCGGATCTGCCACTCAAGTTGACACGATATGGTATCTCAGTTTCCACGACCTTGGACATTCTATCAGGTGGCATTTCGATGATGTCGCACCTCATGTTGTCGTGTATTTTAGTATGTTTCATAGCATGGTGCTTGCACCAGTTGCCATTGCACTGCATTCTGTAAGCAGCCATTTTAGCCTCCCCCTGTATATAGAGATCTAATGGTGGGATGTTTAGCAATATTTCCAATGCTGCGGTTGGGGTGCCCTTCATGGCGCCTGTAATGCTCAGACACGCAGCTCGCTGCACTTTTGAAAGCGTTTTGGCGGCTGTGCTTTGCTGAACTTTAGGCCACCATGCGATCGCACCATACACCATCATTGGCCTGATTACTCTGGTGTACAACCAGTTTACCATTGTCGGAGTTAGTCCCCAGGTGCACCCAATTGCTCGTCTCATCGTCATTAGCGTGATCTGAGAACGGCTTGTGGTGCTCGCTAGATGGCTGTTCCAGGTTAGCTTGTCATCTAACCAGATTCCTAGATATTTTGCCTCCCTGGCAACCTTTATCTGTTTGCCGAAGAGTTTTGGCGCACTAGTAATGTCTGCGATTCGCTGTTTTGTGAATGGTACCATGATGGTTTTCGAGGGATTGACAGACAATTACTCCGCATGAAACCATCTCTCCACTACGGACATTGCCCTCTGCATTAGTTCCAGGCAGATGCCCACGTGTTTTCCCCGTATTAGAATGATGATGTCGTCAGCATATCCTTGAGCATACCACCCCTGCTCGTTTAGTGAGACAAGAAGGTCGTCGACTACCAGATTCCACAGCTTTGGTGACAAAACGCCTCCATGTGGACATCCTCTTTCTGTCTTCACCTCTCTTGTGACTCCACACAGGGATGCTTGTGCTCTCCTGCTGATTAGCATGTTCCCTATCCATCGGGTGATTGTCCTGTCTGTGCCTCTGGATTCCAGCTTTGACAACATTGAGCGAGTGCTCGTGTTGTCAAATGCTCCTTCGATATCCAGGAACACAGCCAGTGCAACTTCTTTGTGGGTAATGGCTTGCTCTATCTTGCTCACCAAGCTATGTAAGGCTGTTTCGCAAGATTTGCCGCTTTGGTAGGCATGTTGATTAGGGTGCAGCGGCATGTCGCCCAGCCCATTGACCCTCAAATGCCTATCTATCATCTTCTCTAGTGCCTTATGAAGAAATGACAAGAGACTTATCGGACGATGAGCCTTTGCAGTATCGTAAGAGGGTCTTCCAGGTTTTGGTATGAATACCACCTTGGAGATTTCCCACACCGTTGGTATAACTCCTGTGGCTAGGCTTAATCTGAACAGATTCACAAGTCTTGGAGTTATTATGTCGGCGCTTTTTTGGAGCAGTACAGGGTAGATTCCGTCCATTCCAGGCGACTTGAAGGGATTAAAAGTTTGAATAGCCCATGTCACAGACCCGTATGTGACTATGGACTTCGCACAAGTCCAGCTTATTGAATGTTCAATTGTCATCAATTTTATGCGAGTGAATACAATTGAAGAAAATCTAATCTTACTTGCTTGGTTCCTTAATTCACTAAAAACACTACTTTAACTAATTATGGTGGCGAACTACATGTTTACTGTTAGACGGTTCAAGGAAGAAGAGAAATATAAAATGTGAAATGAGCGTCAGCCGGCTAGGGCTAGCAAAAAACTAGCGTTTTTTCCTATTCGTTTCGGGATCGTTTGTAACAGCTGATATTGAAAATATATGAATTGTTAGATTTGTAGAAAGAGAATCACTAAGTTTAAAAGGAATTTTAAACATCCATCATTAAAAACATTATGATGGTGCAGTACTTGCTGCCTATAATTTTGAACGATTAAAATGTGGTTAAAGTATTCTCAAAAAGGCAAAATAAATCTGCTAGTCGAGATGTTAGCTGTCAATACAATCTATTATCTAAATACAAATATGAAAATAATTATTATTTAAATAAAATTGGCAAATAATTGTATCCCAATTAAATATAATTTATTGTCAGCTCATGTAGAAACTTTAAAGTTAATATTTAGGTTGATAATGAATATTATTAATAATATTAAATTTTAAAACATATATTTTTAATTGTAGGATTACGCGTATATATTAAGTACATCTATATATTGCAAGGGAGGTTAAGGAACATTTATAAAATATTATATGTATTGGGTTTATAGTGTATTATGTAACAAGATTTGTAAGTAACCCATTACACACGAAATGTGAAAGGTTATGCATGTAACCGCGCAGCGGCGAGTGCATAAATTTCATGAGTGCGTAATGGGCTTACAACTCCTGTAACGTACTATACTTTTTCTACGCCAATTCATTTTCTTCCATTAAATAAAAAAACATCGCAATAACTTAAACTTTATTATAATAGTTGTTAATAACAATTGGACAATTATTGTAAATCGATTGTGTCTTATTATTTAATGGTGATGAACGGTTGTTTATAATTGTATTATATTTTGTTCAAGAAATTGACAATATAAATGACTCGACATTTATTTTCATAGCATGCTACTTAAGAAAACGTGTCCTATTTTTAAAGAAATTGCATAATGTGCTGCCTATATTTAGGGGCACCACTCTTTCAATCCTAAACATATCTCGCTAATGCTAAAAGTTTTTATGTTTTTTAGTTGACTAAATTTGTGTAAATAGACCAAATAAAGTCTTACGTAAATAAAAATTTGATTATAGTTTAATTAAACCTAGAAGTTTAAGCTTTCTTATCAAAACGCACGTGTATGTTATGAGATCTCATTACGTGCATGTTATTGTTAAATGTCATCTACAAGGAATGTTGACAGTGCGATTTTTGACGTTTACAGACATGGGCGTAGAAAAAATATTTTATAACATGTATCACTCTTTATATGCACTCCATAACATTCTATTTTTCCTTTTCGTACAGATAGTATAGTTGACTTGAAAAATTTATTTTTTAATTAAAACATCTATTATTTCAATTTTCTATTTTCTTTTTAATAAGAATTATTTGTTTAAGGTTTGTTGATTTTACCTATTTGTACACAAGTATTTTAACATGCTTATTTACAAAACAATACGAAAAAGATTACTGAACTGCACTCATACGCACTGAAAAAAAATTGTGATGAAGAGGTCTATTAATTTGCTTGACAGATGGCAGTTATAACATTTTGATTTAATTTTTTAATTCCAATCAGAGTGGATATAGAGGAAAAAGTCGTTAAGGAAGCAATCGATATCCATGATGATTTTGTTTGGAATATGGATCTGAAACAAGAATTCAGTGATTATGACAAGTTTTTTTAACGTAAGTGATATTAGTATGCATCCTATTAAAGATTAAATTGGGTCAAGCGTACTTCCATATTTGATAAAAAAAATTATCAGGGGAACGGATTGATGAATAATTATTTTTCATTTTAACCTAAATCAGTCATCTCCCACCCACCCTCTAAGAGCGGGTGTGAGGGTGACTTTGTAAAATAGTCGTAAAAATAAATTTTTGAATTTGGAATCAAATTCTACGTGATGTTTTACGTATACACCTAAAATTTCATTTTCATCACTTTTTTTATAATGTTATGCAAAAAAAATGTTATCAAATAATTGATTGTTCAATGAATATAAAAATCACTATTATTGCGGCTTTACGAATAGGAATAAAAAATTGCTATTCAGCATATGAATATTCAATAAAATAAAATTTAAATTGAAAAATAATTACATGCTCATTTCATACCATAAGGATAGAGGGTGGGGATGAGTTTGGGAATTAGCGTTGGCGTGATTTTGGATACGTCATCGATTTCTGAACACTTTTTTGAGTACATATACCAATTTTCATATTTTTTCTCCATTATTGCCAAAGATATTCATTGAAACGTATTCGAAAATTTTTTTCTCAGCAATCTTATTAGGTATAGTACTTATCAATACAAGTAGGCCCATATTAAATAGGATGTTATAAACTGGACATGGAATCGTGTGAAAAATATATCTTCAATTAGAATTCAAAACAAGAACATCCGCCCGTAAAGTGTTGGCGCCCTAAGCCCGGGATTCTCTTGCTTCTAGGATAATACGCCGTTGTTTATTTTCCGCCTAATATATCAATTCTTGAGGATTAAGTTTATAGTAAGAACGGTAGATCCAATCAATAACTGACCTCATATTTTTTTGTTAGCTTTACCAATGTGAGAATGCATCCTTGGTGAATGCTTCGGATAAAAATTATCAATTAGAATGTTAATAATATATGATCTACATTCAAATATGTTATACATATTTTGTATGAAGCAAAGGATCGAAATATTTTCTATTTAACTTATTGTTATTGAATAAAATGAATCTATTTCTTGTTTTGACTGTTTACAAATATTGAGACATTTAAAAATTGTTATATTTTGTAAATTTTTTTTCAATATTTTGTGGAGTTAACTAGGAACAGTTTCATTTAAAACACTAATATGAAAAGATTCCACAAAGTAAAGGTCGAGACAGTTAATTCCTTTTTAGATGACGTTGTTGGGCACCTGCTGGAAAATTCAGTCAGGCTTGTCTGGTAAGAACAGATCTTGCACCAACGGCACCAGGTATGCAACCAAATACAGATAATAAAAATATAATAAAAAGAAAATGGCGAGATCTGAAAGAACATTTGAAAACAATAAATAAACTATCTACAGTGGACCCATATTTAGGCAAATGGATGTACAAAAAAAACATCCTATCGGAACACACCAACGCAAATGATCAATTTTTTCGATTCCTTAATGATATAGCTCGGGTATATCCTAGATTGAGAAAGCAGCCCATGAAAAGAACATATAGTGAAATGGATGACTGCGACAGTCATGAGTGTTCCGATCAGTAAAAAATGCACATTTAAAAAACCCATATGTAGAAAAATATGAGAAATGAGGAGTACGCAGTCTCGGAGAAATAATACATTTTATTATTACTATAATATTATTATGAAATCAATTGATTTGTTCAAATTTATTCCATGGTAGCCTGGAAATATAATATGATTATTTCTGTTGTATTTATTACAGAGGTTTTTTCAATATTTCAATGTTTTTTTTATTTTGTAGGATTTATTATTATTTATTTGTGGAACAATGCTATGGGGGATACCACATTAAAAAAAACGCGCTGTGGATTTACCTCTTTATACCAATTTTCAGATTAGTAAATAGTTCGTCAAAAATCAATTGCAGAAGCCAGAACACGCATACGGCCAATCAATGGAAAAAGTCTTCAAAGATGACAAACACGGGTTTTAGGTTTTGCAATTTGATTGATAAATTTCAACGGTAGAGGTATTTGTTGACATTGGCAACATCCTCCGCATGTGTTTAATACTTGAAAAATTTATATATTAGGTGGTGTGGAAAGAAGCCTACAACTTTTAAAAAGAATAAAATAACAACCTATTCCTAAGTCACCCCAACCCTAATTTCCCTGAGTATTTTTCTCATTTTTAAATAAATGGTTCAAATCCATAATCCGATATCGACAAATTTCAAACACGTTTTATTGGAAATATCTTTGGCAACAATGAAGAAAAAAATATGAAAATTGGTATATAAACTTAAAAAAAGGGTTTAGAATTCGATGACATACTCAAAATCACCCCAACCCTAATATTTCCCAAACTCACCCCCACCCTCTATCCTTATGGTATGAAATAAGCGCGTAATTATTCTTTAATTTAAATTCAATTTCATTAAATATACATATGCCAAATAGCAAATTTTTATTCCCATTCGTAAAACTGCGATAGCGATTTTTATATTCTTCAAATAATCAATTTGTTGATAACATTCTTATTGCATAACTTTATAAAATTTTTTTATCAAAATGAGATTTTAGGTGTATTCTTAAAAAATTACGTAAAATTTGATTCAAAATTTAAAAATTTATTTTTACGACTATTTAACACCCTTAGGGGGTGGGTGGGAGATAACGGATTTAACCCTTTCAGTCATGTTCGGTACAATTGTACTCATTGAAATAATGCTTGTATTATAACTACAGGAATCTTCAAATCAAATTAGTGTAGCGAAATTTATATTCTCTAAGGACTATATTTATGCGTTTTATACATAGATGGCACCAAAAGTATTTTACTCTTAACGAAATTTATTGTCATAAGCAATATGGTGGCACCCGCTTAGTTGGTACAAGGTAATTGAAATATCATTCAAATAAATGTCAATCGCAGTTTATATTTCAGTGCAATGTTGAAAATAGTGTTAAATCTTACTAATTATAAATATATTTCATTAAAAATTCCAGTTTCTCAAATTGATAACTGTCCCTCAAATTCGATGGGTACAATTGTACCCAAAGTGACTAAGTATTATTTTTAATTTCAGATTAAAATGAGTTCAAGAAAAGTTTTAACTGAGAAGGAACTACTGGAAGAGTTAGAAAAAGGGCTGTCTGACATAGAAGGACTTGATAGTGATGACAGTGACTACGAAGAAGAGATCCAAGTAAGGCAGAGAGTTGGACAATTGATTGATGATGTCTCAGAACATATAAACGAGGAGGATAATGGGGAAGAAATAGAGGACGAGGAGGATAATGTGGAAGAAATAGAGGACGAGGAGGATAATGTGGAAGAAATAGAGAACGAAGAAGAGGAATATAACTATGAAGACTTCATTACTTTGAAAAAAAACGTAAAATGGTTACAGAATGTGCAATATGTAACAAGACATTTACCCACTAAAATATCCCGGAATTCTAATGAAAACTGTTCTGAGGAATATCCAGTTACATATTTCCTGAGATATTTTCCAGAAAGTTTATTTGAAGATATAGTTCAATAGACAAATATGTACGCTTTGCAAAATGGAACTGAGAAATTTGTACCATGTAACCTGCAAGAAATAAAAGCTTTCTTTGGTCTTCGTATTCTAACAGGATGTCTAAAATTTCCAAGATTACGTATGTATTGGGATAAATCGTTAAAAGTTGATATTTTTACAGACACAATGACAATTAACCGTATGTTTAAACTTCGAACCCATATACATTGTGTTGACAATCTAGCACCCAGACAGAGCAACGACAAACTGTGGAAAGTACGACTAATTTTTGAATCGGTTCTAAAGAGATGTAGAGAACTTCAGGTAGAAACAAATGTCTGCATCGATGAACAAATCATGCCCTTCAAAGGGAGATTGTCTATAAAACAATATATCAAAAACAAGCCTCATCCATGGGGAGTAAAGCTGTATTTGTTAGGTGGTGAAAGTGGACTGACTTATGATTTTCTAATCTATCAAGGCAGTACCACCGAAATAGAGCCTTCATTTCTGAAATATGGGCAGGGTGCAGGTGTCATATTACAATTATCAAAAAAACTCGAACCTAATAAACATATATTGTACTGTGACAATTATTTTACGAGCTATCATCTTCTACAAATTCTCAATCAAAAATCAATATTTCTTGCTGGTACTGCTAGGCTCAATAGGTTTTCTAAACCACCCCTAACTGACGTAAAGGATTTTTTGAAAAAAAAGAGAGGATCAACGGAGCAAATTATCTCTACAGATGGAATTGTAGTAACCAGATGGTTAGATAACAAGCCAGTGATTATGGTATCCAAATTTGTTGGTGTTGGGAAAGAAGACATTGTGAAACGCTGAGATGAAAAAACAAAATCGTTCAGTGACGTAAATCGACCCGAAGTTATACAAAAGTACAATAGGTCTATGGGTGGCATAGATTTAGCAGATGCTCTTATTGCTTTCTACAGAACAAAAAGTCGGTGTAAAAAGTGGACTATTCGACTAATGTTTCATGCAGTTGACATGGCACTAACAAACTCCTGGTTGGAGTATAAACAAAATATGCATACCTTAGGAATTCCGAAAAAAGATATTATGGACCTTCTACATTTTAGGATGCAAGTTGGCGAATCGCTCATAAAAGTCAACTCTTGCAACAACCGAAAAAGGGGAAGACCATCAAGTGGTACATCTAGTCCAGTAGTGCCAACAAAACGTCGAAACGTTGAAGTTAGACCTCTTACTTCAGTGCAATATGATAACATTGGACATTTTCCTGAGCATCCAGAGTTACCTTTACCATTAAGGTGCAAAAATCCTGGTTGTGGGGGAAAGTCAAGATGGAAATGCCAGAAGTGCAATATACATCTATGCCTTCAAAAGGAGAGAAATTGCTTTCCTGCCTTTCATCAGCAATAGTTTTTTCGATAATATTTATATTTGTTAAGTACTTTTGGGTACATATGTACCCATAATAAATTTTTCTACATATATATGCTATATTTATTTTAATGTATAAAGAGAGTTATTTGAACACATTTAAGTACATTTAAACCAAAAAATATTTTTTTTCATGCTGAAAAAAAAGTCGGTACTGAAAGGGTTAAGTAAAAATGAAAAATAATCATTCATCAATATTTTTTTATCAAATATGGAAGTATGCTAGACCCGAGACTGTTACAGCAACCCTAAATTAAAAGGTGAGTTACACTTATTGATGGATATTTAGGTGAATCATATTTTGTGGAAGTATTTTCAAACAATATCAGAAAAATATATCTTGGGTATAGACAGAAATCTGTAAGAGTAAGAAGGAATGCAATTATAATACCACATAATTGATAGACGGAATGCTGTCCTCCCCTCCTGTTATCCCACTCGACCCTTTAACTGACTACGTCAGTTCCAAAGTATGGAAACCTGAATCACACCACTAGAAATCACTAAACAAGTTACTATATTGGGAGTAATGATATAAAATACTAGTCGTTCTAAAATTATACAGTTAGGAAATTGAACCGCAAAAAAATAATTAAGCTGATAGATACGTATAGTAACTGAGTGTATGCATATTATTGAAAATGAAAGAAATGATACAAGGAATTGTAAAATGAAATCTATGAATAATTCCAAGACCAGCAACTATTTTTGTAAGAAGGTTAATAGCAGTTGTCAAATTTGTTGACACATGAATTAATGTTTAAACTTCAAAAAGATTGATATTTATTGATGATACAATTTTTTTCAAAATGGCAATATCTGAATTACTGATCAAATGTAGATAATTAAGAATGAAGGAAAGATCAGTTAAATAAAAAATGTGTTTTAAATGTACACCACAAGTATGCAGGAGAAGATGTTCCATAATATCTACAAGAACTTTTTTTATTTAAAAATACAACCAATATATTTTGTTTTAGAAATAAAGATCAAAAATATTTGTATGTGATACACTGCATTTCCCATCACTTCTGTAGATTTCTTATTTGGAATATTTAGTGGCAAGATCCTGGTACCTATCCTGAACAGGAAATTACCAAATGATATGAAAAAGGGTCTAGTTTTCAATAAAATGGCAAATCAACGTTTATCGTTGATCCTCAACTGAAAACAGTAATTTCAGTACTTAGAAATCAGATTTGGTATAAAAATGGTTTACCACTTCTGTGATCGTATCTTTATAAACCGATGAATATTCATAAAATAAAAATGGTTTAGTAATTGAACTATTTGATTATTTTTTTATTAAATATGCAGCGGTCGTATATATACGCAACGCCCTGTACTCTAATCTAGTTACCAACCAGCATTACGTGGGAAATACTTCGGAGCCCCGCGCGTAGATGGCGTTCAAAGACTACACTGAACAGAGATGTGACTGGATCCTATACTCTCCGGCGACAGTAGATGTAGAGCCAAGCAAACTCATTTCAGCCGATGTGGACCCTGCGCCACAGCAAAGTGATTTCACGCTTCAAAAAAAATATTGTTTCCATATTCTTTTTTAGTTTAGGATTTTAATTATTATTTTATTTGATTGTAAATGTAGTGTTGAATGGTTATTTTAATAAATATTTTAACCCGTTTACAAACACTATTTGTAACAAATAAATGTTCTACGGTATATCTGAAATATGAATCACATTGTGTATTATTTATTAACTCGAGAAACTCTAAATATATTTATATGAAATATAAATAATTAGTCACTCATCATCTGCCTCACTAGAGAAAGAAATGATTGTTGATTCCATAAGATCATCCATAATCCTATCTAACTTTCCATTTTCCAATGCTTCCATTAGAAAAAGAAACTGTGAAGGATATCTTGAATTATATTTTTAGTTGTGTCATCTAATGTTTGGACAATGTATACTCTCTTTTCATGACCTTTTCCCCCAGGTTGCATTTCCAATCTCGACGACGTAAATTATAATAATGGCTTTGACTAGTAAATGCTCTGGACAGATTTAAACGGACGAGATCAAAACACTCTTGCAATTGATCCAGTCTCGAGCGATGCGGTATTGTATCTTCCTCCTTAGGATTTTCAGTTACGGTACCTTCTTTTCTATTGCTCTCCGGGTTGTATTCAGTTTCCCTCCTGAGGGATTTCGGAATGTCGGGGTCTCGTCCAAAATTCAAAAAGGCTGGTGAAAACCCAGTCGAATCGTGTTTGGAGTTGTTCATCGCAAACTTTAAGTCGGCTAGACGTATATCCCAATCCCGGTGATCTCGTTCGCAATATTGCGCAATCATCGTCTTCAAAGTGCGATTGGCTCTCTCTACCGGGTTAGCTTGCAGTGTGTATGGGGGTGTGAAGCGGTGTCGGATTCCCAATTCCTTCAACATATTCTAAAACAACGTACTATTATACTGGGATCCGCTATCGGTTAACACGGTACGGGGACATCCAAATACGGTCAGTATCTCTTCGTGAAAGGCGGTACCGATGCTACTGGCAGTAGCACTCCTCAATGGTTTGCACTGTAAATCGGTCCTGGAAAATTACAATGTAGCAATTCCCCTTCTTACTCCTCGGCAATGGTCCAATGATATCGGAACTAACAGTATCCCACGGTCGTTGATTTGGAGAGGCTGCATTTTTCCAGGAGGCTTCTGTTGGGATGGTTTGTACTTCTGGCATTGTGAGCACCGGCGAACGTACTTGGTGATGTCTCGAAACATTCCAGGCCAATAGTATGATCTGGCGATACGAGTAATGGTCTTGGCGATTCCCAGATGTCCAGCGTGAGGGGCATCATGATTTTCTTCGAGAACTCGGGTTCGGTCGGACTTTGCTATGCACAGTTTCCACGGATCACTCATCTCTGGTTCTCCTAAGTCATGTATATCCCAAAAATGACGGTACAAACGGCCTTCTTTGATGCAGTAGTCAGTGAACTTGTCTGGATCCTTCAGGACTTCTTCCTTCTTGTTCTGGTACCATGAGCATTCAGCGGTTACCTCTGTCAGACAGAGTATCGATGAAGGATTGGTCTCGGCGGTCATCGGTAGCGGATTTCTGGACAAAGCGTCAGTCACGCGATTTAAAGCACCTTTACGGTACTGTATCTCGAAATCTTATTGCTGCAGAAAAATACTCCATCGGGCTAAACGTCCGGACGGACTCACTATGGAATGTAGCCATCTAAGAGATTGATGATCGGTAACAACCGTGAAATGGTAGCCCTCTAGATAAGGACGCATCTTTTCAATCCCACAAACAATGGCGAGACATTCTTTCTCAGTGACGGAGTAATTCTTCTCGGTAGGACTCAGTGTGCGACACGCGTATGCTACCACATGTTCCTGGCCATCCTTCTGTTGAGTAAGGGCATTTCCCAAACCATATTCGGAGGCGTGGGTCTGTAGGGTGAACGGTACGGAAAAATCAGGACAACTTAAGACGGGAGCTTCCGACAGACAGGTTTTAATCTCAGCAAAAGCAGCTTCTTGTTCTTCATCCCACTTCCATCGCTGGGACTTGCGGAGTAATTTCGTTAACGGGGCCACCTTTTGTGAAAACGATGGCACAAATCTCCTATACCAGGATGCGACTCCCAAAAATCTTCGTAACTCTCGGATATTCCTCGGTGCTGCAAATTTAATTATGCTCTCGACTTTTTCTGGATCGGTACGGATTCCATCTCCAGTGACTACATGGCCTAAGTATTTCATGGACGGTTAACAGAAGTGGCATTTCTCCGGGTTCAGTTTCAACCGTGCTCCTCGTAATCGACGGAATACCTCAGATAGATTTTCCAAATGTTGATCGAACGTTTCCCCTAAAACTATGATGTCATCCAAATAAACAAAGGCGTACGGATCTAAATCTGGGCCTATTAGTCTGTCAACCAATCTCTGGAAAGTGGCAAGTGCGGAATGTAAACCAAATGGAAGGACCGTGAATTGGAACAATCCACGTCCCGGTACGGTAAATGCGGTAATGGGTTTTCTCTCCGATGATAATGGAACTTGCCAATATCCACTCTTCAAATCTAAACTGGAAATATATTTGGCTTTTCGCAGTTTATCCAGTATAGCATTAATAAATGAAAGCGGGTAAGCATCCTTCATTGTAACTTCGTCAACTTTGCGGAAGTCGATGCAGAAACGGTTCTTCCCATCTTTCCTCTTCACAATCACAATTGGAGAGCTCCACGGACTGGTAGAAGGTTTTATCACTCCTTCATCTAACATCGCGTCTATCTCGGTATTGCACACCTCCTGCATTTTTGGATTCTGGGGTCGGTATATTTGTTTGATCGGCCGGGGCTGTAGCAGACGGGTTTCGTGTTCAATGAGCGTAGTCGAACCTCTAATCTTCTCGAACAGCGGAAGTTCCTGGTTCAAGAAAGTATTCAACTCCTCTTTTTGCTTTTCCGTCAAATTAGTTTCTCCACTCGGAATGATTGTTTGTAACGGGCATCCTATGTAGCCATAATTTGTGTTATCTCCTAACTCCTCCGGGGATAGCTTCAATTTTCCAGGTTTATTATCATCTTCATTTTCTCTAACCCTTATCAGAGACGACGAAAGGACTTCAGTATTAGATTGCTCCTTGTCAACCCCTAAACTACCCAGGGTGGACACAGAGACTTCGGAAATAGCTTACTCCTTGCCAACCCCTAACAACACCGGGGAGGACGCAGAGACTTCAGAAACAGACTGCTCTTTGTCAACCCCTAACACCAGGGAAGACGCAGAGACTTCAGAAACAGACTGCTCCTTGTCAACCCCTAACACCAGGGAAGACGCAGAGACTTCAGAAACAGATTGCTCTTTGTCAACCCCTAACACCAGGGAAGACGCAGAGACTTCAGAAACAGACTGCTCTTTGTCAACCCCTAACACCAGGGAAGACACAGAGACTTCAGAAACAGACTGCTCCTTGTCAACCCCCAACACCAGGGAAGACGCAGAGACTTCAGAAACGGATTGCTCTTTGTCAACCCCTAACACCAGGGAAGACGCAGAGACTTCAGAAACAGACTGCTCTTTGTCAACCCCTAACACCAGGGAAGACGCAGAGACTTCAGAAACAGACTGCTCCTTGTCAACCTCTAACACCAGGGAAGACGCAGAGACTTCAGAAACGGATTGCTCTTTGTCAACCCCTAACACCAGGGAAGACGCAGAGACTTCAGAAACAGACTGCTCTTTGTCAACCCCTAACACCAGGGAAGACGCAGAGACTTCAAAAACAGACTGCTCCTTGTCAACCCCTAACACCAGGGAAGACGCAGAGACTTCAGAAACGGATTGCTCTTTGTCAACCCCTAACACCAGGGAAGACGCAGAGACTTCAGAAACAGACTGCTCTTTGTCAACCCCTAACACCAGGGAAGACGCAGAGACTTCAGAAACAGACTGCTCCTTGTCAACCCCTAACACCAGGGAAGACGCAGAGACTTCAGAAACAGATTGCTCTTTGTCAACCCCTAACACCAGGGAAGACGCAGAGACTTTAGAAACAGACTGCTCCTTGTCAACCCCTAACAACACCGGGGAGGACGCAGAGACTTCAAAACCGCGGTCTTCTGAGAGACGCTTGTCGGCATTATCCTTACTTGGTTTCGGTTCAGCAGCATCGGTTTCTTTCGTGAGCGGGTTGCCTAATACCTCCAATATCTCAACAGGATTGGCTGATGGTGAGTGCATCACTAGTTTATCTTCCATGTATATTTTCCCGCTTGCTAGCTCCAAACGGAAATTATACTTTTGAAGGACATCGTGTCCTAACACAATATCAGTTATAAGACCAGGAAAATGTTCCACAATGACGTCATGGATCTTCAGTTTTAGCTTGTATGTGTCGGTGATGGGGACTAAAATTCCATTAGCTAAATGGGCTCTCGCAGCTTGACGGGCTATGGTTTGCTTTCTTTGGGAATATGTCCTAGCTATCTGATCACCGATGTATGACTTAGCAGCTCCAGTATCCAATAGGGCTCTGAACTTATGGTTTTCGATTTCAACGTCGATGTGCGGTCGGGAATCGGTAATTTCTTCTGGCGTTTCGGTATGAGAGGCAAATATCTGCGGAAGCTGTGTCGGCCTCTCCTCGGGACAGCTTCGGATTAGTTTTCCTGCCTCCTGCAGGAACAGTCTCGGGAAAATACTCCTTCCTTATGGCAACGGGAACAGAATATTTTCGGAGGGTTCTGACAGTGGTTTCGGTAGTGTCCGGATTCACCGCAGCGGAAACAGGTTGGTGGACGTGAAGACGAGCCAGACGGTCGTTGAGTATTATTAAGCGTCGGACCGTGATGAGTATCGTTCGGTGACGGACGGCTGGTACTGGGGATGGCCTCTCTAGCTGGATCAGACGGTGCGTTGTGGGACTGTCCATATCTAGGGGTGCTCACTGGCTGCGGACGGACTGGTCCACGGTTTGGTCCACTGGGGTTGGGTACATTTTGGAGTTCCTTCCTCAGGAGCTCATATTCCCTTACCGCTTGACAGAACGTAGGAAAATCCTTGAAATCTACTTTTCGTATTTGCAGCCGGTACTCGGGTAAAAAGACTACGGTACAGCCATGCTAACTGTTGTTCGGAAGTTAGCTTCCCATGCCTCCTCATCAGGGTCTGTAGCTCGGTCATGTACGTTGCGGCGGACTCATTTCGTCTTTGAAGACGCCTTCCTATCTCGGCTTCCAAATCGACTTCATAGTTTACTGGATAAAAGAAAATTCTGAATTCAGCTTCGAATTCGTCCCAGGCTGTGAACCTACTTCGGTTGTTGCGGTACCAAAATACGGCTTCACCTGCTAATAATTCCAGTAATACCGGAAGCAAGTTGTCTTTCTGGACATTCTTCGCAGTACAGATTTCTTCGATTCTTTCTATGAATGCGGCAGGATCTCCTCGGTTACCAAAAGACACCTTCCAATCGTGGACATTTATCGGTTGGGTTGCCATATCGGTCGGATAATCCACAGGATCCCCTTGGTTTCTAGTGGGCGGTGGAGAGATATTCCTTCGTCTCAAAAAGTTAACGAGCCTTATTCGTTTGTCAGGAACGGTTCCAGCAGTCGATAAATTCCTCTTTTGCAGTTGGGCTGTAAGACCCTCGTTTTTCAGTAAATATACTCAATTTACGCGATGGTCTGTAGCTTCTTCGACGGAACTTACGATGGGTAATTGAGTCGATGCTGACGGAACGGGTAGTGTTTCCTCTGCAGCTTCACGTTCAAATGGTAAAGCAATATCCAATTCCTCGGTACTTCCTCTTGACATCTATTTTAATCTCTTCTGCTTCAATAAAATTTCACCATGAAATACGACGGTTCCTTCTTCAACAGTAACCGAATTCTTAGTCCCTGCTCAAATCTTCACACTTCACCAATACGGGAAGAAGGAATATTATTCAATAATCAAGAATACGGAAAAACCTTCAACAATATGAAACAGTTCCTACTCAAACAACAAATCAAGGTCCCTGCTCAAATGTTCACACTGAAATAATAAAATTCCACAACAAAATACGACGGTTCTTGTTTCAACAAACAGCCAGTGTCCCTGCTAAATCAGTAAATCAACAATACGGAAAGAAGGTATATTATTCAATAATCAAGAATACGGAAAAACCTTCAACAATATAAAACAGTTCCTACTCAAACAACAAATCAAGGTCCCTGCTCAAATCTTCACACTGAAATAATAGAATTCCACAACAAAATACGACGGTTCTTGTTTTAACAAACAGCCAGTGTCCCTGCTAAATCAGTAAATCAACATTACGGGAAGAAGGAATAATATTCAATAATCAAGAATACGGAAAAACCTAAAACAAAACAAAACAGTTCCTACTCAAACAACAAATCAAGGTCCCTGCTCAATCAATAAATCAGCAATACGGGAAAAATATTATTTAATAATCAAGAATACGGAAAAACAGAAAAAGAATAAAACAGTTCGTACTTAAACAACAATTTAAGGTCCCTGCTCGGGCGCCAAATTTGTGACGTAGACGTTTTCCTCCCTAGGCGATGACGGTGCGCTGCGCGTGATATGTCGATAGCGGCCCCTTGCCCTATCTCTTAACGCCTCGGAACGTCACATCTGACACCTTGGAATCCTTATACTTTCTCGGGCGCCAGATTTTTAACGTGGTTGTCTCCACGGCCCCTCGACTCCACTCGTCGAGAGTTCCAGGTAGTACGGTGAATTCCAGGGGTCTATTGCTGTCAAAATGCGGTGGTTATTGCTTAATAAAACAAACGTTCTCGCTAGTCTTAAAATAAAAGTTGTGCTCCTGGTCCACTCTACGGGAAGCTAAAATTCGTGCAGCCAAATAATTACTCTACTATGGGTAGGTGGTAATCTATAGTCGGTCAATAAAACACCAAGGTTCGGTTTATATTTCAATTCTATATTCTTTTTTTCTTATATAGTCAACTAAGCCGTTATATACAATAAAGGTAACTAAGAGAAAAAATAAATAACACAGGTTATGGGAGGTAATATCCTAGTCTCCACAAAACAGATATATCAACAGATTATATATACAATTTATAGGCGGTTAGTAGCGACGAAGCAGGCAGGACATAAGCGAGAGTGTGTCGTATATACAAAATAGTGTATGCAAGAAACCAACGGTAAAATCAACGATAAAATCTTCCGAATTCGGTGGTCTTTTCGTGCAATTGGTTTCACCTAAGCTTTTATAAATTAAACGGGTTGCGTGTCAATTTAAGATACATAAATAAACGGTTAATTATTCTTGGTATACTCGGTAGGTATAGTAAGCCTTTTTGAATAACGGGGGGTGAGTTATAAAATTATTGGGGTTGTTGATTTAAAATATTAGGAAGCCCTAGCGGATATGTATGCCTGGCGCTACCTGATATTTCATTCGAAACCTCTCCACGGAAAGATGAAAGAGAATAACTAGAAAAGACCGGGGGTGTGACTTATTAAATGATTGGGGTTGTTGATTTGAAATATTAGGAAGCCCTAGCGGATATGTATGCCTGGCGCTACCTGATATTTCAATCGAAACCTTTCCACGGAAAAATGAAAGAGAATAACTAGAAAATACCGGGGGTCTGATTTATTAAATTATTGAGGTTGTTGATTTAAAATATTAGGAAGCCGTAGCGGATATGTATGCCTGGCGCTACCTGATATTTCAATCGAAGCCTCTCCACGGAAGAATGGAAGATAATAACTAGAAAAGACCGGGGGTGTGATTTATTAAATTATTGGGGTTGTTGATTTAAAATATTAGGAAGCCCTAGCGGATATGTATGCCTGGCGCTACCTGATATTTCAATCGAAGCCTCTCCACGGAAAAATGAAAGAGAATAACTAGAAAAGACCGGGGGTGTGATTTATTGAATTATTGGGGTCGTTGATTTAAAATATTAGGAAGCCCTAGCGGATATTTATGCCTGGCGCTACCTGATATTTCAATCGAAACCTCTTCACGGAAGATTGAAAGAAAATCACTAGAAAAAGACCGGGGTTGCAAATTACTAAGTTATTGGGGTTGTCGATTTAAAATATTAGAAAGCCCTAGTGGATATGTATGCCTGGCGCTCCCTGATATTTCAATCTAAACCTCCTCACGGAAAATTAAAAGAAAATAACTAGAAAAGAACGGGGTTGCAAATTACTAAGTTATTGGGATTGTCGATTTAAAATATTAGAAAGCCCTAGCGGATATGTATGCCTGGCGCTCTCTGATATTTCAATCTAAACCTTTTCACGGAAAATTGAAAGAAAATAACCAGAAAAGATCGGACTCCGGTAATGCCAAGATGTTCCAACTTATTGTTAAAACACGGAAAATAAACACAATGAATACACTAGATTTGTGATTGAAAAGACCACTTAATTTCGAACCGTTATAATTAAAACTTCTCAACTTCTACCACAACCAAATTCTCGTGGTACTTATACACTGGAAAAAACTCAAAAGAAATTATTAAATTTTAAAATACGGAAAATAAATACAATGAATACACTAGATTTGCGATTGAAAAGACCACTTAATTTCGAATCGTAATAATTAAAAACTTCTTACCTTCAACAATAACCAAATTCTCGTGGTATTTATACAGCAAAAGAAAACTCCAAAGAGATTATTAAATTTTTAAAATAAACAATAAAAGAAAAAGCCAAAAACACGTTTCGGCGGAACGGTATTTACTATTACTGTCGTCTAGGAATCTACACAACTGACTACCTACACCCGACTCAACTCTTTCGCATATGCCTTACACTTTCCACCTCCTCGATTAGTTCGACCTGCGCGCTACTCACTGTAGCGTATGGCGGTGGCGAAACCAATATCTGAAATTTCGGGAACTAGCCAGTAAAAATAAATATATTATTGGAACTTAAAATAACTATATCTCTGTACAAAACTTTTTCTACCCAGAAACTAGAGAGTAAATAATAATGTCCTTTTGACACTTGAAATCTTATAGCTGGAATGTTTTGAACACATACTCGGCGATATAAACTACAAAGTAATTTTTATACAGAGGCCAAAATACATAACGGGCCATATAATATAAAATAAATATACTCAGTGACAAAAATACAAAAATGAAAATAAGGTAACTTCCAGTAACGAGAACCTCGTTACAATATTAAGTCAATCACAAGTTAGGTCACTTCTTGATCTAGCCAAAAATAACTACTAAACATCAGGTAGGCATCAAATGAAATGTAACTTCTGTCATTCTGAGGATGATATTGATTTATAGAAACAATTGTCAATTTTTTAGAATTTTCAACAATTTTCATCATATTGTGGAATTAGCTAGAAACAGTGAGTTTCATTAAAAACACTAATATTATTTTTAACTTTAATCGTTTCAACTGTAACCTCTATCAATTAGTTTATTTCCATTAATTGTTTTTTTTCGAGGTCAATATAATCATCGATTATTATTATTTTCAGAAATATTGACCGTTTTCTAGTAATTTTAGGTCATAATAATTGACAAATGACAGGTACCTGTATTATAAAAATGTATCCCCTTAGAACAATATTCGACGCGTCTTCTTAAAGTTTAATGAATAATCCCAAATATCGGGGTGGACTGTTTTTTGTGGTACATCTGATTTTATTGATGCCCAGTCTGTAGAGTTTTGGGAATAAGACCTGTAAGGCTGCTTGCACAGTTTCGGATGATAAAATCTGGTTTCAAAACCCGACCAATTCATTTTTGGTGAATAATTCCATCCTATATTAAAAAACCCATATGAATTAGGACATTTCCGAATAATTACAGCGAAAATTTCATAAATTTATTTTCAACCAATTAGAAGGCTCCTTTTTGTTAACGTTGCTTGTAGCAATGGGAGATTATCGCGACTATTTCACGCACTTATCAAATGAACCAATCAGGCTCTAGTCAAGCTTGGAATATGGATAACACCAAACTTGACTCATAACCTTAATTGGCCTTTCAGGTTCGGTGTTTTCAACTTTGTATATGTGACAGTTAAACCTCAAATATAAGTATGCACGCATTTAGTAATGAACATATTTGGGATAAACTATCGAATTATTTCACGAAAAATACGAAGAAATCGAAGAATTACGTTTGGAAGCAATTTATTAGATTTTGCGATGTACGAAAATACATATTATATGAAGCATAGATATAATAACTGTACCGCTTATAATTATAATTAAAAATATTTAAGTACTTTATGTTATTACTGATTCAATTAAATATGTATTTCGTCCGATGTAAATGTTTCCTGTTTATTAAACTTTATTAATTTCTGAGATAAACTTATTACCTTTTTTGCTAATTTCCTCTAATTCTGCCGAATTTCAGACTTTTTTTGGCTTTCACTTTTTTTGTGAAATAGTCTAATAAAATTCCACTCGCGATTTAATTTGTCTCAAAGTCTGTCTTTTATTTCTGTACTCAACTGAATTGACAGACTTATCGTAAAAATGATATCACTTTTGGTATTACTATGTACTGATAATTTTGTTAGTTCTCACGGTTCTTAGAGTAATACGGTTACCTCTTCCCAAGGTAGAGAGGAGAAATGAAATGTCGAAACTGCATCAGAAGAGTATAACGGCCAAGTTACAGGTTTATGAAGACTGTGTCTTTTATATTTTGGAGGTTATTGTGAATTTGTATTGTAACAAAATATTTTAAATAAGGTACCCATGGGTCTATGGTATTGCATCAAACACAATTTTTACACAATTTTGAAATGCGAGGTAGAGGCTGCAGTGTGGCTATTTGTGGTAATACCTAATTATACAAAAAAGTTTAGGGTCTAAAGAATTAAATATCAAAAGAATTATTGCTTTAAATGAAACTTACTGTTTCTAGTTAACTGCACAGTTTATTGAAAATTGTTAAGGATTCTAAAAAATTGACAATTGTTTCGATATTATCTGAATATCATCGTCAGAATGACAGAAGTTACATTTCATTTGATACCTACCTGATGTTTAATTATTTTTGGCTAGTCCAAGAAGTGACTTATGCTGTGATTGACTCAATATATGTTGATTAAAGAAAAATATATGATATTACAAATACTAAAGCTGAGATATTATTAGCTCTATGGGGATATCCTGGATATCATTTTTCCCAAATAAGATCAGTATCACTGTGCAATGATATTGAAAACCAGGAAAACTATATCTGTTGTTTAATAGTGGAGAACTCCCTATATTTATCTGTTCATTGACGACTTCATATTGCGGGTTTCTTAACTGTCTTCTAATTTCCAATTCGTCAAGGAAATCCAGTTCTTGTTTCTTATCACAAATATGTAGTACTTCTAGTTCTGTGTTAGGTGTTAATGAATGATTGGTGTCAAGTAGATGACAGGCGTAGTGGGTTGTCTGGTTGTTTTAATTTGTATGTTCACTGTATCGAATTAAAACAACCACATAAATCCCACTACGCCAGACATCTACTTGACACCAATCATTCATTGACACCTGACACAGAACTAGAAGTACTACATATTTGTGATAAGAAACAAGAACTGGATTTCCTTGAAGAATTGGAAATTAGAAGACACTTTATAAGAAACCCACAATATGAAGTCGTCAATGAACAAATAAATCTAGGGAGTTATCCACTTTTAAACTGTCTTCTTAAGTGATAATTGTAAAGATCAGCAGATATAGTTTTCCTGGTTTTCTATATCATTGCACAGTGATACTGATCTTAATTGGGAAAAATGATATCCAGGATATCCCCATAGGGCTAATAATATCTAAGCTTCAATATTTGTAATATCATATCTTCTTTTTTCTATTAACATATATTAAGTCAATCACAAGATAGGTCACTTCTTGGGCTAGTCAAAAATAATTAAACATCAGGTAGGCATCAAATGAAATGTAACTTCTGTCATTCTGACGATGATATTGATTTATCGAAACAATTATGAGCAGACTCCACGAAGTAAGGGTTGATACACTTAATTTTATCGAAACAATTTTTAACATTTTTCATTAAACTGTGGAGTTGACTAGAAACAGTAAGTTTCATTTAAAATAATAATATGAGTAGTTTTCACAAAGTAAGGGTTGAGACAGTTAATGTCATCTAATCAATTGTTTGAAAAACCAGCTATCTAATATCTATAAAAGAAAACGGGAAGTTGATATAGATGATGAATCTGGAAAAATTATTAAAAAGATGAAAAAAAGTTTTAGTTAATATAATCAATAAACCTATTATAATCTAAACAAAATATATAGCATATAGAAAAAAGAAAAGTATTTTATTTCATAAAACAAATACAATTTTTTCAAAATAATTATAACTTATATTAATTTTTAAGGTGCGTATTAACACATCAAAATTTATATGTTTATAATAGGTCTGATGATGGTCTTTGTGGACCGAAACTGTAGTCACAATGTCATAAAAAAATTATTCATTTATATTGGGAGTATTTTGAGTTTAATTTATAGTTATGACAACTTACCTCTATTAAATAAAATGGATAATTGTATATACTTAACATAAGTGTTGTAACGCGAAAATTTGCCGAGCCGTCGGAGACTTAATATTGGCTAACCTGTCGACTGAGAGAAGTCACAGCGCTGTCGGTACGAAGTTAAAAGTCAGTCCTCCATTTGCCGTCATGGTGTAAACACACATCGTTCAATTTAAAATTTTCGCATGTGCTCTGGGAGCCATAAACGTCGTATTGGAAAACCCGACAATTTCGACATAGGGGAAGAGAAATACGGCTGAAACCAACAACTGGCGGCTCCGACCCGATAGGTTTCTGGTCCAAAATCGGTCGATGACTGTGGGTACCATAAGAATTTAGAAAAATTGCGTTTTTGAGGTAAATTTCCGTAGACGGCATTAGTTAGAAGGATTCGTTAACAAGGTAAATGGTTGAAAATACTTTCTCGGAATTAACAGTTTTATAGGTATTTTAACGTAGGAATTTCAGCTTTGATTCGTAGTTTATTGGAGTATGTAATGTGGACTTCACGAGATAGTTTCGATGCATTTCATAAATTCTTATTAGTTCATATTCTTTATTGCGAATTTCGGGTGTTTTTAATATAGTCAGTATGATGGGATATTACGGGGGTACGTCGAAAATTTGACCGGGGTTAAATGTAAACCCTATGTAAAGGCTAATTCGTTTCTCTATTTTAGGGGGGTTTTTGTACGTGGGCATTAAAAAAAATCACTTATTGGAATTTAATGGGTCAGTGAGACCAGTTCCAGGAGAGCTGGAATACTCTGGAGAAACTTCAGTTCCTGTTCTGGTGCCGGAAAAGGATAAGTGAACAGTTTTCCTTTTCTTTATTCTTCAACTTCATTAGTAAACTCACATTTATGCTTCACATATTACTGTTTTTCATATAAAGTTTTATTTATTTTTTTTGCGGCAATTACTATAATTTCGCTTACACTTGTACTTGATATTTAAATAAATTTGAAATCTTTGCTCATAGTTTAAGATACGCTGAGACACTGCGGTACGTACCTGGTATTGCGTTATGTAGTGGTTTCTTTTTGCCTATTTCTGATGATTTTATGTATATAACTTGCACCGTACATAATTTTGAGTTGTATTTTCTCTAGCAACGCTAAACTCGTTGCTATTTAAATTTTTGGCTTATGCAATTATTTATATTTATATTGATACTGGTATAAATTGCGGAAGTGTGAACCCTTGTAACTGTACATTGTTGATTTTGATATATATATATATATATATATATATATATATATATATATATATTATCGTTGGATTTTTGAGGTATTGTACATGAACAATTTGGTCGATTCTCTAGAATTTTAGAATTGAGACATCGGTGTAGTTTGGGGCCCTCAGCTCTTCTGCACCCTGAGTTTGAAGCCTTCAGCTCTGCTCCGAGTTTATAGAATCTGCTTGACAGTTATTTACTTGAGTTGTAACTGATAAATTAGTTAGACATTTTTGGATTTATGTAGTTTTCGGCCTTCAGCCCATCTACGTTCTGAGATTACAGCCTTCAGCTGAGCTCAGACGTTATTTGTAACATTTTTGGTAGTGACATTGTAATAAATATTTTGAAAAGAGACCTTTGGTCCACAAAGACTAATTAAATCTTCAATCAGGGGATACTTGCTGACTTTCATTTTATTATGATAATATACCTATCAGTTTAACCTTAAGAGTGTGTAGTGAGTGTTGTTAACCCACTGAGGAGTTGTGGGCTAACTTAAGAAGTCTTGGGTGCTTGCCAAAACTTCTCTGGCGCCCTTTTTGTAAACTTAATAATTCTTTGAAGAATCCACCCCTTCTTCGACTCGAAGCTAGTCGACTGGCGAGCACGGGTTGTACCACGTGAGACAACCCGCATACCTATAACGAGCACTGAGAGGGTTAGTAGGTTTTTCTCGTTACAGTGTTTTAAAGAAAGTAAGGGTCGAGACAGTTAATTTCATATATTTAACACGTTATTTTACGAACTGTTTCACAATTATTTTGTCTTCAAATAAATTTAGTCTCAGTTTTATCTGTTTTTTTTAATTACTGATTTCAATACACAAATCACTTTTTACGAAGAAGCGGTTATTTTTCACTCAATACACCGCAGAGGAAAGGAAACTAAGTATTAGAGAGATATGAACCCTAAAAAATAATTTGCTCTACATGTTGAATCGCCAACGATTCTAATTATGTACTCTCGTGACTTAATCGCGTGCTTGATTCTTATTGGTTAGTCGGAGTAGGCAACCGTATAGTCGAAGAATTGTGGTTAGCTCCTAATAACCTAATGGAATTGTTTTATTATCCCTCTTTTTTTTATTAGAGATAATAAATGGAACGGAAAGTTTTTATATTACACTGTTTAACTCGAAGGATCTTATTTTTTTGTTCACTGTATTATTTGTAGGTTTATGATGGATTAATAAAGTAAACTATTACGTCACTTTCATTTATAATATATTGCAGTAAATTACAACTTGTTCATTGCTTGAACAATTAAGAAGTTCACTTAATTTTTATCACCTGATCTGATGTAACTAGCTGTATGATGTTAATGTAATGTAAAATGATATACCGGTATCAAAAGCCGGTATTCTCTTATAAAGATAATACCATTATGTACGAAGGTTGACTGAAAAAGTAGTTGAAAATGGGGTATTATTCCTACTCATAGGTCTGTTGAAGAGAGTGAAAAGAAGGAGAATCGTGTGAGGATTTGACCAATGGGAGAAGAGAGTTTGAAATTTGACGGTCAGATACAGCGAGTGAAAGATACACGTTTGGGTTGGTTTTTTTTGCATGAAAAAAGTTTGTTTGTTACAGATAACGGAGTTTAGAAGATAGTTTTTGTGAAGCGATAAGTTTTGAAACTGATGTCGGTTGCTTTGAAATAATAAGTGGAAAAATCATAAGACAATAATTATCTGTTTTTCTTGTGTGAGAGTAACGTTAAAATGGATTTTTGTCGGTGTGAAGAAATATTGAATGTTTGAGAAGAATGATATATTTCTTTATATGATCTGTGCAGGATATATGAATTATGTTATAGAGGGGAAAGTTAAAGTAAAGATTCCAGGAAGAATTTGGTTGTTAAATCAAATTCGTACATATTGGGGGCACGGGAAGAATGGAATAGAGGCGATAGATGGCTGCTATCAGACATCGAATACTGATGTTAGTGAAAGGGTTAGGTAACTTGAGAGTGTATAGGGCTCTGATACAGGAGTGCGAATGAAAGTGAATAATTGTAAATATAATTGTATAAGTAAATGTATAGGGCTTGTAAATAGTAATCTAATGTTGATGTCAGAGTGTTGTAAGGACTCTAACGTCATGAGTGTAACGAATGTTAAGGGTTGATGTTAGAGTGTTGTAAGGACTCTAACGTCGTGAATGTAAAGAATGTTAAGGGTTGATGTTAGTGTTGTAAGGACTCTAACGTCATGAATGTACATAATGTTAAGGGTTGATGTTAGAGTTTTGTAAGGACTCTATCGTCATAAATGTAGCGAATGTTAAGGGTTGATGTTAGAGTGTTGTAAGGACTCTAACGACATGAGTGTAACGAATGTTAAGGGTTGTTGTTAGAGTGTTGTAAGGACTCTAAAGTCATGAATGTAAAGAACGTTAAGGGTTGATGTTAGAGTTTTGTAAGGACTCTAACGTCATGAATGTAATGAATATTAAGGGTTGATGCTAGAGTGTTGTGAGGACTCTAACGTCATGAGTGTAACGAATGTTAAGGGTTGATGTTAGAGTGTTGTAAGGACTCTAACATCATGAATGTAAAGAATGTGGAGTAAAGATTGAACAAGTATTCTAGATGTATGCTAGTTCTTGTTTTTAAGGGTACGAATATATGTAATATGCAAGTCCTCTAGAACTGTGCTAGAGATGTTAAGGATAAGAATATATGTGGGTACTCTGGAAATAGGCTAGAGTTTTTAAGGGTACGAATGTATGTAATATGATGAGAAAGTGAGAGTGAGTGAACGAATGATTATGTTGTAGAAGAGTAAGGTTAAGGATTAAGTGTAGCAATTGAGTAAGACATGGATTAAGTTTTATGAGAGAAAGAGATGAAAGAATGAGAGATAAAAAAAAGCCAAGCGGCAGTTTTTCAGGCCTACTGGATTTATGTACCAGCGCAATTCGCCACCGGCAGAGGCTTACCCGGTCCGATGGGGCCTAGCGACTTACGTCACGCCAAGCGTCGACTCTAGGCTAAAGTAATTGTGGTACCAGTTTGTTTTAGGAGTAACGGTCCAGTAACCTCGGGCATATGTAAACAAAAAGGGGGGCCAAGTTTCTAAAGGGATGTGGAATTCCATGAGAGAGCATGGAAAGCTCATGTGGGTAATTTTTCGGTGTTTTGTTGTAACAGAGTGAATAGTGCTGGGTAAGAAACGAAACGTTTTTCCTCGGAGAACGTGAAAACTCTAGTGTAGCTTGCGCTATTCCCTTTCTACGCGGAGGAATGACTTGTATAGTGAGGGTGAGTGTAAGAATGTAATGTTTGAAAAAGTGATGTGTGATCAACTTTTAATGAATGTATAAGTTATGTTTGAGTAGTTTATGCTATTTCGATAAGTAATGTTTAGGTAATTAAGGAATGAGCATGATCGTGTACTAATAAAGGTAAATGTGCGTGAGACGTTTTAACTCATGAGGTTGTTTGTATATTTGTTTTGTGTAATAGAATGCTGAGAGTAAATGAAGGGAGCCGGCTCTGTCGCGGCGAAAATGTATTTACAAGCTAATTATTTTTATGCGAGGAATTAATATAATTATGAGACAATGAGAAAAAAAAAGAATGTGTAGATCGATTCTAGTTCGACAAGTGTGGTACCAGTCTGTTTTACGAGTAACGGTCCAGGAATCTCGGACTTCCCAGTGTTTGAATATGGTACTAGAAAATGAGGCTGTAATGCATGTACAACGCAAGAGAGGGCATCCCTTAGTTTTCAAGTGTAAGCAAGAGAATACAATTATAATTACAAGTGTAAGTGAGTGCTACTACGAGTGCGAGTAGAATTGGAATGAGGTTGTGAATTCAAGTGAGAGTGTAAGTAAATGGGAATGTATTGAGTACAATTTATATTAAGAATGCATATGCGAGTAAGAGAATGTGCTTATGAGATTAGAGCAAGTACGAGTGCGTACAACAACAAGTGGGTAAGAGTAAGTACGAATTAATGTAAATGCACATGTAAGTACGAGTATGTATGAAGAAATGTAAAAGTATTACGAATGTGAGTGCCAGTATGAGTATGAGTATAAGTTTGATTAAGGTGCAATTGTATGCGAGTGCAAGTAATAATTCATTTGTAAATGTGTAAGGTAGTAACCACGAGTGTATAAGTATGATGAGAGTTTTTTCTAACTCTTTTGAGATTGTTTTTGTATATGTTTTTATGATTATAGACATTTGTCTTGAGGGGGCCCGGCTCTTTTGCGGGCAAGAATGAGTTTTTTTAAATGTTTTAATTAACGTAAAGGAGAGTTGTTTCTGTTATCGTCAAGAGAAGGGAGGGTAAGATGCATTAGTATATTAGTGTTTTTAAATGAAACTCAAGGTCTCTAGTTAATTCCACAATATAATACAAGTTATTGAAAATTCTAAAAAATTGACAATTGTTTCAATAAATCAATATCATCGTCAGAATGACAGAAGTAACTTGTATTATATTGGGGAATTAACTAGAGACCTTGAGTTTCATTTAAAAACACTAATATGAGCATATTCCACGAAGTAAGGGTCGAGACAGTCAATTGCATTAGTATATAATGTTTTTGTATTTGTCAAGTCCTTTTTAATTAAAAGTATCGTCAAAGTAATTTTTCAAGTAATAAATGATGAGGGGGATGATGTTCTCATCTAAACATCACCCACATGTTTTTATTATCCAAGGATCATCTTCTTCAACCAATTATCGTCTTCTTCTTCAACTAAGTATCATCCTCTTTTCAACCAAGTATCATCTTCTTTTCAACCAAGTATCTTCTCCTTTTCAACCAAGTATGTTCCTCATCTTCTACTTTCTTCAACCAAGTATCTTTTTCTCTTCAACCAAGTATCTTCTTCTTCAACCAAGTATCATCTTCTTTTCAACCAAGTATCTTCTTCTTTTCAACCAAGTATCATCTTCTCTTGAACCAAGTATCATCTTCTTCAACCAAGTATTTTCTTCAATACCTTTATCCAGGTATTCACATTAAGTATTTTTTTTTCAATACCTTTATCCAGGTATTCACATTAAACTATGTTTCATGTCAAAGTGTCTGAGTTTTTTAATCGTCCAGGGTTTTAAATGTTTAAAGTTTTTTATGTTTTTCTTAAGTGTCAAGTATATATGTTTAGGGGTTAATCATTATCCTCTTCTTGAGGACGAAAGGTTTGGTTTTCTTGACGAGAAAGAGTTTAAGTAATGAATGAGTGGTATCCTGCACTAAAAGAGCTTTGAGTAAGAAAGTGAATCGTTTATTCGAGAGTGAGTGTTGGTTTGAGAATGATTTATGAGTTAAGAGTATTTTATTTTGAGAGTAAACTTTGATTTCATAAGTGTTTTGTGATTTAAGAATGTATGTCAGGGTAAGTTTTTATTAAAAGAGGAATGATTATAATGAGTATGAGGGGCGTTATCCGTAAGGTATTGTGAATGATTCATGTCCAGAACAGTACGCTTCTTGACGTTAAAATTCTGGAGATTGTTGAATTGGTTGTGAATGATTAGGGTTCATGTTCAAAGAACTCAATGATGTGTTTTGTTTGTGGGTGTGAGGGGTTAAGTGAAGTAAAGTGTGGTGCTTGTTTCTGCAAATGGCACATATACCGGTAGACGAGCAATGGGTGAATGTGTGTCTGGTCCAAAACAGTACGTTTCTTGACAATAATCTTCTGGAGATTGTTGCATTGGTGTTGAATGGTTAGGGTTTTGAGTTGTACTAGAAGATGGCTGATTAAAGGTGATGTCCCTTTCAATTGAGTTGGGTAACGAATGATCAGTGAGTGAATGTTGAGTTAAAGGTTGAGTTGCGAGAGAGTGTACGTTGCATGGTTCATTTAATATGGAATGAAAGGAATGGGTCATGGCGACGATCGGAGTGTCATTTCTATCGACAGATCTTGTGTCAGAGTTTTGTCTAGGTGAAGAATTGTTTAAATGGAGTGATGTGTGATGTCTTTTTTGACATGTGGAGCCAGATTTTACCGAAATACAATTAAGGGTTGTGTGTTTAGAACCTAGACACCTGAAGCACAATTTGTTTTCTTTAATGCATTTGTTCCGGCCAGGAACGGAAAGCATCCCGAATTGGGGGCATGTATAAATTTTGTGGCATATTTACTTACAAGATAAGCATGTTGGAGATGAGTAGGGGGGACTATGATGAGCACTAGACGAGGGTTGATTGAGTTGATCATTGTTATGAGGTGAGTTTTGTTCGGAAAGCGAGTGTTGATTTGATAGTAAAGTTACTATGTTAGGTGGTGTGGTCACATTAGAAGACTGATTACGATGATGATGGGATATATCGGGTTTAGGATCTTGGGTCAACAAGTTTTCTAAAACAGTACATTTTTTTTCCAAGAAATCAAAAAAAATATCACTAGCAATTAAATTTTGATCAGTCTCTTTTTCTTCAAGAGATTTTTTAGTATTATAATCTAATTTTGTTTTTAATATGTGAACGATTAATGCATCGAATAAGTCTTCCTTATTGATGTTTAGATTTAATAATAATTTTACTATAGATCTAGCTTCAGATGTGAATGTTCTTGATTGTTACGCAGTACATTTTGATATGTTATTACAGGCTGTCAAACGGTTAAAATGGACAGTAACAATCTGCCGTGTATTATTGTACTTGGAATTTAGTAAGTCTAAAGCTACGTCAAAATTGGTTTCATTTACCGGTAATTGTTAGACTAAATTGAGCGGGTCACCTATCAAGTATGATTTCAAGTAGTAGAATTTTTCAGTTTTTGATGTAAGCCGGGTATTATTTACTATCAATGCATTGAAGAGTTTTATGAAGGCAGTGTATTTAGTGCTGTCTCCCGAAAAAGTCGGTATTTCTATGGACGGTAATCTAATGTGCGTTTCACTCTGAGACTGTAAGGTTGATTGATTAATTTGATTAAGTTTGGAATTTGATTTTTCGAAAGCGTTTTGTAGTTTGCAGTGTAATGAATAGTATCTTTCATCAATATGGCTTCTATCGTCAAATTCTAATTCAGGATCTACGGCTATGGAATCTCAGAATATTTAGAGTAATATTTGTCTACGTTGTCTTTTCGGGATTTGAAAGCATACTTGTCTGACTCGTCCAAATTGTTATGGAACCAGTTATAAATGCGAGTAATTTCTGCTTTGCAGCTAGCACGTTGTGTCTTTAAAGAATCCATTATCTGAATGATGTATTAATTATTTGACAGAAATAGTTCACATGAAATGTAAATCAATGCGTCATTGACTGGGTTATGTTAGGACAATGTTTATTTCAGATCAGCCTAACCTTTTTTTATTTTTATTTGTACCTTTGCTACGACCCGTGCCTTTTGTTTCAAGTTTTTACGGCTCGTTGCAATTTAAATGACACTGTATATTATACCTGGTTATCTTACACAAAAAATATCAAAGAATGTTATTCTAGTTTCAAAAGGATGTTACTGTGCAATTATTTAAATGACACTGTATATTATAACTGGTTCTCTTACACAACAATATCAAAGAATGTTATCATAGTTCCAAATCAATGTTTATGTGTAATTATTTGAACGATACTGTATAATATATATGTTTATGTTGCATAAAAAATATCAGAGAATGTTATCATAATTCCAAACAATGTGAATGTGCAATTATTTAAACGATACTGTATAATATAAATGTTTATGCTGCATAAAAAATATCAAAGAATGTTATAATAATTCCAAAACAACGTTAATTAATTTTAAAGTATTTGAGTGCATACTTTCATCTCCCACTGTATGTTACATTTGTTTAATAAGCTGGATATACGAAAAACTTTTCATTCATAAATACCTCCTTAATCTTCATTTGTTTTTTGTCCTTTACCGGCGACTGGGCTTCAGCTCTCGAAGATTTTCATCCAGACAGGTCTACTGGTTGCTACTACTCGTGGGGCGTTGAGTTTTATTCTCTGGACTCCAAATGCTGTTGTTTTCTCATCTCTCTGGTTCAATCCTGTTTCGAAATGACCATGTTTTATTATCCCTCTTTTCTGTATTAGAGATAATAAATGGAACGGAAAGTTTTTATGTTACACTGTTTAACTCGAAGGACCTTATTTTTTGTTCACTGTATTATTTGTAGGAGTATAAAGTAAGCTATTACGTCACTTTCATTTATAATATATTGCAGTAAATTACAACTTGCTCATTGCTTGAACAATTAAGAAGTTCACTTAATTTTTATCACCTGATCTGATGTAACTAGCTGTATGATGTTAATGTAATGTAAAATGATATACCGGTATCAAAAGCCAGTATTTTCTTATGAAGATAGTACCATTATGTTCGAAGGTTGACTGAAGAAATAGTTAAAAATAGGGTATTATTCCTATTTATAGGTCGATTAAAGAGAGTGGGAAGAAGGAGGATCGTGTGAGGATTTGGCCAATGGGAGAAGCGAGTTTGAAATTTGACGGTCAGATACAGCGAGTGAAAGATACACGTTTGGGTTGGTTTTTTTTGCATGAAAAAAGTTTGTTTGTTACAGATAACGGAGTTTAGAAGATAGTTTTTGTGAAGCGATAAGTTTTGAAACTGATGTCGGTTGCTTTGAAATAATAAGTGGAAAAATCATAAGACAATAATCATCTGTTTTTCTTGTGTGAGAGTAACGTTAAAATGGATTTTTGTCGGTGTGAAGAAATATTGAATGTTTGAGAAGAATGATATATTTCTTTATATGATCTGTGCAGGATATATGAATTATGTTATAGAGGGGAAAGTTAAAGTAAAGATTCCAGGAAGAATTTGGTTGTTAAATCAAATTCGTACATATTGGGGGCACGGGAAGAATGGAATAGAGGCGATAGATGGCTGCTATCAGACATCGAATACTGATGTTAGTGAAAGGGTTAGGTAACTTGAGAGTGTATAGGGCTCTGATACAGGAGTGCGAATGAAAGTGAATAATTGTAAATATAATTGTATAAGTAAATGTATAGGGCTTGTAAATAGTAATCTAATGTTGATGTCAGAGTGTTGTAAGGACTCTAACGTCATGAGTGTAACGAATGTTAAGGGTTGATGTTAGAGTGTTGTAAGGACTCTAACGTCGTGAATGTAAAGAATGTTAAGGGTTGATGTTAGTGTTGTAAGGACTCTAACGTCATGAATGTACATAATGTTAAGGGTTGATGTTAGAGTTTTGTAAGGACTCTATCGTCATAAATGTAGCGAATGTTAAGGGTTGATGTTAGAGTGTTGTAAGGACTCTAACGACATGAGTGTAACGAATGTTAAGGGTTGTTGTTAGAGTGTTGTAAGGACTCTAAAGTCATGAATGTAAAGAACGTTAAGGGTTGATGTTAGAGTTTTGTAAGGACTCTAACGTCATGAATGTAATGAATATTAAGGGTTGATGTTAGAGTGTTGTGAGGACTCTAACGTCATGAGTGTAACGAATGTTAAGGGTTGATGTTAGAGTGTTGTAAGGACTCTAACATCATGAATGTAAAGAATGTGGAGTAAAGATTGAACAAGTATTCTAGATGTATGCTAGTTCTTGTTTTTAAGGGTACGAATATATGTAATATGCAAGTCCTCTAGAACTGTGCTAGAGATGTTAAGGATAAGAATATATGTGGGTACTCTGGAAATAGGCTAGAGTTTTTAAGGGTACGAATGTATGTTATATGATGAGAAAGTGAGAGTGAGTGAACGAATGATTATGTTGTAGAAGAGTAAGGTTAAGGATTAAGTGTAGCAATTGAGTAAGACATGGATTAAGTTTTATGAGAGAAAGAGATGAAAGAATGAGAGATAAAAAAAAGCCAAGCGGCAGTTTTTCAGGCCTACTGGATTTATGTACCAGCGCAATTCGCCACCGGCAGAGGCTTACCCGGTCCGATGGGGCCTAGCGACTTACGTCACGCCAAGCGTCGACTCTAGGCTAAAGTAATTGTGGTACCAGTTTGTTTTAGGAGTAACGGTCCAGTAACCTCGGGCATATGTAAACAAAAAGGGGGGCCAAGTTTCTAAAGGGATGTGGAATTCCATGAGAGAGCATGGAAAGCTCATGTGGGTAATTTTCCGGTGTTTTGTTGTAACAGAGTGAATAGTGCTGGGTAAGAAACGAAACGTTTTTCCTCGGAGAACGTGAAAACTCTAGTGTAGCTTGCGCTATTCCCTTTCTACGCGGAGGAATGACTTGTATAGTGAGGGTGAGTGTAAGAATGTAATGTTTGAAAAAGTGATGTGTGATCAACTTTTAATGAATGTATAAGTTATGTTTGAGTAGTTTATGCTATTTCGATAAGTAATGTTTAGGTAATTAAGGAATGAGCATGATCGTGTACTAATAAAGGTAAATGTGCGTGAGACGTTTTAACTCATGAGGTTGTTTGTATATTTGTTTTGTGTAATAGAATGCTGAGAGTAAATGAAGGGAGCCGGCTCTGTCGCGGCGAAAATGTATTTACAAGCTAATTATTTTTATGCGAGGAATTAATATAATTATGAGACAATGAGAAAAAAAAAGAATGTGTAGATCGATTCTAGTTCGACAAGTGTGGTACCAGTCTGTTTTACGAGTAACGGTCCAGGAATCTCGGACTTCCCAGTGTTTGAATATGGTACTAGAAAATGAGGCTGTAATGCATGTACAACGCAAGAGAGGGCATCCCTTAGTTTTCAAGTGTAAGCAAGAGAATACAATTATAATTACAAGTGTAAGTGAGTGCTACTACGAGTGCGAGTAGAATTGGAATGAGGTTGTGAATTCAAGTGAGAGTGTAAGTAAATGGGAATGTATTGAGTACAATTTATATTAAGAATGCATATGCGAGTAAGAGAATGTGCTTATGAGATTAGAGCAAGTACGAGTGCGTACAACAACAAGTGGGTAAGAGTAAGTACGAATTAATGTAAATGCACATGTAAGTACGAGTATGTATGAAGAAATGTAAAAGTATTACGAATGTGAGTGCCAGTATGAGTATGAGTATAAGTTTGATTAAGGTGCAATTGTATGCGAGTGCAAGTAATAATTCATTTGTAAATGTGTAAGGTAGTAACCACGAGTGTATAAGTATGATGAGAGTTTTTTCTAACTCTTTTGAGATTGTTTTTGTATATGTTTTTATGATTATAGACATTTGTCTTGAGGGGGCCCGGCTCTTTTGCGGGCAAGAATGAGTTTTTTTAAATGTTTTAATTAACGTAAAGGAGAGTTGTTTCTGTTATCGTCAAGAGAAGGGAGGGTAAGATGCATTAGTATATTAGTGTTTTTAAATGAAACTCAAGGTCTCTAGTTAATTCCACAATATAATACAAGTTATTGAAAATTCTAAAAAATTGACAATTGTTTCAATAAATCAATATCATCGTCAGAATGACAGAAGTAACTTGTATTATATTGGGGAATTAACTAGAGACCTTGAGTTTCATTTAAAAACACTAATATGAGCATATTCCACGAAGTAAGGGTCGAGACAGTCAATTGCATTAGTATATAATGTTTTTGTATTTGTCAAGTCCTTTTTAATTAAAAGTATCGTCAAAGTAATTTTTCAAGTAATAAATGATGAGGGGGATGATGTTCTCATCTAAACATCACCCACATGTTTTTATTATCCAAGGATCATCTTCTTCAACCAATTATCGTCTTCTTCTTCAACTAAGTATCATCCTCTTTTCAACCAAGTATCATCTTCTTTTCAACCAAGTATCTTCTCCTTTTCAACCAAGTATGTTCCTCATCTTCTACTTTCTTCAACCAAGTATCTTTTTCTCTTCAACCAAGTATCTTCTTCTTCAACCAAGTATCATCTTCTTTTCAACCAAGTATCTTCTTCTTTTCAACCAAGTATCATCTTCTCTTGAACCAAGTATCATCTTCTTCAACCAAGTATTTTCTTCAATACCTTTATCCAGGTATTCACATTAAGTATTTTTTTTTCAATACCTTTATCCAGGTATTCACATTAAACTATGTTTCATGTCAAAGTGTCTGAGTTTTTTAATCGTCCAGGGTTTTAAATGTTTAAAGTTTTTTATGTTTTTCTTAAGTGTCAAGTATATATGTTTAGGGGTTAATCATTATCCTCTACTTGAGGACGAAAGGTTTGGTTTTCTTGACGAGAAAGAGTTTAAGTAATGAATGAGTGGTATCCTGCACTAAAAGAGCTTTGAGTAAGAAAGTGAATCGTTTATTCGAGAGTGATTGTTGGTTTGAGAATGATTTATGAGTTAAGAGTATTTTATTTTGAGAGTAAACTTTGATTTCATAAGTGTTTTGTGATTTAAGAATGTATGTCAGGGTAAGTTTTTATTAAAAGAGGAATGATTATAATGAGTATGAGGGGCGTTATCCGTAAGGTATTGTGAATGATTCATGTCCAGAACAGTACGCTTCTTGACGTTAAAATTCTGGAGATTGTTGAATTGGTTGTGAATGATTAGGGTTCATGTTCAAAGAACTCAATGATGTGTTTTGTTTGTGGGTGTGAGGGGTTAAGTGAAGTAAAGTGTGGTGCTTGTTTCTGCAAATGGCACATATACCGGTAGACGAGCAATGGGTGAATGTGTGTCTGGTCCAAAACAGTACGTTTCTTGACAATAATCTTCTGGAGATTGTTGCATTGGTGTTGAATGGTTAGGGTTTTGAGTTGTACTAGAAGATGGCTGATTAAAGGTGATGTCCCTTTCAATTGAGTTGGGTAACGAATGATCAGTGAGTGAATGTTGAGTTAAAGGTTGAGTTGCGAGAGAGTGTACGTTGCATGGTTCATTTAATATGGAATGAAAGGAATGGGTCATGGCGACGATCGGAGTGTCATTTCTATCGACAGATCTTGTGTCAGAGTTTTGTCTAGGTGAAGAATTGTTTAAATGGAGTGATGTGTGATGTCTTTTTTGACATGTGGAGCCAGATTTTACCGAAATACAATTAAGGGTTGTGTGTTTAGAACCTAGACACCTGAAGCACAATTTGTTTTCTTTAATGCATTTGTTCCGGCCAGGAACGGAAAGCATCCCGAATTGGGGGCATGTATAAATTTTGTGGCATATTTACTTACAAGATAAGCATGTTGGAGATGAGTAGGGGGGACTATGATAAGCACTAGACGAGGGTTGATTGAGTGGATCATTGTTATGAGGTGAGTTTTGTTCGGAAAGCGAGTGTTGATTTGATAGTAAAGTTACTATGTTAGGTGGTGTGGTCACATTAGAAGACTGATTACGATGATGATGGGATATATCGGGTTTAGGATCTTGGGTCAACAAGTTTTCTAAAACAGTACATTTTTTTTCCAAGAAATCAAAAAAAATATCACTAGCAATTAAATTTTGATCAGTCTCTTTTTCTTCAAGAGATTTTTTAGTATTATAATCTAATTTTGTTTTTAATATGTGAACGATTAATGCATCGAATAAGTCTTCCTTATTGATGTTTAGATTTAATAATAATTTTACTATAGATCTAGCTTCAGATGTGAATGTTCTTGATTGTTACGCAGTACATTTTGATATGTTATTACAGGCTGTCAAACGGTTAAAATGGGCAGTAACAATCTGCCGTGTATTATTGTACTTGGAATTTAGTAAGTCTAAAGCTACGTCAAAATTGGTTTCATTTACCGGTAATTGTTAGACTAAATTGAGCGGGTCACCTATCAAGTATGATTTCAAGTAGTAGAATTTTTCAGTTTTTGATGTAAGCCGGGTATTATTTACTATCAATACATTGAAGAGTTTTATGAAGGCAGTGTATTTAGTGCTGTCTCCCGAAAAAGTCGGTATTTCTATGGACGGTAATCTAATGTGCGTTTCACTCTGAGACTGTAAGGTTGATTGATTAATTTGATTAAGTTTGGAATTTGATTTTTCGAAAGCGTTTTGTAGTTTGCAGTGTAATGAATAGTGTCTTTCATCAATATGGCTTCTATCGTCAAATTCTAATTCAGGATCTACGGCTATGGAATCTCAGAATATTTAGAGTAATATTTGTCTACGTTGTCTTTTCGGGATTTGAAAGCATACTTGTCTGACTCGTCCAAATTGTTATGGAACCAGTTATAAATGCGAGTAATTTCTGCTTTGCAGCTAGCACGTTGTGTCTTTAAAGAATCCATTATCTGAATGATGTATTAATTATTTGACAGAAATAGTTCACATGAAATGTAAATCAATGCGTCATTGACTGGGTTATGTTAGGACAATGTTTATTTCAGATCAGCCTAACCTTTTTTTATTTTTATTTGTACCTTTGCTACGACCCGTGCCTTTTGTTTCAAGTTTTTACGGCTCGTTGCAATTTAAATGACACTGTATATTATACCTGGTTATCTTACACAAAAAATATCAAAGAATGTTATTCTAGTTTCAAAAGGATGTTACTGTGCAATTATTTAAATGACACTGTATATTATAACTGGTTCTCTTACACAACAATATCAAAGAATGTTATCATAGTTCCAAATCAATGTTTATGTGTAATTATTTGAACGATACTGTATAATATATATGTTTATGTTGCATAAAAAATATCAGAGAATGTTATCATAATTCCAAACAATGTGAATGTGCAATTATTTAAACGACACTGTATAATATAAATGTTTATGCTGCATAAAAAATATCAAAGAATGTTATAATAATTCCAAAACAACGTTAATTAATTTTAAAGTATTTGAGTGCATACTTTCATCTCCCACTGTATGTTACATTTGTTTAATAAGCTGGATATACGAAAAACTTTTCATTCATAAATACCTCCTTAATCTTCATTCGTTTTTTGTTCTTTTACGGGCGACTGGGCTTCAGCTCTCGAAGATTTTCATCCAGACAGGTCTACTGGTTGCTACTACTCGTGGGGCGTTGAGTTTTATTCTCTGGACTCCAAATGCTGTTGTTTTCTCATCTCTCTGGTTCAATCCTGTTTCGAAATGACCATGTTTTATTATCCCTCTTTTCTGTATTAGAGATAATAAATGGAACGGAAAGTTTTTATGTTACACTGTTTAACTCGAAGGACCTTATTTTTTGTTCACTGTATTATTTGTAGGAGTATAAAGTAAGCTATTACGTCACTTTCATTTATAATATATTGCAGTAAATTACAACTTGCTCATTGCTTGAACAATTAAGAAGTTCACTTAATTTTTATCACCTGATCTGATGTAACTAGCTGTATGATGTTAATGTAATGTAAAATGATATACCGGTATCAAAAGCCAGTATTTTCTTATGAAGATAGTACCATTATGTTCGAAGGTTGACTGAAGAAATAGTTAAAAATAGGGTATTATTCCTATTTATAGGTCGATTAAAGAGAGTGGGAAGAAGGAGGATCGTGTGAGGATTTGGCCAATGGGAGAAGCGAGTTTGAAATTTAACGGTCAGATACTTCGAGTGAAAGATACACGTTTGGGTTGGTTTTTTTTGCATGAAAAAAGTTTGTTTGTTACAGATAACGGAGTTTAGAAGATAGTTTTTGTGAAGCGATAAGTTTTGAAACTGATGTCGGTTGCTTTGAAATATTAAGTGGAAAAATCATAAGACAATAATTATCTGTATTTCTTGTGTGAGAGTAACGTTAAAATGGATTTTTGTCGGTGTGATGAAATATTGAATGTTTGAGAAGAATGATATATTTCTTTATATGATCTGTGCAGGATATATGAATTATGTTATACAGAGGAAAGTTAAAGTAAAGATTACAGGAAGAATTTGGTTGTTAAATCAAATTCGTATAGGAATTAATAAGTGATCATTTTTCTGTCAAAAATGGAGTGCTTTATATCTATTGGCAAAAGTCACTCAGAATAAAATGAAAATACATTTTGTTGCTTACTATTATACAAAATTATCTGTGTTTTAACAAAGATATGTAATATTTTGACACTCGTTTATTCCGTTGGGCTTTGGACATCTTGTGGCTTTCTAAAATTGGTTTCAATTCCATAACAACTTTGTAAAATAATTTCACATCTTCAAAAATATTTTCGTCCATAAACTGGTCCGATAAAATAGATAATAATTTCAAGTCTCTATGGTTTTCGTTTACGCCACTTATCTTCTGGCACATAGAACATATTTTATGATTTTTACAGTTCATCGTTGATACTTGCTATGAAGTTGTTTATTATTTATTAAAATTTTACATTGATTTGTCAATAATTAATAATATTAAACGCCAAATCACCGAGACAATAAATGCCAAATGTTAACAAATGCTACTCAGAGCCAATTATTTACTCGTTTATTTCATATGAATAATATCTAAATAAAAACTCCTTATTTGTAAAATTATTATTATTTTTTAATGTCCGTCATATTTTAGTATAGTTAGCGCAAAACAAATAGTGTAGCAATGTAATGGTATACCCTCTTTAAGATATGTTGCGGAGCTAGACTCTGAAAAGTATTAATATTCTGATTACTTCTACCAAAACCTATATTGTATTTGATGTTACGTAATTGTTGGAAAGGCGTTCGATTTAATCGGAATACCAGACGTGAACTGAGCCTTTCTTGTATCCCATTCGATTTTTTATGAACAAAGCAAAATTCTATGGAAAAATAACAAAAAAAATTTATAAGAATGAATAAAACAATTCTTAAAAAATAAATATTATGTATAACTCCTGTGTGTCACTACTATATAAGTAACGTGAAAATAGTATATTACGTAACGAGTGCGGAAAGTGGCATTTTTCACACGAGTGGGAAGTATAAACCGAGTGAGCTAATCCCACGAGTGTGAAAAATCACTTTCGCACAAGTTATGTACACTATTTTTCCTACGACCACGCGATATACTTTTACCGAATCAGGCATGTACAATATTGCGTTTTTATGTAGATGTGAGAGGTTTTATATGTGTGTATTTGTAATTACTTTATATAGTTTTGATTACTTACCCTTGAAAGTGGCCCAGAAAATTGTGATTTTTATGCGATGGAAAAGAGCGCCTTCATAAAAAAGTTAGAATAAATTTTGGTACCCAAAATATTACATTTATTTTAACAACTAACAACAATTGGAAACAGAACATCAGAAATAAAACTGTTTTTGTTACATAAATATTGCGATTCAAAATTAATTATTTATTTGAATCACTGTAAAAATTGAAAGTTAAATAATTATGAGTGCAATTTATAAATTGCAATGGTGTATGTGCAAGATTGTTTTCGATATTTTCTCGGATGTTACTTGTAATTGTACTCGAAGTTGAGGGATGCTGATTAATATTCTCTAATATCGCTGATTCTGCAGTATCTTTGGATCCTCCTTGCACAGCGTCTACAATTTTGGATGCAACATATATTCTATTGGTAGTTGAGTCGTCTGTATATCCCTCAGCGACAGTAGAGGATTTCCATCCTCCATGTCTTTTAAGAGTTGTAATATCTGCTCCTGCATCTACCAATATTGTGGCAGATGATCTTCTAAGACAATGACTTGTGTATGTTTTTGCATTGTCAAGTTTTAAAAATTTGGCAACTACAGTAGGTACAGAACCTATTTTGTTTATACCTACAACTTGTTTGGTACATTTTTTGTTTTGGTAGTTGAGAAAAGATCTTTTCTCATGTGTTGCAGTTCTTAAATCAGCGTATTTTTCATATTTTTCATAAAATATATTTGTTACATTAAATTTCCTGTGAATTTTATTTTTTGTATTGTAAATTTAATTATCGCTGCAGAACCTAGATCTTCTATATCATCTACAGTGATGCTTACTAGTTCTTGTTTGCGGCATGCTCCACTAATTCCAACGATTAGGACTACCTAAAAATTATTATAACACTTATTAGTAAAACAAGTGAGCAATACACAACTTTATTAAACTCACCTTAATGAATAAAAGCTGATCGTCAGGAGCTTGTGTTATGAAATCGTTTATTTGCAAGGTGGTTAAGATAGACGATTTCTTTGGTTCATAACCATCATTCTCTCTTTTTAAAATGCCTTTTTTTATATTTAGCAATATCTACATTGTGGTTTATATATAAAGTAGTACGCAGAATAGAATATATTGACAACAATGTATTTGGCCGTACTTTTTTGGATAATTCATCCATATATGCAAGTAGCACATTTTCTGAAAATGAACTTTTGATATCTTTACCTTTTCTACAGTTTATAAATTCTTCATATGTACGTTCATATCTGGCTCGTGATTTTGTAGGTAGGATTTTTAAGCATGTTATTTTTGCTGTTCGACAGTTTCTGGCGGAGTGCATTCACTATCGCTATTACTGTCGTCCGTATCCATAGTTTTTTTAGGTTTCTATCAAATATTGTACAGCTGTACGAAGATAATCAACAGATAATTTTAATATAATCAATATAAAAAAACTTTTGACACTTTACATGAATTGTTCGATGCCTACTTTTTCAAAATAAATATTAGCACGACGTTTATCATGTTGCCTACCTGTAGGGGATTGAAAGTACTAATTAACTGTTTTAAGAATTCATTGTTCAAACTATGCTCCAAATGATTGAAAACGGATATTTTTTCTTTTAATAACAAGAAAGTCCAAGAAGTGTCGATGTAAACAAACTTTATTTTAAAAAAAAAATAAACTGTTGTGTATATTTTATTAGCGCTATAAGTATCTTTGATAAGAACACAAAGTAACATCGATGGAATGGCCGTGCGGGCTAAGCGTCCGTACACTCGATTCCTGACAAACAGTAAGGTGGTTCGAGCCCGGGCTCGGTGGTTTTTTTCTAATTTCAAATGAAATAAATAAATTATATTATATGGACAAATCAACTTAGGAAATACGCATTTGACATATACATAAATTTGCGGGGTAAATAGACTAGCATTTCAACATTCAAATTGACAGCTTTTTTATCCGTACACGTATGGATAAGTTTTTTTTCCGTTCGCGTATGAATAAAGGCCACTTTCCATAGAACTAGACAGTGCGATATATGTCACTTTCCTATGTGGTCGTAGGAAAATATATTATTTACACTAGTTCAAATAACAAATGATGATAATCAAGAATGAAATAACCTTATTATAATTGCGTAAAATAATAGTATAACAGAGCAGTTTATTATTCGGAGTCTTATCAGAGAATGTTCACCTCATCGTCCCCGAAAAATATCCCGTCCCTCAGTCTAGGTATAAAAATGTCACCGCACCCTTCAAAACCCAAATATTTGGTGTGAAACGTGGTATTTTTCTTGAACGACTGTACAGGGTGATTACAGTCGGCTAGCCTGACGGTATCTCACGTCCTCGTGAGCTACGGTCCATTCTGTAACATACAAATTAAAAAAAACATTATTATTGATTCGTAATCAACCATTAATCAAATTATTCGCTATCAGAACTATTCTCATCATCTGATGAAACTCTGGTAACAAATCATGTCATCCGTTCAGAAGGGCATATTCCTGTATATGCCTTCCTTGATCTTTTCGATCCTGCAGTTCCTCAGCCACGCAACGGTATTTATCGAGAACTTTCCTACAACTACAACTACAAAGGGTCCTTTATACTTTGGTTCAAGTTTTCTACTTTGACCTTCACTACTATCCTTTCGCACGCGGACAAGTACGTATTGTCCAGCCTTAAACAATTTCAACCTACTATGCTGTTCATCGTACAGTTCTTTCTGGTTTTGTTATCGCGACACTACTCTTTGAGAAACCTCAACTCTCAGTTTTTCTAAATTTGAACTTTCGTCCTTACACACTTCAGTCGACGAAATGGCATCATTAATATACTTTTCCCAGAGGTAGAATTAACCGTAGAATTAATTCCCCATCTCACTATCGGAATAGCTTCATCCCAATATCTTTCGTCTACGACAGAGAATTGATCTATTCATTCTCTCTACCTTGCCGTTAGCCTGTGGAGTTGAAGTTGCACACATTACTCGTTTAACCGATTAATATCTAACTTTGAACAATATTCTATGAAACATTTGCTCCTAAAATCAGTACCACGATCACATATAATGCGCTTTGGGACTCCAAAATACTCAAATATGTGGTTCAGGAAACGTTTTACTGGTACCGTTTTAGTAACAGTCTTCAAAAATACAAATTTAGTTAATGCGTCTGCTGTAACCAACAAATATGCATTATTCTTCGCGCTCTTGACAAAAGGACCAAGATGATGTAGTTTGTCCATTGGATACGGTTGTTTCTCTATAGGAAATAAGTTACCCAAAGTTTTTCCAGACGATTGTTTATTATATAGACAACCTAAGCAGGAATTTATATAATTTTTGGCAATATTAACTCCAGTGTTTTGTCAACCGCAAATCACAACTTTCAATCGACATACAATAGGGTCTGTAGGTTACAGGTTCATCATCGGTAAGTTTAATCGCCATTTTCGTAACAGATGTCTTACCAAGTTCTGCTAAGGATGTCGCAAAACAATCACGGTATTCGTTAAATAGGTTAAGAAGAGACAATCGTTGATTATTGGTCAACTCTTGATTAACATAATCATCCACATCACTAAATGAGAATTGTTTCATTTCTGTGAGATCAGCAGCTAAACAGGATGTCAATTTAGTTAGTTCACAACAAGTATAGCCTCTAGCAATCACTTTATCCTTTTCATAACATATGGGATTTTCAGAAAAATTTAGAATACGTAGATAATTGTCATTCGTAGACTTATTACGCAAGAAAAAATAATATCAAAATTATTTACCCAGTTTCGGTTTTCTATATCAATAAATATGTCTCCAGAACCGTTAACATTTTGAACAGCAATGTGACCTACAAAATTTGGAGGAATAATAGTGGTTTCTTTGGCACAGAGGTTCACCTTCTTAGACAAAAATGTATCAATATTTTCGACATTGAGATTATTTTGATTATAAAAACGTATCTGATTTCCCCTTAGCAAAACAGTGATATTTTCATTGTCAACAAATGGCTGTCCTACAATAGTCATAGCATGCCAGTGGCATCCCCAAAATAGCGACACTAGCGCCAGTGATATACAGCGGAACTACACTACGTCCGTTGGGGATACCGAAAGAGCGTGACTTCCGAAATCGGAAGTCAGAACGTAATATATGAGGTCAGAACGTACATCGAGAATCTGTTTCGGAAGTCATAACGTATGGTGTATCAATATATATATATATATATATATATATATATATATATATATATATATATATATTGTTGTAGATAGAATGACCATATAACATTCATAGAATCCCGATAAAGGATAAAGTAATAATATCTATCAATGAAAAAATAACTTGTAAATAAAGTACCAAAATTAATAAAATAGCTATATAAATGGGCATAATTATAAAGAAAAATAAATAGATATAAAAAGAATTCATAAACAATTATTCGTAAAACAGTTTTAAAATAATTTTGTATTTAAAAAAAACAACCTTAGACAGAACCTAACAAGCAACGGAGATCAATAAAATAACGTGACGCTACACGGAATTTTACACACCCAGAGCATCTGTTTATATTTAAATAATAAATAGGATGGCAATAATAAAATCAACAATGCTACGATGATTGATCAATAAATAACAATTAGAATTAGTAAAAACATATATAAGATATGTTAGTTGATATTTAATCATACAAGTATATAGGAAATATAATAATATAAGTAGAAAACTGTAATTACAGAAAATGTCAAAACCTATACGAAATATAACAGTTGCCGACAAGTATACCAACACAAAATGTATTTGAATATGGGATATAAGAATAAAAATAAATGATTACCGACCTAATTTATGTGTATAGATGTAATAATATCAAACAAAACAAGAAATGAACTGTATCCATGTATATTATGTAAATATTTAGGTTGTAGAAAATATAAAAATGATATATTCGCATTGACCAATCGGAAGATTTCAAATAATCAATAACATGAAAAAACAATAATAATAAGATAGTGAATTGAATCAATGACGATAAAGTTATAGTGAAGAAAAAACAATATTTTATAACAAGTTTAAGTCAGAAAAACAATAAAAACATTAATAAATAAAGTGACAGATGAACAATAATCAAAGATCTTTCTAGAACATTGCCAGCTTCCGGTTATAAACAATAGAAAGGGTTTTAGGCGGAAAAAAAACCGCGATAGTTAGTTAGGCGTTGGTAATTGAATAAGCAGGAAGTAATTTCAATGTGATCCAGTTTCTTTGTATAAAATTTCAGTAATAAATGTAAATATGTATAAATCAGAAATATAAAAAGTAACTAAGAATTAAATTAAGTGCAACGACGAATCTGTTTGAAACAAAGTTAAGCCAAATAATAATTATCATCCGATAGTTATAAGAAGGAAGATAGCCACCTGAAGCGGGAAAGCGTCATGGATGGATCCAACTGAAGGCGTCGTTTTTGAAGAAAAGAACAAGGTCTGTTGTGTGTTTTTAATTAGTAATATTTGGTACCAAATAATAAAAAGTGAAATTTAAAATCATAAACACCTGGTAGTAACAGTTTTAAAATGAATATAATATACCAGGAAACGTAATAAAAAAACTTACCATTATCAAAGTTGTAGGTGTATAAATTTCTGTCATGTTGAATTTTATCCGATCACACATATATATATATATATATATATATATATATATATATATATATATATATATATATAAACTTTCCACAAAACAACAAACCACAACTAATTTCAGTTTTTATCACATGCACAATTGTTATAATACGTTAAAATAATTTTTAAAAAAGATCGAAATTAAGTACATAAATATTTAAGATATCGTTTCCGTTTCACGAACCGAATAAACCTAAAGTAGTGTTAAAAAATATTTTCAATAATCCTATTTATAAGAACAAGCAGAAAAAGCTTACAAATAGTTGAACAACTTTAAACGCTGGTGGAAATATTTTTTTTCAAAGGAATATAACGTTTACAAACGTTTACCCAAGTTTATGCAAATGAGTGCAAAAGCCATCTCAATAAGAATGAATAGTTTTTTTATAATATACAGAAAGTTTGTTTTTTGATGTGGAAATTTGGATGTATATAGAAAAATCCATTATTTCATTTTATAGCATAAGAATTTTAAATAAGTAAGAAAGGATAATCATTTATTTTTATGAAATTGACTGTCTCGACCCTTACTTCGTGGAATATGCTCATATTAGTGTTTTTAAATGAAACTCAAGGTCTCTAGTTAATTCCACAATATAATACAAGTTATTGAAAATTCTAAAAAATTGACAATTGTTTCTATAAATCAATATCATCGTCAGAATGACAGAAGTTACATTTTATTTTATGCCTACCTGATGTTTAGTAGTTATTTTTGGCTAGACCAAGAAGTAACCTAACTTGTGATTGGCTTAATATATGTTTATAGAAAAAAGAAGAAGTTGTGATATTACAAATATTGAAGCTTAGATATTATTAGCCCTATGGTGATATCCTGGATATCATTTTTCCAATTAAGATCAGTATAACTGTGCAATGATATAGAAAACCAGGAAAACTGTATCTGCTGATCTTTACAATTATCACTTAAGAAGACAGTTTATTAGTGGAGAATTCCCTAGATTTAACGAGCATACAGATTAAAACAACCATATAAATCCCACTACGCAAAACATCTACTTGACACCAATCATTCATTGACATCTAACACAGAACTAGAAGTACTGCATATTTGTGAAAAGAAACAAGAACTGGATTTCCTTGAAGAACTGGAAATAAGAAGACATTTAAGAAACCCACAATATGAAGTTGTCAATGAACAGTTAAATCTAGGGAATTCTCCACTAATAAACTGTCTTCTTAAGTGATCAGCAGATATAGTTTTCCTGGTTTTCTATATCATTGCACAGTTATACTGATATTAATTTGAAAAATGATATCCAGGATATCACCATAGGGCTAATAATATCTAAGCTTCAATATTTGTAATATCACATCTTCTTTTTTTTCTATAAACATATATTAAGCCAATCACAAGTTAGGTTACTTCTTGGTCTAGCCAAAAATAATTACTAAACATCAGGTAGGCATAAAATGAAATGTAACTTCTGTCATTCTGACGATGATATTGATTTATCGAAACAATTGTCAATTTTTTAGAATTTTCAATAACTTGTATTATATTGTGGAATTAACTAGAGACCTTGAGTTTCATTTAAAAACACTAATTTATTTTTATACATAATAGGTATGTGACTTCAACAATAAAATAAAGCGCCAACTATATTTTGTATATAAGTAATATTTCAATGTTTAAAATCTTTTTTCTATCTTTTCGTAAACAACATAAAATAAATTCCATTCATGAGTAATGTTGACTTTATTATGATATGCCCAGAACCCTACTGAGTTAAAGAGTAGTGTACAAATAAGAGCAGCCGATGTAATAAAATAATAGGAATTAAATGAAACCACATGCTAATAAATAGCATAATGAATAGGAGGAATTAAAGGTAAAATAATAATACTCATATATATAAATTTCTGTACAACAAATTTATTACATTCTAAATATTCTCTACTAACTTATTTACTTACTAAAATATAATATGAATTCATATTATTTGATACTGAAATTAATTGTCTAATTAACTAAAGATGATTATTAATAATTCAACTTATGGATTATGTGAATGAATATAAGTAATGCCTCTTAGTCTTATATACGGTGTCTAACAATAATATGGTTTGGTATATCTAATCTACTTAAAGGGTAACAAATACATAACATTCGGACATCCTATTCACTGAGCGTCCTCGCGAGTCGACTGTGTGGGTAGGTTTTTATAATATTTTTATTGTTCCTTCTTGTTTCTGAAATATATAAAAATTAATAGGTATAAAAATTCACACAAAATATTTAAATCAACTTTTCCCATTATTATTATTATTCAATTTCATTGATAAGGTGATCCATTATCAACTAGTATAATATATATCAAATAATTGTTGAATATCCATACATACACATATACATATTTTTTAAGCACATTACTCACAAGTAATTATTCACTCTAGGGTTATATCTTGTGAACATGTTTCGGTATGGTGTTCCATAATTTTAAAACGATCATCTTGTTTTACATGGTGTTCCATTCTTTTTAATGTTTGTTTAAATTTATTACGACTCTAATAAATCAATTAATTCATCCGTGCTATTCACATCAGAATCTGAAGACGTATCAGATTCGATAATAGCGCCGGATTTAAATTTTCTTATTGTATCTGCAGCCACTACTGCCGAGTATCGTCGGTAGCCTTTCATTCCTTTGAGGACGACAATTTCATATCGATCGTTTTCAAAAACTTTGGATATTCTGTAAGGCCCTCCATATTTTACCTCTGTCTTACGGCTGGCATCTTTGGGGTCTTTTTTAGCTCCGCGCCAAAGAACTAAATCTCTTATATTGTATTTGGTACTTTCTTCTCGTTTTTTATCAAACCGCTTCTTTATTTTCTTAATTTGTAAGTCCATTGTTTGTTCAGCATTTTCTGCAGTTTGTTCCCTATTTTCGGGAATGATGTCATTTTTATATAAATTTCCTTGATGGTCCTTACTAAAACCAAACATTAGTGTATGAGGAGTGTACCCCGTACTTTCACTAATGGTATTATTCATTCCCCAGACAACATCCGGTAGTTTATCATTCTAATCGTTTTTATTTTCTATGCTTGTATTTATACCGTCTAAAAGAGTACGATTATAACGTTCGACTTGACCATTTGAACGAGGTGAAGATACTGCATTTAGAACTAATTTAATTTTTCTTTCGTCGCGAAACTCTTTAAATGTTTTGGATTTAAAAGCTTTGCCACGATCTGCAATAATTCGCTTTGGTACTCCAAACATACTAAATAAATCTTCTAAACAATAAATGACTTCCTTTGAATTTGTCGTTTTAGTTGGCCTGGCAAACAAGTATTTAGAAAATGAATCGACGATTTTAAAAATGTATGCGTAATTTTTGTTTGTTTTACAGAAAGGTCCCAAATGATCAATATGCCATGTACAAAAGGGTTCCTTCGATTTAGGTATAGGATGGAGGAAACCTTCCTTTTTACCATATTGACTTTTTTATACGCGCAGTCAATACACGCTTAAACATATTTTTTTATGAATCTCGTCATTTTAGGAAACCAAAACCTACTTTTTATTAAATTTTCACAATGTTTTAAGCCAATATGGCCTTTTTCGTCATGGTATTTTCTCATTATATTAAACCTACATACTTTTGGAATTACAAGTCTTAATTCATTATTTAATATTTTCCTATAAACCCTCTCAATTTTAAGACAATATGTAGATTTTATCTGTTGGTACGCTGAGTTCGATTTCAATTTTTCGCGAATTATTCGAATTTGTTCTTCTTGCATTTGTACTGTTAGTGCCCAATCATCAATTTCAATTTTTAAAATATTTTCAGGGTCTCGACTTAAAGCGTCTACATGTGACATTTTTCACCCTGGGCGATGTTCAATTTCGAAATCGTAATCTTGAATAGCTAGCCACCAACGGGCTATTCTTGGCATCAATTCTTTTTTCACAGATGTGCTTCGCACAGCGCTACAATCCGTAACTATTTTAAAATGAGTACCATGAAGGTAAATTCTAAATCGTTTTATTGATTCTACGACTGCTAAGGTTTCCAATTCATATGAATGGTAAAAAAATTCATCCATGGTTGTCGCTCTACTATAATAAGCTATTGGCTTTAATCCATTCCTTAAATCTTGAAATAGAATACCTGCAATGCCTTTTGAACTAGCGTCAGTGTGTAATTCTTCTTTTGTTTCCGGCTTGTAAATCGTTAAAACAGGTTCGTTTGTTAAAATGAATTTTATTTTTGAAAACGCTTTATTTTGATTTTCAACCCATTCTTTATTTACATCTTTTCTAAGGAATTTTGTTAATGGTGCAACTATTTCTGCATGATTAATAATAAATTTCCTAAAATATGAACTTAGGCCCAGAAATTGTCTTATTTCATGAATATTTGAAGGGGTTTTAAAATTTTGTATAGCATTTACTTTCTTTGAACCAGGTTTTATTTGGTTCTCACTAATTTCATACCCTAGAAAATCAATTTCAGTTTTGAAAAAAAGCATTTCTCTAAGTTTAATTTCAGATTATTTTCGTCACATTTTTTATGATAGTGTTAAGTTTTTCCATGCCTTGCGATATTGATTTTGACGGTAATAAAATGTCATCAAGATAGAATAACATTTCTTAATGACGGAGTGAACCCATGATATTATTTACCCACCTTTGAAAAGCTGCGAGTGCGTTACATGAACCAAATAGTAGACGAAGGAGTTCGTATTGTCCATCCGGAGTTATAAATGCGGTTTTAGTATTAGAATCTTTTGTCAATGGAATTTGATAATAACCCTGGTTCATATCTAGACTACAAAAATATTTATTTCCGCCTAATTTGTTTATAAGATCTTCAATATTTGGCAATGGATAGCGGTCTTTTACAGTGATTGCGTTTAGTTTTCTATAGTCAACACAAAGCCGGTAATCTCCATTTGTTTTTTTTTACTAAAATCGCGGGGCTAGCATATGATGAACTGGAATTTTGTATAATACCTGCAGTTAATAATTCATTTACTTGGTTTCGCATTATTGTTTTTTCTTTTTCTGATAATCTATACGGTTTATAGTATATTGTTTGTTTTGAATTCAAAGTTATAGAAAATGTAATGTTATTCGTGGTACTTAGTTCGGCAGGAGATTGAGCAAAGCATGATTGTTTCAGGTTTAGTAGTTTAAATAATTCATCAACATTTTCGGTAGTTCGATCACCCTGTTTTATCAGAGATGACTCAATATTATTTAGTTCTTTGATTTCACAATAATTTTTATTTTCTTATTTTGATATAGTTACCTGATTTGGCTTTATTTCTAGCATTACATTTGGTTGACTTAATATAGGTTGTCCTATAATAGTATCAATGTCATTCATAGGTGTATTTACTATTATTATTTCTGAAAAAATTCGTATGTCATAATTAATTACTAAGTTTTTATCGTGCCTTTTGGCATAACTTAAGACCCACCAAAACCTTTAATAACCGTATTAGAGGGCATTAATTGTAGTTTCGTTTTATTTAAAACTTTCATATTTGCCACATTTACTAAACTTCTTTTATTTAAATACCCTCTAAACGGAATATTATTTATCTTAATGCATATTTCATATAAATTATTCCGTACTTGCCCTAGAGTATTGGCTTCTTCGACATTTTTGTTTGTATGCCAACAATCTCATTTTGTTCCAGGTTTAAATCTCCCAAACCTGCAGTTGGTAGTCTTGGATTTGTGTCGAATTCTCTTTTCAACGCAGCTGTGATTTGTTTTTGTATATGTCTTTCAATAAAATCATCATATACTTAATTTCGGCGCACTTCTTCGACACTTTCTCCAATTTCACTCATTTTTTTGTTGTTGAAAGTTACTTTTAAGCAAAAAAAAATACAAAGAAAACTGTACTGTCTCTCCCACTTCTGAATGATTACACGGGTGTTGAAATAATTACACTATTTCTTCAAAAATCGCTATTTAATAATTCTATCACTGTTCCTCTCGCCGTAACACAATAGAATGAATGCTTAAAAATATCCAATACCTTATTTCATTCTGTTATCGAATTTATATGCGCTTAGCCATACTTGTTTTTATAAAAGTACAACACATTTATTACATTCTAAATATATTCCACTAACTTATTTACTTAACAACATATAATATGAATTCATATTATTTGATACTGAAATTAATTGTCTAATTAACTGAAGAGGATTATTAATAATTCAACTTATGGATTATGTGAATGAATATAAGTAATGCCTCTTTGTCTTATGTACAGTGTCTAACAATAATATGGTTTGGTATATCTAATCTACTTAAAGGGTAACAAATACATAACAATATATATATATATATATATATATATATATATATATATATATATATATATATATATGTTATATACCTTAAATTACTTACTACATATTAAATGAATTGCTTAATCAGTATATTGTGTAATAACCTGTTATTTTATAAATTGTTGAACCTTATTTTTGCTTACATTGTAATTTTTACCTTTTGAATTGTTTACTTTATATAGTCAGTCTAGAATTTACTTCGAATCTTGGAACTTGTAACTTTTGTTAAATAAATAATTTTTAAAAAAGCTTTTTCCGAGTGTGAAAAGTTATTTGGCGCAGTCAGTAGGATATGTTAAACGGGCTTTATCGAATATAATTACCGTTCCGTATCAACGATTTAGTAACATACCTTAAGTGAATTATTGGGACTCTTGGTTAAGTGAATTAAGTAGCTTAACTCGAAGACAGTTGGCTCGTACGAAGAGGAATTTCAAGGGAACATTGGCAATTCCAGCTACAAGTGCAACTAAATGGCGAAAGCAGTCCTACTCTTGATATAAGTACTTTATGTCGTATAGAGGAAATAATTGTTTACTTAATTCAGAAAGCTCTAACAACTCCAATTCTGATTTAGATTCTGGCTCACAAACTTATCGTAACCGTAAAATAAATATTGTATTATCAAAACCTAGATTTAAAATAAATACATTTCACAAAATGTCTGTAGATCAAGTAGTACCGCAATTGAAAAAGGAATATCTGGACATGATTCCAGAATTCCATGGCGAAAATGCTTTATTACCAAGATTTATAGAAATTTCTGGAAAATTAGTAAATAAATTTTACAATACAGTAGATTTAACAGACTTTCAAAATGAATATTTGATGTCTAGTATTTTATCGAAAATTAAAGGCCAAGCCGCCATAAACATTTCAGCTTGTAGTATAACCAATTGGCAGAATTTTAAAGATACTTTATTAAACACATATGCAGATAAACGACACATTTACACGTTAAGTATTGAAATATCGGAGTTAAAGCAAGGAAATGAATTACCTTTTGACTTTTACAATAGGATACAGTATCTTCTAAATCTACAAACATCGTTATTAATGACACGCTCTAATGCAAGTGAACAAGCCATTTTAGGCAACTATTTCAGAAATTTAACACTAAGAGTACTATTGCGCGGTTTAAAGGAACCTCTCGGTACCCTAATGCGTACCAAGAATCCTAGCGATCTTAATTCAGCTTTAGATGTTCTAACGAATGACTTTCAAGTTCATCTAAGTAATAATAACAACAATGCAAATCCAAAAAAAAATATTTAATAAACCCAAGTGTCAGTTTAATGTTACATCACATCACATGACAAAAATAATTATCCTAATAATCAAACGGTAAGCAGACCAAATTCACAACATAATTATCAACCACAATTTAATAGGAATTTCAACAATGGAAATAATTTACCTAGTACAAGTAGAGATACCAATTTTCAGAATAGAAATACTAATGTTTTCAAACCTAATAGAAATTATCAAATTCAAAAACCTACTCCGATGAGTATATCTACTTCTAATACGTACAATAAACCCAATGTACAAAATAAAAATAATGGCCAAAATCAATCGCATTTCGAAGGTAATAGAAAAAATTTTATTTCGGAAGAATTGCATAACATGGACGATACTGAACGTCCCACTGATGTTGAAGATTGTTTTTTAGACGAAATTGCCTCGGAAGAGACAGACATGTAAAAAAATTTAATTTTACGAATTATGAAAGTGAATTACCGTATATAATATTTCCTGAACAAAATTTAAAAGTAATGACTGACACAGGTAGTACAAAATCATTTGTAACACCTGAAATTGCAAAGAAATATTTTTCAAAATCGACTATGAAAAAATCTTTCAAAGTAACTTCTGCCTTAGGCTCAAGTCAACAAAATTATTGTACAGTAATTCCATCTTCAAAGATATTTAAAATGAAAGATAAAATGATCTTAGAATATTGTATATTTAAATTTCACGATCATTTTGATTGCTTATTAGGTTTAGATAATATGAGAAAATTGAATGCAACTATTGATTTAGTAAACAATGTTTTAATTACGCCTTGTAGTGAAAAAAAAATTACTTAAAAATCAGAAGCAAGAACACGAATTGTATAGTAGTGCCTCCGCGAACTGAACAAATAATTAAATTGAATATTAATAATGGCGACATAATTATACCTTATACAAAAATCGGAAAATTAGAAATCCCCGAATGTCTTACAAGAGCGGAAAATAGTCAAGCTGTATGCACTATTTTAAATCCGTCTGAGTCATATTTTAAAGTAGATTTAAGTGCTCCTTTAGAGGTTTAACAGTTCGGCGAATACGAACAAACCTTGAGCCTTAATTTTAATGTTATTTATGCGGAAAAATTCAAATTTGATATTAATATAGTTCGAACAGAACATATGAATTCTGAAGAACGCAATGGTATTGTTAAATAAATCAACTAACTTTTACTAGTAAAATCAAGCATAAAACAAAAACTAGAAATGTGTACCTATTTATACTAAATCGTACAGATATCCAGAAGTATATAAAAAAATAAGTCCAAAATCAAATACAGAGTATGTTAGATCAAAATATTATGAGAGCCTCATCCTCACCATGAAGAGTAGTATCTGGGTTGTTCCAAAAAAATTAGACTCTACCGGTAAACAAAAATTCAGAGTCGTCGTAAACTATCGTAAGCTTAACGAAATAACTATTGGAGATAGATATCCATTACCAAACATAACTGATCTATTGGATAAATTAGGACGTTGCCAATACTTCACTACCTCTTGGATCTTGCCTCCGGATTTCACCAAATTGAGATGGCTGAATAAGATATACCCAAAACGGCTTTTACTACTGAAAATGGCCAATAGAAATTTCTGAGAATGTCATTCGGATTAAAGGGAGCTCCCGCAGCTTTTCAAAGAGTGATGGACACCATTTCAAGAGGTATCTAAAACGAAAAATGTTTATTATATCTTGACGATATCATTATATTTAGTACAAGCTTGCAAGAACACATTAATAATTTAAAAAAAGTATTCAAAGGGTTACGCGAATCGAATTTTAAAATAAAAATTGACAAATCCGAATTTTTGAGGAAAGAAGTAGCTTATTTGGGACATATTGGTACCCCTGAAGGTGTAAAACCAAATCCCGATAAAATAAGTGCTATTCAAAAATTTCCCATACCAAAAACTAGTAAATAAATCAAAGCTTTTCTCGGACTTTTTGGATATTATAGAAAATTCATTAAAGATTTTTCAAAACTGACTAAACTTTTAACTAATCGTCTTAAGACAAATGCAGTAATTAACATAAAAGATCCTGATTATACTAATTGTTTTGATACTTGTAAAAATATGTTATTAAATGATCCTATTTTACAATATCCCGACTTTTCTCGTCCATTTAATCTCACAACAGACGCAAGCAATTTTGCTCTAGGCGCTGTTCTTAGCCAAGGAAAAATCGGAACAGATTTACCTGTGGCATATGCTAGCAGAACACTGAAGTAAATTATTCAACAATTGAAAAGGAACTCCTTGCAATTGTTTGGGCTGTGAAATATTTCCGCCCATATCTTTTCGGAAGAAAATTCACTATAGTAACAGATCATAAACCACTTCAATGGTTATTTTCTTTGAAAGAACCCAATTCTAAATTAGTTTGATGGCGGTTGAAACTCGAATTCAGCTAAATATGAATGAAGTAAATTCTTCGGATAATCCTCCCAAAAAATTATTAGTTTATATGGAAAGATTTAATGACTCACTTTCAAATAATACTAAAAATAAAAATGTAGAAACCGAATCACTTATTGTAGAAGCTGAAGATTTTAACGACGAAATTGATGACGATAATAATACTATTCACACTAACGTAGAAAATCCTATTGCAGGAATACCTATTTTGGAATCTGCAGTAAATGTTGGAAAAAATCAAATCATAATCTCTGAAGTTAATTTGGAACCTGCTATACCAACTATAATTAAATTATATGAAACTAAGCAAAGAATTCCAGTACAATTCTCTAAAAATAACTATGAACAAAACGTAATAAATTTTGTGGGAGAATATATAGCAGCAAAATATCATATTTATTTTGAAGATCCCTTATACAAAAAATTCAGCACTATTATACAAACGTATTTCAAAAATTCACACATTCCATTTATCAAATGTAATAAAAAATTAATTGACATCCCTCTAAATGAAATCAAAGAAGTAATACAAAACTATCATGAAGGTAAACGGAACAATAGAGGATCAGATGAAACCGAAAAAGATATAAAATCTCGATACTATTGGCCTAATCAAGGATCTTCTATTCAAACGTACATTAACGAATGCGAAATATGTCAAATAACAAAATATGATCGCAAACCCGTGAAACCATATTTTAATATTACCCCAACAGCTATTAAACCATTTCAAATAATACATTTAGACACTATTACTTTAGAAAATACGAAATTTCTAACTATTATATACTCATTTTCAAAATACGGGAAGTTGTATAAATTGAACTGAGCCCAAGGTATAGAGATAGTTAATAATTTAATTAGATATTTCACCCATCATTGTATACCGGAACAAATAATATCCGATAACGGAACAGAATTAAAAAATAGTTTAGTCAAAGATTTATTGGAAACTTATAAAATTCAAATTCATTTTATCAGTTCACAACATCCTGAAGCAAACGGCATTGCCGCACGATTTCATTCAATAATCATTGAACATATTAGACTTTTCAATAATCAGACCGAATTTGAAAAAGAACCTATTGAAATAAAGGTAAATTATGCTCTTTTGGCATATAATAATAGTATTCACTATGTAACGAAACTAAAACCATACGAAATTATTACAGGTCATTTAGAGAATAACTCTTCTTTTGATTTAGACATTGATCGACAATTAGTAAATAATTATATTCGTAATCACAAAGAAAAAATGAAATTACTTTATTCTAAAATAAATCAATCATTGCTAGAAACTAAAGATAAAGTTATTTCAAAAGCTAATGAAAGTATAGAAGACCTTCCAGACCCTCTTCCTACAAAAGTATTTGTCAAAAATAAGCAGATTAAAAGTAAAACAAAAAATAGATATCAACCTGAAAAAATGAAATCCGTAAATAGAAAAAATAAAACTGCGAAAATTGTAACACGTCATTTTAGCACCGCTCATATTTCAAATACAAAACGACCTAAGAAGAAACCTTATACTCTTATTACAGATTCTTCTCATTTGGACAAGCAAGAATAGAAATAAAAGACATCACTAATATCTTAGGGATTCTACCAATAAATCTTTGACCGGCAAAACTACAAAAATCAAGTAATACATTTGTACATTTCTATAACTTAAGTCCGTTACTGGAAGAATATAATTCCTTAAATAAACACTTTACAAATATCACAGTTGAGATATCAAATAGTACATACTTCGTACAACAAACAGAAAATATAGTTAATCTTATTCATAATGTTAAGAGTAATATTGAAGAAAAATTTGAAAATTTAAATATTCATTCAATAACGCACAGAAACAAAAGAGTTTTAATAAATGGACTTGGATCTATAATAAAAGCCATAACCGGCAACCTTGATTCTCAGGACGAAGATAAAATAAATATAATCTTAGAGCATCTAAAACAAAATCAAGTTAATCTTGAAAGTCAAATTCAAATGCAGTACAGCGTTAGCGTTAGAATATTTAGATATTCAATCAAATATTCAGAAAAGACTCTTCTTAGAAATGGCTCACATATCTCAAGAAACTAATATCATTTATAAGAAAAGTGATCATAATAATTTAAGTGATATTTATTATTACTTATTGTCTATTGATAAAAACCATAAATGTCTTTCAATTTCAAATTCTTCTTCTATTTAATAAAACAGTTTGTAGGTTAATAAAATGTCATTTCTATAATCAAAAAAAGAAAGAAGATAACCACAAATGCATTAACTGTATATAGATCTATGGTTAATTTAAACATAACCTTAATTCCTTTATTTATTTCTATGTTCCAATATAAAAAAAGAATAACTATTTAGAACGATTTTATTTACTTTCAGTTTGACAATTATTTTTAAAAAAATTCAAATATTTCTTTTGATGTTACATACAATTTACCATTTACATCTATTATAATATACATTCTCATATACTTTATCCTTGAAAATGGAATAAATAAATTCTGAAATCTTGGACATAAAAAGTATGAAGGGTACTCGTTTTAATTTGCCGCTTCCCCAATAAACCTATGTTTAGTATATATATATATATATATATATATATATATATATATATATATATATATATATATATATATATAAAATAGAGGGTATATAAAAACACTTACATTATTTAGCGAGATTGCAGGTAAAGTTGTAAAATATATGTATAATAAATCATTTCAAATATAATCCAAAAATTATTATAAAACTTCAAAAAACAATATATGTATTGAATAATGTTACCAAGTCAATATGAATTTTTTTTAATTTGTATTACTTTGATGTTAAAAATAATTTTATCATAGTTTACTTATATGATTTGTACTCAAATTTTTAAATGTTGCTTTTCAAATTCTAATAAATATGCGTATATTACACTAAGATTATTCAGGTCTGTTTTTTTATTTATATAATCAACATCTTGATTGATGTAAGCTGTTTCTAAAAACAGACGTTTTTCATAATTACTTTCTGTAGTTAACACCTTAGCGGATTGATAATTCATGCTATGGCCTTCATAAAACACATGTTCAGCAAGTGCATATTTGTCAGGATACAACTTGCTGTCACTCCTGTGAGTGGTAATTCGGTTGGAAAGTGACCTCTTAGATTGACCATAGTACTTTTTATTACAAGTATCACAAGGAATCTCATAAACTATATTAGCCAGTTTATTGGTAGGTGTTTTATCTTTTATTTTACTAAAGATTGACCTAATAGTAAGATGTTGCTTGTTACCAACTCTTATATTATTATTTTTGAATATTGCAGAAATTTTTGTTGTAACTTCAATATCTCCTATATTAGCGAATTATGTAATGGATTACATTTTATACTTTGTTATATCTGTTTTACCATTTAAATTGTTTTTCATCAAAAAATATGTGGATGATATAATTTTATCTCTTCCATTGGAAGAAATTGATTATGTTCTTTTTTATTTCAGTAGCTTTGATCCTCATATACAATTTACTATAGAAAAAGAAAATACAGAACAATCCTTACCTTTTCTTGATACTAAATTAAATAGAAGAAGAATTTGAAATTGAAAGACATATATGGTTTTTATCAATAGACAATAAGTAATAATAAATATCACTTAAATTATTATGATCACTTTTCTTATTAATGATATTAGTTTTTTGAAATATGTGAGCCATTTCGAAGAAGAGTCTTTTCTGAATATTCAATTGAATATCTAAATATTCTAACGCTAACGCTGTACTGCATTTGAATTTGACTTTGAAGATTAACTTGATTTTGTTTTAGATGCTCTAAGATTATATTTATTTTTTCCTCGTCCTGAGAATCAAGGTTGCCGGTTATGGCTTTTATTATAGATCCAAGTCCATTTATTAAAACTCTTTTGTTTCTGTTCCTTATTGAATGAATATTTAAATTTTCAAATTTTTCTTCTATATTACTCTTAACATTATGAATAAGATTAACTATATTTTCTGTTTGTTGTACGAAGTATGTACTATTTGATATCTCAACTGTGATATTTGTAAAGTGTTTATTTAAGGAATTATATTCTTCCAGTAACGGACTTAAGTTATAGAAATGTACAAATGTATTACTTGATTTTTGTAGTTTTGCCGGTCCAAGATTTATTGGTAGAATCCCTAAGATATTAGTGATGTCTTTTATTTATATCCTTGCTTGTCCGAATAAGAAGAATCTGTAATAAGAGTATAAAGTTTCTTCTTAGGTCGTTTTGTATTTGAAATATGAGCGGTGTTAAAATGACGTGTTACAATTTTCGCAGTTTTATTTTTTCTATTTACGGATTTCATTTTTTCAGGTTGATATCTATTTTTTGTTTTACTTTCAATCTGCTTATTTTTGACAAATACTTTTGTAGGAAGAGGGTCTGGAAGGTCTTCTCTACTTTCATTAGCTTTTGAAATAACTTTATCTTTAGTTTCTAGCAATGATTTATTTATTTTAGAATAAAGGAATTTCATTTTTTCTTTGTGATTACGAATATAATTATTTACTGATTGTCGATCAATGTCTAAATCAAAAGAAGAGTTATTTTTGAATATTGCAGAAATTTTTGGTGTAACTTCAATATCTCCTATATTAGCGAATTATATAATGGATTACATTTTAGACTTTGTTATATCTGTTTTACCATTTAAATTGTTTTTCATCAAAAAATATGTGGATGATATAATTTTATCTCTTCCATTGGAAGAAATTGATAATGTTCTTTTTTATTTCAATAGCTTTGATCCTCATATACTATAGAAAAAGTAAATACAGAATAACCCTTAACTTTTCTTGATACTAAATTCATTAGAAATAATGAAAATAAAATTTCAATTGACTGGTATAAAAAACCAATAAGTTCAGGTAAATACATTAATTATCATTCTTATCATCAACGTAATACAAAGATCAACCTAATCCGTCAAATGAAAAATAGAGTCTTAGAAATTTCAAATCCAATATTTCATCAAAAAAATATAAAATTATTGTACAACCTTTTTTATGAAAACTCTTATCCTCCATATCTCTTATAACGAATTTTGTATAATACTTCTGAAAGAATGACTGACATTTCTAATACCATCACATCAAACTTGAATTATATTGACGCTGAAACTGACAATAATCATATACCAATTTATGTGTCTCTACCATATATTAAATCAGTTACACCAAAAATTTCTGCAATATTCAAAAATAATAATATAAAAGTTGGTAACAAGCAACATCTTACTATTAGGTCAATCTTCAGTAAAATAAAAGATAAAACACCTACCTATAAACTGGCTAATATAGTTTATGAGATTCCTTGTGATACTTGTAATAAAAAGTACCATGGTCAATCTAAGAGGTCACTTTCCAACCGAATCACCTCTCATAGGAGTGACAGCAAGTTGTATCCTGACAGATATGCACTTGCTGAACATGTGTTTTAGGAAGGCCATAGCATGAATTATCAATCCGCTATGGTGTTAACTACAGAAAGTAATTATAAAAAACGTGTGTTTATAGAAACAGCTTACATCAATCAAGATGTTGATTGTATAAATAAAAAACAGACCTGAATAATCTTAGTGTAATATACGCATATTTATTAGAATTTGAAAAGCAACATTTAAAAGTTTGAGTACAAATCATATAAGTAAACTAAAATAAAATTATTTTTAACATCAAAGTAATACAAATTAAAAAAAATTCATATTGACTTGGTAACATTATTCAATACATATATTGTTTTTTGAAGTTTTATAATAATTTTTGGATTATATTTGAAATGATTTATTATACATATATTTTACTTTACCTGCAATCTCGCTAAATAATGTAAGTGTTTTTATATACCCTTTATTTTAATTTTTGACCTTATTTTATATTTTTTAGTACTTGAAAATGAATACGATTGTATTCGAAAGCTCGTAAAATAAATATTTGGTATCATTGCCACAAACCCAATAAAAATAATCCTATATATAAATATATATATATATATATATATATATATATATATATATATATATAATAATTCGTATTAGCAGCTGTTTATTTCACAATTTAGAAATATTTGTGAGGATGCAGCAATTGGCTTGGAAATTAAACTCCTATTTTAATTTAGTGAAAGCTTTCGTAATAGTTTTATTACTTCGTCAGTCACGCTAAAATACAATGTATAACTGAAAATGATAAATCAAAAAATGGGTACTTACATTAAACGAGTAAAATATATAAATTAAAATTCAGAAAAAACAGTGTAAAAATATTGATATATGCTTGAGACTTTTCAAAAATTATTGTCAATATGAAGTTGACAAATGGATGATATAACAGAAATATTCGTAAAAATTATTGTAAAAGGTTGAACTAAGATATTGATGAAAAATTAGTATTAGATCTGTGATTCTTTTTATTTAATTTTGTCTCAATGTCCAGAATATTAGAGTAAATAATGTTCAAATTTTGGAAATCACTTTTCTTGTTCAATCTATTTGGTTCATTTTTTATATAAACCATTTCTAAAAAACATCTTTTGAACAAATTATTTTCTTTGGTTAAAATAGAAACGTTATTGAAATCTATGGAATGTCCTGTTACATTAACGTGCTGTGACAAAGTACAAGCATTCGGTCTTAAAAGAATATCGCTCTTATGTGGAGTAATTCGTGATTTTAAATTTCTTGAGGTCTCACCAACATATTTTTTATCACATTCTTGACAACTGATTTTATAAACAACTTCAGTCTGATCAAGTATAGGTGTTCTATCTTTTAATTTTGTGAATAATGAGTTAACAGTTTTAATAGGTTTATTAGCCAGAACTATGTTTTTTTCTTCTTTCAGTACATTACTAATTTTGGGAGTGAGTTCTTTTATGTATGGGAATGATCGAAATTTTTTAAAGATATTTTCTTTAGAGTTTTCATTATTATTTATAATATTATTTGTTGAAAATATTAATTTATAAAGTAGTCGTTTTGGGTAGGAATTTTCAATAAGTAAATTAAATAATTTCTTGAAATTTTTCATTTTCAAAGTTCCATGACATATTTTATCTATTCTATTCTTCATCCCAAGTACTAAATTAATTTTGGTTTTTTCCGGATGATAGGAGAAATAGTTCATATATCTCCCAGAACTTGTAGGTTCAATATACCAGTCTAATATTATTTTATTTTCTGGTGTTCTTATGAGTTTTGTATCTAAAAATGGAACACTCCTTTCAGTTTCGGTTTCAATTGTAAATTGAATATATGCAATAATAGGACTTAGTGATAATATTGGTTTGTGAACTTTAGGCAAACCATAGAATTTTGGACATATAGAGTTATCTATAACATATTGAGCAAGAATAGGTGAGATATATATATATATATATATATATATATATATACGAGTATATATATGAAACCGTGAATATTGGGGTAACGGCAAGTTAATTAAAGAAAACTTTTCTTACTATTTTTCTTCCAAGCTTTCGGAAACGTTTATTTCCATTATCAAGGATAAGTAGATTGAGATTGTTATAAATTGGTAAATATATCGATATTTGAACTTTTTAAAATTTTTTTTGTCATAAGTCATTTTGACATTTTGACAGATTCATGAATATAAACATTTTCTTTATGTGCTAAAATTTTTGAAAACAAAAGAAGAAAATAGGTTATGTTTGTAATATAGGTTAATAGATATTGGAATATTCTTCTTTTATCAAATAAAACTCAACTTCAAATTATTATAGATGTCATCATAATAATTTCTTCATAGATATATAATATTATAATAAAAGATTATAACAAATTCATTTTATATAAAACTATTGAAAATATTAAAATCATTTACCCAAAATAAAATTATTTCTAAAAATCATCAAACTTTCATTTAGATAGTTTTAATTACGTACAAGAATTTGAAATTTAGTTATTTGGGGCATGGTAAATTCGGTCCCAGCAGGTAGCAGATTAAATTAAAAATTTTATACCCTTTTATCGGTAGGTTAATTCCCTCCCAACCAGAGTTTTACTATACTGAGGAGCTTAATATGTTTCGTAGAATGAAGCAATTATGGTAAGTATGGGCTTTTCCGAAAAAAGTAGCAATTAGTAGGTAAATGAATAATATAAATACATGAAATGGATTGAAATATGTACCATTTAGTTGCGTATGTTTCCCCAGTTTACATATTAGTCTTTGTAGTCTGGCACCATGGATCTTAATATCATTTTGAGTGAAAAAGGAAAGCGTATAGTAGTTATAAATAACTATAAGTATAGTTTTCAAATTTTTTTAAAAAGTGGCGAAAAGCGGTGGACGTGTATAAATAAAAAGTGTAGATCTTATTTGCTTAGTATGGGTGAAGTGGACAATGTAACTGTTACAAAGCATGTAAAGGATTGAATAGATGAGGGTTTTACTTGATGAAAATCCATACTGGACGATGAAATAAAACAATATAGTTTATTTAAATCTTCATATATTTGAACTAATGTTCAATTTAAACTTGTTGACGCGTTTCACTAACACAGTAGCTTTGTCAAAACGAATGAAGGTAAAATATAAAAAATGTCTTAATATATACAGTGCTAAATATATTTACTAAGGTTAACAATGGTATTGAAACAAACATTCCTAAGCTATCTTCTAGGTAAAGAGGTTCAACAAAGGAGACTGATTGATATCTATTTGGTCGTTAAGGAGATTACCTGAATATTTATTTTTGTTAATCTCTAGGGCTTCTAATAAATTTAAACTAAAGGATTTACCGACTACATGGAGAATTTCAAAATTTGGGTCGATAATGTGTTGGTTTTCTAATAAATGATTTGAATAGTTAGAATCTAATTTTTTGTTGTCATAGCTACGTTTGTGTTCCAAAATTCTAGTTTTAAAATTTCTAAAAGTTCTACCGATATAAATTTTATCACAATTGTCATTACCACATTTTAATTTATAAACTCCTGATTTGTTTATTTTGAAGATTTAGATTAATTATTTTTAATGAATTTGGATAAATTGTGATCAGTTTTAAAGGAAATATTCATGTCTAAAGTTTCTGAAAATGATTTAATTTTTAAGGATGGTGTTCCAAAGTATGTTAAGCTTTTAAATTGTCTATTATTTTTATCTGAAGGGAATACTTGTTCTAAAGTCTGTTTTTTATCTTTTTATTTATGATATTGTCAATTAAATTTGGATCGTAATTATTATTAACTGCTATTTGTTTTATGATATTTATTTCTTTGGTATAATTATTAATATTTAATGGACCTGTTAAGAGTCTGTGTATCATACTATTGAAAGCTGCTAGTTTATGACTGAATGAGTGGACCGAACTATTATGAATTGTAATATCTGTATGTGATGGTTTATGAAATATAGAAAAATCATGTTTATTATTTATATATGAAATTGTAAGGTCTAGAAAGTTTATAGACTTATTTTGTTCAAGTTCTACGGTAAATTTGATATTATTGTGAATCGAGTTTATGTAAGTAATGAAGCTCTCTAATTGTCTATTTGTACCGATGAAGCTAGCTAAAATGTCGTCCACATATCGGTGCGAGTACATAAATTTTTTAATAGGGGGGTGTTCATGAATTATTTTCTCTATATTATCCATGAATATTTCTGCTAGTAGGGGGCTGAGAGGGTTGCCCATAATCAAACCATCTTTACTGCTATAAACCTCTCCATTGAAATGAAAATAATTTTGATTCAAACACACTTTTAATAAAGTAATGATATCAGAGTGAATTATAGGATTAACATTATTGTATGTGAGCAAGTTATCAACAAGAGTTATAGTTTATTTGGGAGGTATACTAGGGAATAGATTTGTTACATCGAACGATATGAATTTAGAATTATGGGGTAGTATTATATCTTGAATATTATTAATTAATTCCGTTGAGTTTTTAACCGAAAATCGAGGTATGAATGAACAATATTTAGAAATGACATCTATGAGAATCTTTGAAATTTTGAATGAAGGTGCTGTGAAATAAGAAACAACTGGCCTGATAGGGTACCCCTCTTTATGGAGTTTAATTAATGAATACAGTTCAGGGTGTTGCGGATTGGGTAAAAATAATTTATATTTTTCTTTATCGTTAATTATTGATTTAACGTTATCTACTGCTAATTTTATTTTTCTCTGAAATTTATTAGTTGGGTCTTTTTTAAGGGTCTCAAAATTGCTTGCCTGAATAAAATTGTTCGTTTTTAATAAATAATCTTCTTTAGGTAATGCTATTACCGTATTTCCTTTATCTGCTTTTGTGAAAATAAGACTATTTGACTTTGATTTTTGTTGAATTGATTTGGCGGCTGATAATTCAAAATTGGGTTTGTTAAACTCGACGAATTCTTTTTTAATAATTTCTGAAGCTTTGTGTTTTAGATTAGAATTATTTGGAATATTATACAAGTTAATTTCTGTTTCTATACCTAGTTTGTTGAAGTTATCCAATGAACATGTGGGTTGAGTTTAAAACCTTTTTGTAATAATTGAATTTCTTCATCTGAAAAAATTGTATTTGAAAGATTGACTAATCTATTAAAAAATTCATGTTCTGAGAATTTGGTTTGTGGGTTTCTTGATACTGGTTTGTTGGTTAGTAATGACTTTAATTTACGTTTTTGTCCTTGGTACTTTTTGTGAATAATTACTTTAATTTTATCTCTTATGTTAACTTCAACAAACAAGGTATAAAAACAGAAATTAACTTGTATAATATTCCAAATAATTCTAATCTAGAACACAAAGCTTCAGAAATTATTAAAAAAGAATTCGTCGAGTTTAACAAACCCAATTTTGAATTATCAGCCGCCAAATCAATTCAACAAAAATCAAAGTCAAATAGTCTTATTTTTACAAAAGCAGATAAAAGAAATACGGTAATAGTATTACCTAAAGAAGATTATTTATTAAAAACCAACAATTTTATTCAGGCAAGCAATTTTGAGACCCTTAAAAAAGACCCAACTAATAAATTTCAGAGAAAAATAAAATTAGCAGTAGATAACGTTAAATCAATAATTAACGATAAAGAAAAATATAAATTATTTTTACCCAATCCGCAACACCCTGAACTTTATTCATTAATTAAACTCCATAAAGAGGGGTACCCTATCAGGCCAGTTGATTCTTATTTCACAGCACCTTCATTCAAAATTTCAAAGATTCTCATAGATGTCATTCCTAAATATTGTTCATTCATACCTCGATTTTCAGTTAAAAACTCAACGGAATTAATTAATAATATTCAAGATATAATACTACCCCATAATTCTAAATTCATATCGTTCGATGTAACAAATCTATTACCTAGTATACCTCCTGAAGAAACAATAACTCTTGTTGATAACTTGCTCACATACAATAATGTTAATCTCTGATATCAATACTTTATTAAAAGTGTGTTTGAATCAAAATTATTTTCATTTCAATGGAGAGGTTCATAGCAGTAAAGATGGTTTGATTATGGGCAACCCTCTCAGCCCCCTACTAGCAGAAATATTCATGGATAATATAGAAAAAATAATTCATGAACACCCCCTTATTAAAAAAATTATGTACTGGCACCGATATGTGGACGACATTTTAGCTAGCTTCATCGGTACAAATAGAGAATTAGAGAGCTTCATTACTTACATAAACTCGATTCACAATAATATCAAGTTTACCGTAGAACTTGAACAAAATAAGTCTATAAACTTTCTAGACCTTACAAGTTCAAATATAAATAATAAACATGATTTTTCTATATTTCATAAACCGTCACATACAGATAATACAATTCATAATAGTTCGGTCCACCCATTCAGTCATAAACTAGCAGCTTTCAATAGTATGATACACAGACTCTTAACAGTCCCATTAAATATTAATAAATATACCAAAGAATTAAATATCATAAAACAAATAGCAGTTAATAATAATTACGATCCAAATTTAATTGACAATATCATAAATATAAAGATAAAAAAACAGACTTTAGAACAAGTATTCCCTTCAGATAAAAATAATAGACAATTTAAAAGCTTAACATACTTTGGAACACCATCCTTAAAAATTAAATCATTTTTAGAAACTTTAGACATGAATATTTCCTTTAAAACTGATCACAATTTATCCAAATTCATTAAAAATAATAAATCTAAATCTTCAAAATTAAACAAATCAGGAGTTTATAAATTAAAATGTGGTAATGACAATTGTGATAAAATTTATATCGGTAGAACTTTTAGAAATTTTAAAACTAGAATTTCGGAACACAAACGTAGCTAAGACAACAAAAAATTAGATTCTAACTATTCAAATCATTTATTAGAAAACCAACACATTTTCGACCCAAATTTTGAAATTCTCCATGTAGTCGGTAAATCCTTTAGTTTAAATTTATTAGAAGCCCTAGAGATTAACAAAAATAAATATTCAGGTAATCTCCTTAACGACCACATAGATATCAATCAGTCTCCTTTATTTGAACCTATTTACTTACAAGATAGCTTAGGAATGTTTGTAGTGAATGAATTTCCAGGTAATTTCTTTCAATACCATTGTAAACCTTAGTAAATAGATTTAGCACTGTATATATTAAGACATTTTTTATATTTTACCTTCATTCGTTTTGACAGAGCTGCTGTGTTAGTGAAACGCGTCAACAAGTTTAAATTGAATATTAGTTCAAATATATGAAGATTTAAACAAACTATATTGTTGTATTTCATCGTTCATGTAAAGGATCATTGCCATAATGCAAATGTAGAACAGTTGAACCGCCAAATTGTAAACACTTCTTTTAAAAGAAAGGCTATTGATGATTTTTCGGAGAAGCCTGCAAAAATCATTCGCCGGGAGCTTCAAGAAAATCTGCCTTCAACGATCAATACGTCAGACGTTGCGTTAATAAGGAAGAATTTGTAGAATGCTCGTCGAAAACTGCTTCCATAATTGCCAACAAGTATTCAACAAACTTTCGACACTCTGGCGAAGATCAACATTGAAACATCCAGAGGTGAATATTTTTTACTTTTTAATGATGCAGCTGATCAAATCGCCGTCTTTTCTTGTGAATCAAATATTCAATTTATCGGAAAAGTCAGACGAATATATTTAGATGGAACATTTAAATACTGCCCACAATTTTTTTGTCAGTTTTTTACGATACACGGGTATTATAACGGCCCCTATATTCATCTGATTTTGTCTCTATTACCCAACAAACGGAGTGAAACGTACCAAAAATATTTAATATTGTAACAGAGATCTGCATAAAAAATAGTGTTAGATTAGATATTTCTGAAATTGTAATCGATTTTGAAAAAGGTATCCATAAGGCTGAAGAATAAGTTTGGCCATTAGCTCAAATAATCGGATGTCGATTTCATCTTTTGCAGGCATGGTATAGAAAAATTCAGCAAATTGGTTTAATATCTGCCTACAAAGATGAATGTTCCGATGCGGGGCGATGGCTAAAAATGACTTTTGCCCTAACTTTCTTAAATCCTGTTGAAATCAGCGATTGTTTTGTATTCGATCTGCTCTCAATAGCACCAGACGATGAAATGATTCATATGTATTCCGATTATTTGATAGATAATTACATATCTGAGGAGTCACTATTCCCTCCTTCACTTTGGGCTACAAACTCAGCAGAACTTACACGGACTACGAATACATGCGAATCTTTCCATAGACAATTTAACGATTCGTTTTACAAGTCTCATCCAAACATTTTTGTTTTTATTAATAACCTTAAAGAGTTTCAAATCGAAACTTATGTAAAATTAGAAAGTGTACATTTGAATACTAATATTACCGATAGTAAAGTTAAAAACCGTCAAAAATTTATTACAAAAATGATTGAATCATATACGAAAAACGAAACAAGTCGTTTGCATTTTATTAAATGTGTCTCATTTCACTGTGGCGTTTAATTATTGGGTATACAATATTATGTACCTGTGTCTTGTGGCCTATTTCGTAATTCTCGAGAATTTGGTTTCTTAATATTATTAAATATATAATTGTATGTAATATGTTATATTTTTATAGGTATAAACAATATATAGACATATCAATTCCGTTTATGTAAACTTTGTCAACAATGTCAATATTTTTATTTAATTTAATAAAACTAAAATTATTCAATATCACAGTTTTATTGCACTGGTCCAATCTTAAAATATTTTACCCGGGACCGAATTTACCTATACAGTTTCAGGTAAAAACAAAATTAGGGACCGAATTTAACCGTTATTTTTGACCCCTTTTTTCTTGGGAGGAAATTTGCATATCCCCAGTTATTTTTATTATCAATTGTTAGTAGATAATAATAAATATCACTCAGATTATTATGGTCACTTTTTTTGTTAATAGTATTAGGCTCTTGAAATATATGAGCCATTTCTAAGATAAGTATTTTTTTGGTATTTGGTTGTATGTCCAAAATATTAACAGATTCAAAATCCATAAAGTGATCATTATCACTTACATGTTCAGACAAGGCACATCTTTCAGGATGTAACTTACAATCGCCCTTATGGGGACTTATACGGCTCTTCAATTTCTGGCCAGTGTGACCAATATATTTATTATCACAATTTTTGCATGAAATAGTATATATTACATTTGAAGGATTAAGAATTGAAGTTTTGTCTTTCAAATTAGTGAAAATAGACTTTATGGTTAAACATTCTTAGTCAAAGTTCGGCTTAAATTCAGATTTCGAACACATTAAATACTATAAACAGTTCTTAACAGTTTTTGTTGAATAGATAATGGAATTTTAATTTGTTTTGGTCAAACGATGCCAGTCTGTGAACTTTGCACCCAAGGAATTCCCGGTAAATCGCCCGGTCTAAAATGTTGTGGTAGCTGTCAGAAATTCTATCACGCTAAATGTGTAGGTTTAAGTAAGGCGGACGTGTCACGATATCAGGCACCGGGTTTATCCTGGTCCTGTACTAATTGCAGAAGTTCGACTTATTTTCTTAAAAGGCGTTCAGTCATCGTCACTGAGGAGGATTCTGATGACTTTCCATTAGAAGAAACCTCTTCGTCACAAACGTCTAATATTCTACAAGATATCCAGAAAGATATGGAATCAATGAATACGAAATATGGAAATTTGTTGCAGTCTGTCAACTTTTGTAGTGATGCTATCTCAACTTTTGAAAATACTGTATCGGCTCTCACTACAAAGATTAAAGAAGTCGAGAGATTGACAAGAGAAAATCTAGACTTAAAGAACGACGTAAAATTTTTAAATTCTCGAGTGGATACATTGGAGCAACAGCTAAGGGCTAATGAAATTGAGATATGTGGAGTCCCTTTTAGAGATAATGAGAATATCTTAGATATATCGTTTCCACGATAGGCTCGGCAATCGATCTTCCAATCTCTGACGTCGATAGTGATTCTTTTTACCGTTCCTCTACTCCTAGAACAGACCTTCCCAGACCAATTATTCTGAAATCCTCTATGGAAATATCTTGTGATGGCGATATTGATCTATTAGCTTAAACGTCAATTAACTTTGTACTCACAACCTAATTTATATATTTTTAATCACTGATATGGCGGGTGATTCTACGCTGTCTTTCTTATATCAAAATGTTCGTGGACTAAATTCAAAAATTACCCTATATTTCAAAATATACTAAATTGTGAGCAAAATGTCATCTGTCTCACGGAAACGTGGCTAAATGCATCCGTATTAAGTGAAGAACTGTTTTCATCATACAAAGTGTATCGGCGAGACAGGGAAACGAGTTCTTCCGCAAAACATACAGGAGGTGGTGTCCTCATAGCCGTCTCCAAAGAGTTAACTAGTTATGCTGAGGATTCTTGGCGGTCCGAAGCAGAGGATGTATGGGTCACCATCGTTATATTTTCTCATGTTACATTCAACACCTTTGCTCCCATTTTTCATATCTTTTCTTGGTTGTACCGTACCGAGGACGGCTAATGAGCCAGAAATATGCATGTCTGCGGTTACCACTCTTTTCAGTAGCCCCTTCTTCTATGTGCGTGTAATATCCACTAATCTCTTCGTTGCTTATTATATATATATATATATATATATACATATACATATATATATATATATTTATATATATATATATATATATATATATATATATATTATAATATCTCGTTATATTTCAAACTTGTAGTTGCCCTACGATGTGGTGACAACTTATAATATGTTCAATGATATTTATATTAGTTATATATTCAGTTTAATGAATATTTGAAAATCACTATTGGAATTTTATTTATCCACGTTGCGGTGACAAATTATAATATGTTGTCGCAGCGACAATTATTGTACATACCACTTAAGTACGTATTATATTTCAATTTTGACAGTAGTTGTCAAAAAAATATGCCCGGCGCCAATAAATATCAATCTAAAGATGAATTCATATACAATCGACCTATTACTCCTATCTCAGGGTGAGATCAAAGTTGTTCAAAATTAATTCTTAAAATTTATTTGTTTTCTAATGTATTTCCAAATTAAATGGTTTACTATTATCAAACTCTCGAATAACTGTTAATTCAATATAATAAAAGGCACTTTAAATTATTTTATGACATTTACTATTTCACTGTCATTGAAAATCAACCAAATGTCACTGATTAAATTGAAAATTCTATTAATGTAAAATGATAAGTTCAATGAGATAGGATACTGAATACTACAATGAGTTAGAATCAAAATTATATATTATACTATCAGATACGCAAATTCAACAAAATTATTATTCCCAAAAAATACCATAAAAGAACAACATTCGTAATCTCTACAAAAACTTAAAATTAGAATACAACTATGCTAGAATTTAACCTAATTAATTATTATTATCAAACGTTCAACTTGTGTAATTTACACTTGACGTGTATCAATGTCAAATAACGAAATTTCTGCTCAAATTGTCTATTCACTTGATGTTGAAACTGATATATGTATCGATAATTTTGGTATATTTCAAAATTTCTTATATAGATGCATCTAAATTTTCAACTGTATTTAAAAAGGCCTGATATTTCTCGAGAAATAAATTTAAAAACTGGAGTGGACTCACCAAATGGATCAGGAAAACTTGTACGTATTCTAAACGTATTTAGAATTCTGCAAACTTTCTAAATATATACAATTTAGAAAACTGGAACCACATACACTTTTTACGATGCAATTCTTATCCGAATTATGGACGCACTGGCTTCATCATATGGGTTATGGGTTATTTATCTGATTGTATGATATACAATTTATACAATCTACCAAAAAATTGAGACAGCTCTAATTCTGATGTTGTCTCTTCAAAGGATAAAAAACTACTGACTAAATTTTTATAAAATAAATAATCCTCCTTTCCGTTGGTTACCGATTTTTCTTGTTTTTTAAAAAAATTACTAATCTATGATTTTCAATAACCAAGTGAGATTTTGAAATTCTTTTATTACATTTGTAATGTTGCTAGCAGAGACCTCTATATTTTGCAATTTCAAATATTTTCTCCAAACCCTATTATGTTGTATCTATCATTAGATATATTATACACAAATGTCATCAAATTTTGAAATGTCATGTTTGATATTTCTACTGAATCTTTCAAAATTTAATAATTTACATATAGTACAGTGTGTATCGAAAGTATGGCAGCCAAAATTAAATAAATTTCCTTATGTTTTACTTATTTTCTAAATTTCAAGTAGAGGATTTGTATGAATATATATATATATATATATATATATATATATATATATATATATATAACAACAACAGAGAGAATCATGGGTAATTCACGCAAAGTAAAGGGCTACTGAAATAGAGTGGTAACCGTGGACATGCATGTTTCTGGCTCATTTTGCCTCATCAGCACGGCATAACCAAATAATGATGTGAAATTTGGGAGCCAAGATGTTAATCAAAACATGGGAAAACACAAAATAACGGATTTCAGCAGGGAAACCAAACATATATATATATATATATATATATATATATATATATATATATACATTTTGTATGCGTCATTTCCTTAATTAATAATTATTTCCATTTAAATCAATGAATTTTCTTCTGTTAATACAGTAAGTGTAACACTTAGTTCGCCTTTCTAATAATAATTTTTCATAACCTTCGCCAAGAAGTGTGTCTCCATTAAAATACTTATAAAGATCCAGCAATTTATTTATCTTCCTTGTCGTTTTATTTTCATTAATATGAGGAGCTGTTCTTAGTAAATCCGGATATATTCCATTCGCATATCCATATGTTCTTATATAAACTCGGTCTCTATAATTTAGTGGTCCAGAAAATCTTTCTTTCTCTCAATAATTTGGTCATTCCAGGTGCCGCACAATCAAAAATATTCGCCAATTCAAAGCAATATTTTTTAATACTGCAACCAGGAATTGAAAAGATAAAAACCATTGTGATAATAATTATAAGAGAGTGTAAAATTAAAAATCCGAGCTATTCTTTGCCTATGAAACGACGCTCACGAGTGAGCACATCATGAACTTGTTTGCCCCCGGACGCCATATTGGATCACGTGGTTTGGAGAGCCTTATTTGGTATCTGATCATAGATAAAAATGGGAACATTTATCTATGGTTGTCAGGGGAAATAGAAACTAATTTTGATACATGAAAAAGTATTTTTGATAAATAATAGGACACATTAATGGAAATAGGAGTAATTTTGAAAATGTCAACAGGCCTGTTATCAAACAACTTTCCAAATTTTTTTCTCGTTTGACACTTATGGCTTATTGCAATTATCATTTTTATTATTTGATACCCATTAAAGTTAACTAATTAAAAAATTTTATACGAGGTTAAACAAAACACAAATCGTTTTAAAATATTTATTCTTCTCCATTACAAAAACTAGAACAACGTTAAGAATACAATAATCTCCAATTTTTTTATATAGGATGAAAGAAACCTTTGGAAATATCTAATATTTTTGAAATGTACGCAATTTCTCCTTTTTAGTTATTTTAAAGTTTTCGAAAAAATTAAATATTTATATCAGAAATTAGATATATATCTGAAAGTTACTATTAGAACGTTCATAAGTTTTTCAAACAAAAAATAAATAAATCGATAGTTTCATACTAGCTGTTATAAACCTACCTACACACAGTATGGTTAAATATTCATATAATATTGCCGTTGAATAATTATTAAATATTTTATACAGTCTCGTAGTCGCTCCTAATAAACTTCGACAAGCAACAAGAGAAAATGATTCCCAGCAACTGGAAAAAAATTAACCCAAATTAAAAAAAAAGTAATACATGGTAACTACTAAATAAAATATAATTATACCATCAAGAATGATATACAGCAACCACAGATCCTCCAGGTTACAATAAGTCGCATTAATCGAAAACTTAAAAAAATTTATACCTGAATTAAAGCTATTCCGAAACCGACTCCTTCTACGTATGATATATTATATGAGACGAAATTGCCGAATTCTTCTAAACATCCATCTTTGTAAGCGTTGTTTGAATTGCAAGTAAATGATATAGAACCAGTAGCAATTTTACAGCAAGATAACGGTAAATCTTTATCTTCATCGTACATAATGCTGGACCAATCTGTATAATTGTCTACTCCGCAACATTGGAACTGAAAATCAATAGTAAATAATGGAACGCTTTTTGGTTATATACTCATATATATGCATGGAATAAATTCAATTTTAGCGTTATTATGTACTATGTGAAAAAAATCTGAAACAGGTCGATTTTTATTCTTAAATTGACAATTTGCAGTATGAAAATATTATCCCCCTCCAGCACCCCCTCTGAATTATAAGCACCCACTCGAAAATTTTAAAGAAGAAAGGGGGTCGTGTGGCACCATGGTGGAAAGAGATTTTAGGCTTCTGTTCAGCAATATGAAGTATTTTGAATTTGGTGCAATCATAACTGAGAAAATTAATTTTTAAGATATAACATTTTGATAATGTCTCTATCACAAAACTTTAAGTAGAATTAAAATAATAATGTCACATAATATTTAGAATGTATTTTTCAATGTACTTTGAAATTAAATTAAATGTTCAAAATTACCACCATTCCCCTTCTTGACAATAACCGAGGCGATTTTGAAATTCTCGAACAACATTTTGTATGACCTCAGGGGTTATTTTGTTAATTTCTTCCGTTATCCTAACTTTTGAATCAGCAATATTGTCTGGTCTATTAAAATATACTTTAGAAATAATGAGGTATTTTCGTATCTGTTTTGCTAAACATCAGGAAAAAATCTTTGAAGATACTAAAAAATTAGTCAAAAAGCCCAATATACAATTGATGTGAATCTAGTAGGCTGCTGTCATTTAGGTATTTAAAATTACTAAAAGACGTCAGTATAATATTTGTGCGCGTATTACATTTAATTATGGCTCATTTGTCCGAGACTCAAATAATAGACATTTTAATTATGATTGGTTGTGGCAATAAAACAAGAACTCAAAAAGAGGTTTGTGAAATTTTTAATAATAAATACCCTGGTCAACACGTTTCGCAGTCTACAATTAGCAAAATTGAAAAAAAGTTTCGTGAAACTGGACACGTAAAACATATTGAAAAACCAGGTAGAAATGTTCAATTTACTGCTGAAAAAAAGTTAGATGTACTTCTAGAGATTGAGGAAAATCCGCATAAGACAACTCGAGAACTTGCCGCCGACAATGATGTAAGTAAATAATTTATTTTGATAGTTTTGCATGAAGGAAAATACCAGCCTTACAAAGTTTAGTTGGTTCAGGAGTTAAATAAACATGATCCTGATAGAAGGCAATAATTCTGTGAATTGATGGACAGAATGAACGCAGATTTGCAGTTCATAAACAAAATAGTTTTTTCTGATGAAGCGACGTTTCATTTAAACGGAACGGTTAATAAACAGAACTGTAGATATTGGAGCAGAGAAAATCCTCACTGGATGTGTGAGGCTCACACTCAATATCTTAAAAAAGTGAACGTTTGGGCTGGTATCATTAACAACAAAATTATTGGCCCTTGTTTTTTAATTAACTTACAAAGACTTTTTCCTGATGTTAATTATCCAAATGAGATAGATAGATCTATTTACTACCAACAAAACGGAGCTCCACTGCATTTTGCACGTACAGTTAGAAATTATTTAAATGAGGCTTTTCCCAATTGGTGGATTGGAAGACGTGGAACGATCGAATCGCCGACTAGATCCCCGATTTGACTCCTCTCGATTAATTCTTATGGGGTTATTTAAAATCTAAAGTATATTTTAATAGACCAGACAATATTGCTGATTTAAAAGTTAGGATAACGGAAAAAAATAACAAAATAACCCCTAAGGTAATACAAAATTTTGTACGTGAATTCCAAAATCGCCTCGGTTATTGTCAAGAAGTGAACGGTGGTCATTTTGAACATTTAATTTAATTGTAAAGTACATTGAAAAATACATTTTAAATATTATGCGACATTATTATCTTCATTCTACGTAAAGTTTTGTGATAGAGACATCATAAAAATTTCACATCTTAAAAATTTATTTTCTATGATCGCACCAAATTTAAAAAAAAATACTTTGTATTGCTGAACAGCGGACCAAAATCCCTTTCTTATTTAAACTTTTCGAGGGGGTGCTTATAATTCAGAGTGGGTGCTGGAGGGAATAATATTTTGATCCTGTAAATTGTCAATTTGAGATTAAAAATCGACCTATTTCCGGTTTTTTTCAAATAGTACATAATAACGCTAATATTGAATTTATTCCATACATATAAACACCGCATTGTATATTATATAAATGTAGGAAAAATGCCTACTTGGATTTGAATAGCATCCCACATGGCTGTAGTTTCATTAAAACTGCTATTACCATATTGTTCCATGGTTTCATGTAAACGACTATACAAAAATTGTTCGACACCGCTTTTAAGAACTGCAGCAACAATGCCAACAGTCAATTCCAGCACGAATATGATAACCAACAAAGTCGAATACTAAAAAGAAAAACATAAATCACTCAACCCACGGTACATTTCTTTGAACCAAATATTATTTACAGCGTTCCCCAGCTACATTAGACATACAAAATATATTAAATTGTTAATAATAACAATAATAGTTCTTACCGTAGTAGTCATACTAGCATTTTCTTTTATTGCTTCACAGCATCCGAAGAAAGCAATTATGAATATGACAACATCAATAACGATAAGTAAGTTGGAGATGTGAAAGTATTTATTATCCATGAGTTTATCGAATTCATGGAAATAAGCTTTTAAGGTTTTACCCACAGAAATTATAACGATACCTGTTATCTGAAAAAAAAAGGATTTAGTTTATAAAATTGTAAAAAGTAATCTAATTCTAGAGGAAATAGTCTTTAAACTCAGATAGAATGATGTAATCTCGTTTCTTTATAAACCTGTCACCATTCGTGTGTAAGGAAAAACATTGAGTGTAAGGAGGGTGTGATATACTCGGAAAACATTGCAGTAAACTGTAATTATAAATAGCAATATTCATGTATCTATGAAAGATATTAACCATTTATTGTTTTTTCATACGTGGATTAAATAAATATGACAATTTACAGAAAATATTAGATTTTATTATTATAAAACTAATCACAGTATGGCCTTGATAAGTCGAATACCCAAAATGTGTACCCTGTATGGATCTATGGAGTATTCAGATTGTATGTTGATATTTTGATAATTGAAGGTACAAATAAGTTTTAATTATTAATTATTTTAGGTACATATTATGTATTATTACAGTTTTAACAAAGATCTAGTATGGTAGTTGGATGAGTGGTATTGAGTGACAGCAAGTTATGCTTCATGCATCAATTTACGCAATAAAAAAATTTCTGGAAATGAAATATCTACTTCATCCACCCATTCCAAGCATTTATTTAACGTATACCCAACTCAAGTATGTAGAATCCTTGCCATTAGTTCCAATTCCTCTAATACTTCCTCATTGTCGCTGTCATTTTCAATCAATATTATCATCGCTGCATAAGAATTTGGGGGAGGGATCGTTCGTATTATCGAGGCACTACTGTATATTTCTTAAAAAAATTTATCAGCATTTTGAAACTGAATTCAAAAAGTACATAGAAGTATTACATTTTAAATATAAAAAATAACCATAGAAAGATACAAAAAATAGCAAATAGTTGTTTGATCTTCATATCACTTCTTTATCTTTGAGGCAATCTTCAAATGCGAAGATAGCATGCTCCATACACAGAGAAATGTTTCTGTGGTAACAAGTGTATCTAGTTTTCCTATCTCTGTGAGTTGGGACGTTGTTGGCACCTTTTCATGGATTTTGATGTTTTATTCAGGGGGCTAGTTGATTGTTCACCTACTTGAGAAGCTATTCTCTTATTGTAGATTTATGTTAGTTGTTAGTTTTTGCAAATGTTCTGAGATTAAATCTAAATCTAAACTTCGAAGGGAATCTCTTCTTTTCTTTGGAGTAGAATTGTTCTAATTATATATAATTGCATTATTTATGCCAGCGATATTCAAAACACTGTAAAAAACGGTCATTGGCCATCGTTTACAATTATGAGATGTGTCATAGTTCCTGCAGCCCTGATAGATGTGGAAGTCCATTTTGTACCATCTTTTCCAGAGAAAATGGGCACACTTTTATTCTCAATCTCAGTGTAGCTTAAGTCTACCTCGGTATCACTATCAGCACTTCTCTCACTAATATAGTCAATTTCGCTTAGGGAAAAATGCACACCAAAGCGCCATAAGGCCTGTCTATAAAGTCATAGAGGCAACACCGCATTTCCCTAGACATTCGTAAAAAATTTCCCTAGAATTTAACGATAATTCAAATGAGCAAGACCGGTTCTGGAATCCCCTTTGTGAGCGAGATGTGGCAGCGCCAACACAGGTGCATGACCGGTTACAGCCGTATTTCATAAAAGCATAAAAAGAAACAAATATGATTTTGCCTATCCCTAGATTTAGGGAAAAATGCTCAACAAAATGCCATAAGCCTTGTGTATAAGTCATAGCGGCAACATCGCATTTCGCTAGATATTCGTAAAATTTACCCTAGAATTTGAGAGTTTAACGATAATTCAAATGAGCAAGGCCTGTTCTGTAAGCGAGATGTGTCAGCAACACATTTTTTCGATGGTTTTGTTTACCCGTATTTCATACAAAGGTAGGAAAAATATTAGGATTTAACATACAAACACGAAAAGCCACAGAGCGTACATACACAATGTGTATAGAGCATTTGGAAATTTTACCAGTAGATTGTTCCTTTCCTCTTCTAGTGAAGAGTTGTTAATCGTATGAATTGATAAATGTCTCGTGGGATCTAAGGGCCTTCGACCACGCTTATGGTGTAAAGGCGATATTACAGCCATCTAGGTGCGGGGTGAATAACTGCGCTTACTGGTTGTTTGGTAGTTTTCAGTTTTTCTTTCAATCTACTCCCCCTTTATAAATATGTTGACGACTTAAGAGGGGCCTCCCGTTTCAGGAACCTGAAAACAGTTGGCACCCGTGATTTGCAACAAAATTTAGGCCATTTTGTACACAACAAATCTAAAGAACGCAGGGAAATTAAGTGTTAAAATTTTAACACAATATAACTTGGACCTTTGTCTTGGGGATCAGGTATTTTGGTTGAGTTTTATATTGTTATGAAAAAGATATAAGGCATTAAGGGATGGTGTGATGTTGACAATTTTGACAATTTGTGGTCACCAATCTGGACACCAAAACCTGATCCCCAAAAGAAAGCCTAGAGAATTCGATTCTGAAAATATGAAATCTCAAATCATTGTATTTTTTGAGATTTGTTGTGCGCAAATTTTTGCAAACGAACATCTTTTTACTTTAGTTCATCCGCTCCACCGTCTTGATGCATGGCGCTGTATAGAACAATATAGAACAATGTCAGAAGACGACGGTCAATTCATAGACAAATAAAATTATAACTTTCTCTATGGGTCAAAGGCTGTTGTCATATGTTCTGTGTTCATAAAAATATCCCAAATTTATAGTTTAGTTTGTATTGTATTTATAAGTGATTATAATTAAGTAATTTTCATGCTAAATAAGTAAATTTGTGCTTCGTAAATGCTATTTATATTTACTGTTTAGTGCTTCATGCTTCCTTGCAACAAAAATGCACTTTTTGCACCTATTACACAAATAACTAGTTTTTAATGTTATTCTTATTTATTGTTGGTAAATACATCAAAGTGATTAAATATATTATGTGAGAATGATTTTGAGTTTTTGTTCTTTGGAATAAATATATCATGTTTATACCTGATAATAGTAATTGTGATTCCGCTTAAGTTGAATTTTATTGTTGTGTTTTTCTAGACAAATTTTGTTCTTCATGAGGTCAATTATTTCGCTTATTGTATTTCTTTGTAAATTCAGTTTTGATGAAGAGTGGAGGCATTTTATTTCAAATAGTGCATCATCACCTACAAGCCCTAAAATATTTTATCAATAAATGTATGTCATTTAATATGCCAAAAGAATTTATAACACATGGTAATTGTTTTTTATGTTAAATATATTTACCATCAGGAGAAGCACCTAGAAAACCGTGTTGAACATCTACCCACAATCCTGAATCAACCACCACAACATTTTGTACTTGTTCAAAAATGCTCTCAGCCCCTTTTTCCTTAAGAGTTCCATACTCCATTACCTCCGTCATACAATAAGTCTTTTTAAGTACAGTTTTAACAAGAGAATGACAAGGTGTATTTGTCATCCTGTCCAAGGATTTTATAAGAAATTAGGATGGTTATCCACTTTTTAGCTTGCCTCAGCCTATGCACCATACGTAATAGTAATTGTTGAATAAAATTAATGAATGAAGTAGGCAACATTATATTTTAAAAAACTGAACCATAAATATTTTAAAACTTTGTCTAGTCAATAGTCGGAATTTCCTTGCAAATTGTTTGATTATATAAGCATTTCAAAAAATCAAAGAAAATAAGAAACCAAATTATTATTACAGTATGACTTAGTAATAGTCTTAGTTGTTGATATTAAAAAAAAATTCTAAAGCAAAGGACGACTAAAAAGTTAATTTTGTCTACTTGTTGCACTTCGGGGGCTGTATCGAGTTATACAGATAGGTTTTCTTTTCTAAAAACCATTTTTTTGTGTTGTTCTTGCTGAAAAACGGAAAAACAACTGAAAAAAATCCAAAATTCCAACTTTTTTTGGGTAAACCTATACTTTTCTCGCATATTAGATAGGTTGGATGGAAAAGTAATAAAACAAATAATGTATTATACAAAATCAAAAAAATATTTACCATTCAGGTGATCACACATATGTGTATCTGTCATGGAAAAAAGAGAATGAACCAACTATTTTTTTGTATATTGAAGGAAAAATGTTTCAGTTCCAATCTCCACAACACATTTGATCAATCTTTGCAAACAAGGTAGAAGCAAACTTGTACATGTTGATTGTTTGTTTGATTTTGTACTGTATATATCTATCTCCCCACAATATATACATAATTATTTGTCATTACAGATCTTTCGCTTTAAATTTTTTATTAGTTGTTATAGTTGCTTTGTAAGTTTTTTAAACGTTCGCTATTTTAAATTGAAATTCCTCACTGTACCTTACTTTCCTCTTTCCATTAAATATAAAGCATTGTAATACAAGTAAATATTTCTTTGTATAATAAATTTGGAAACTTTTTGTTTATATTGTTAGTTTCTAGATAAAATTGAATATATTTACACATGTAGTTGAAAAAAGAGCCTACATGTCAAATAAAATTTGAAAGCAACCAACAGAAACTCTGAAACTGATACAAATATGATTAGATTGAGGCAAAGTTGTGACACGACGTTCTGTGTTTTCAGACTAAATGGCCTATTTTGAATCATTTGCAACTTCTCCGCAGTTTAATTTTCTTAGCATGAAACAAACAAAAATTTATAATCATGAAAACATTTTATTATGAAATTAACTGTCTCGACCCTTACTTCGTGGAATCTGCTCATATTAGTGTTTTAAATGAAACTCACGGTTTCTAGTTAATTCCACAATATAATAAGAGTTATTGAAAATTCTAAAAAATTGACAATTGTTTCGATAAATCAATATCATCGTCAGAATGACAGAAGTTAAATTTTATTTGATGCCTACCTGATGCTTAGTAGTTATTTTTGGCTAGACCAAGAAGTGACCTAACTTGTGATTGACTTAATATATGTTTATAGAAAAAAGAAGAAGATGTGATATTACAAATATTAAAGCTTAGATATTATTAGCCCTATGGTGATATCCTGGATATCATTTTTCCAATTAAGATCAGTATAACTGTGCAATGATATAGAAAACCAGGAAAACTATATCTGCTGATCTTTACAATTATCACTTAAGAAGACAGTTTATTAGTGGAGAACTCCCTAGATTTAACTGTTCATTGACAACTTCATATTATGGGTTTCTTAAATGTCTTCTAATTTCCAATTCTTCAAGGAAATCCAGTTCTTGTTTCTTTTCACAAATATGCAGCACTTCTAGTTTTGTGTTAGGTGTCAATGAATGATTGGTGTCAAGTAGATGTTTTGCGTAGTGGGATTTATCTGGTTGTTTTAACTTGTATGCTCGTAAGTGTTCATTGTATCGGATTTAAAAATTCCTAAGGGTCTGACCCAAATAGACAGCATTACATTCTGGACATTTGAGTTTATATATACCACCATTAAAGAAGTCAGGTGTATATAAACCTTAGGAATTTTGAAATCCGATACAATGAACACTTACGAGCATACAGGTTAAAACAACCAGATGAATCCCACTACGCAAAACATCTACTTGACACCAATCATTCATTGACACCTAACCCAAAACTAGAAGTGCTGCATATTTGTGAAAAGAAACAAGAACTGGATTTCCTTGAAGAATTGGAAATTAGAAGACATTTAAGAAACCCACAATATGAAGTTGTCAATGAACAGTTGAATCTAGGGAGTTCTCCACTAATAAACTGTCTTCTTAAGTGATAATTGTAAAGATCAGCAGGTATAGTTTTCCTGGTTTTCTATATCATTGCACAGTTATACTGATATTAATTGGAAAAATGATATCCAGGATATCACCATAGGGCTAATAATATCTAAGCTTCAATATTTGTAATATCACATCTTCTTCTTTTTTCTATAAACATATATTGAGTCAATCACAAGTTAGGTCACTTCTTGGTCTAGCCAAAAATAACTACTAAACATCAGGTAGGCATCAAATAAAATGTAACTTCTGTCATTCTGACGATGATATTGATTTATCGAAACAATTGTCAATTTTTTAGAATTTTCAATAACTTTTATTATATTGTGTAATTAACTAGAAACCGCGAGTTTCATTTAAAACACTAACATTTTATTATGTTAATATAAATGGTACAAATTTAGAAAGGTAGAATATTTTTAAAGTATGTATATTTTTCTTCCATTCTCAATTTCTAGCAATTCCCACAATGCTGTCACTTGGTATCCATATTATTAAATAGCACATGTCCTTTCATTGTTGTGATCCGCAGATCAACAGTGATTGAAAAAAAAACACTTGGATATCAATACTTCATTTATTCCCTGTAACTACTTAGTTTATGATGTTACACTCAATAGAGCTTGTCGAATAATAATCTTACAGATTGTTTATCTACATTATGTGTTTAAACAATAGTTGCCACTCAAGAAGAAAATAAGTTTTGATATTTTGAAAGTAGCGAAATATGCAAAAATGGGCAGTTTATATGAGGAAAAGTGAAACTAAAACCTATTTCCCCCTAAGTCTGAAATGCATTCTAAGAAGTGAACTTGACTTAACAAAAAGTTACATTGTATATAAAATTGTAGTTAATATCATATTTAATTCGTGACATCAAAGGTAAAAACTAGATTGATAAGAATGAGTCTTAAATAACATGGCCTTTACTCGAGACAGCAGTGGACGAAAGTACTGATAAAGATATGAAACAATGAAAATATGATTAAAAGAGACATTAATTACTTAGATTGAATGCAATCGTAATTAACATTGAAAATATATATATATATAGAATAATAGTAAGGTAATAGTAAAATAAAATATACATAACCTCCTAGGTTACAACATCATGCAATATGTAATGCACCTTGTATCAGATGATAATAGTTATATTTTTCAATTATCACTATTATATATTCATCAAAACGAATTATGCAATTCTTGTCTTTTGAGAGCGGTTTTAATTTTTCTTCATTCAGATACTTCAAAGGTCACTTCACTTCAATTAAGCATTTTTCGCTTTTCGCTAACAAACCCATATTATCATTACAACAGGGTTTCAAGAGAATGGTGAAAGATGGTTTGATGATACTAGAACAAACCATCAGTATTATTTACCTCATATTTTCAGATTAATCAAATAATCCAGTAAACATAACGTCAAACATAGCTTTTAAAATTAAAAAATACGGATTGCAGGATAATTTACATTATCATAACTATGATTTTTGATATCGGGTCGATACGATTACGTACTTTTTAACAATTTATTCCTTTCAAAAACATTTATGAAACTCCGTGTATATAATATTCTCTTATCTATGCACAGGTGTGCTGTGGTTTGGATGCAACATAAAAAACAGAGATAAGGCTTCTGTGCTCACAATATTTGAAATCAAAACATTTGAACAGAGATGCGTTTCTTTGAACCGTCAAGAGTGGAAAGACAGAGAGAGAAAATATGTTGAATAAGTGAAAGCCGATTCAGTACTACTATCGACATCTATCGTAAATATTTTGAACCAAATAATTACTAAATTAGTAACTAGTATTGTGTAGATTTTTAGGTTTATATACCTGTGAGGAGGCCCCTCTTAATAATTTCAATAGATATAGTGCTGTCGAAACATACCATCTCACTAGGAAAGTATTTTCGGAAATATACGTTAAAAAAATTTGTCTAACATATATAAAAAGGGGGGTGGGATACGTGAAGGTAGTGCTTTCAGTTAACGGGGGCTTACTAATAGATACAATAATTTTAGGTAGAACATCAGCATTCAAAATTTTACCAAGTAAAATAAACGTTTTTATTAATAAGCCCACGCGTGACAAGAAAGGCCAAACGTGAAGGCAAGCACATCTTCCTCTGGATAGAGTGGATAATCGAAACTTAAGGCAGCTCAATAATTCATTCGTTACAGGCCTCTTTTCTATTTAAATTGTAAGTAACGTGTCTTTTGTTCCAAATGCCTCTTTTTTTGTAATACATAAATATACTGTAATGGGTCTTTTTTTCAAGAATGCCTCTTTTTTTTGTGAACATACATTTTAATGGGTCTTTTTGTATGCCACTTTTTTTGCTAACATATTGTAATGGGTCATTTTAGATACATTTTTTCATACTTCCTTTTATAAATGAATGATGAAACATATTTACTAATATCAGTTACGATTTTAGGGATGGGTTAGAACAGGTAATTTCACAATTCCGTATTGGTTTTCGGGGACGTAGTAATACTAGGTTTTAAATTCAGCTTTTTTTGAAGCTCTCTCTCTGTCTCTTCTAGAGACTTAAAGGAGTTACTAAGCGATTCAGCAACGACAATCTCTCTCTCTCTCTCTCCCTCTCTCTCTGCTTGATAAAAAACAGAATTTTAAGTAATGTGTTTTTAAATGAAACTCAAGGTCTCTAGTTAATTCCACAATATAATACAAGTTATTGAAAATTCTAAAAAATTGACAATTGTTTCGATAAATCAATATTATCGAAACAATTGTCAATTTTTTAGAATTTTCAATAACTTGTATTATATTGTGGAATTAACTAGAGACCTTGAGTTTCATTTAAAAACACTAATATGAGCATATTCCACGAAGTAAGGGTCGAGACAGTCAATTTCAAGAATTTTAAGTAAACTTCTCTCGCCGTTAAATTAAAGTTTTCGAGAACTTAAAAACTATTTGAGCTAAAAAATCTTAAATTATTAAACACAAAATTACTAATACTAGAATTTGATTTTACCCAATAGATCAATGAAAAAAAAAGAGGTACAACATAGGTAGTAGTTTATTAGAAGCCCCAGGGTAAGGTGTCGATAACATCAGAGTCACTACTGTCAGGAATACGCCGTTTCTTGTAATCCATTCTAAATGTTTTGGATACACGTTTACTCGTCTCAATATCTTTGGTGTGTGGATTACGGGTAATTTGGTCATATATAAATGCAGCTTTTGAAGAAGGGTCACCAATTGTTTTGAGCATAGTGCCACTATTAATTATTTCACAGTTTTCGTAATTTTAAGTGCAACCTTTAATTTTAGTAACTTCTTTACATTTAAGCGACTTGTAATAGTAGCTTTTGGGGCTTGTCGATACCCACTCGTTGATGTAATCATCACAGAATATTTTATCGCTCCAGTCGCCCAACATATCGCCAATAGCTACGGTATTTTGGCCGTCGTCAATATAAACTACTGAATCGGTCTCATAGTAAACAACGACCTCGCCTAATTTATCTAGCATATCGCACAATCTGAGACGAGCGTTTGATGTTGTGAAGGTAGCATTAAATATATTTGTAGATGTAGAATCTTCATAAAAAGTGTCTTTGTATTTATAAGTGATTTGTACCACATCGTCGTTGATAAAAACACAATTACTGCTATTTAGTGTGTCATTTAGCAGTAGCTCATACCATCTTTTTGGCTATGTTACGTATTCAGCCTGGTTTAAGTTGCTTCTTTGTCCGAATATACCCTAAAGTGAATTGAGGCATATTTTCGCAACGGCTACGTCCAATTCAATGCACGTCTGCTCCTTAATAGCTAGGGCGAATGCTTCGTTAGAAACATTTCTATGAGGGCTGGTTTCTAACTTAATTTTCATAAAATCGTTAACGTACCCTCTAAATAAAGCAGCTGATTGCTCTTTAAAATGCCACACCTTGTAAAGTTTGACAATTTGGCAACCTTTTTCCAAGGCTATATTTATTTCTAAGGTGGTCCACGTACCCGTAAACATTCGTTCTGAATTTGTGTGAGTACATTGTTCTGTCTCGTTTTCCATGCAAGATCTACACAAAGAAAACGAGAATTTGGTTGTTTTAACGGACAATACAGGGTGATAAAGCTTATGCGGTGCCAAAACTTTACATTTTATCCAACCGAACCAATTAGGGTCGTACTCAGCAGGTTTAAAAAGTTTGGTAGGATGGCCCACTGGAAAAAGATCAAAGTACTGAACAGCGGGGTATAAAGAAACTACATCAATATACCGTAGCTTTTTACCAGTAACCTTTAATTTTGCTGCGTTCGTTCGGCCGCCAAAAAATGAGTCTCTAGGCTTCAAAGATTCGTCAAATGTTACAAGTTCGGCATTTTTGAATTCAACAGATTTTAACCATTCACATTTCCAAATTCCTATTAAATTGTAACCACTGTCTTTTATTTGTAGGCATCTACGTCTTGTTTTTTCGTAGAGATCTTCCATTGTATCATGATTTACCTTGTTAACGGTTAAAGAGCTGAAACACTTGGGGCAACCGTGCCAGAAACAGCCGTGATACTGGAAAACAGTTTTTGTTTCCTTATAACCATCTACTTTACCCCCACATATGTGCACCTCACCACCGTTTAGAGCATGTCGAACATTAGTAAACTGATTTAACCAAGTGATAGAAGCCTTGCTAAATGTGTCTTTTTTCTCGTTTTCTACAACGGCTATTGTCTTCTTAAGTAGATATTTAGATCGATAAATGCCCATACAAACACTAGCAATTGTCAAATATTGAAAAGGATCTATGTTGGCAATATCTAAAAAGTTCTTCATTAATACCAAACAACCCCTTCTTAGAATATCAACATCTGAGTCACAATAGGCACTTATATCCTTTTACATGTTAAATTCATGATTTTTATGTTCTTAGTACCACTCGAGAAAACCTTTTCTTTGGTTAGTTTTCATTGTGTTCGGGCTGTAGTATTCTATGGCAGGCAGAGGGCCCTTATAATTCTGGTTTCCGGTGGTGTTAAAGTAACGGGGAAAATAGCCTTTTTTCAATTCTTCTAATCTAAATGTTTTCGGAACAGCCGATAGAGGACCCGCCACAAAGTTTGAACTGTCAATTATTTTCAGCTTAAAATAGACGGTATCTCCAGAAGCAATAATTTAGAACCGTTGTTAATTGTGTAAGGCTTAACAGTGCTCTCAACACAATATTTTAAAATGAAGTACGAGTCATACCCTTTGGTGTTATGGGGTATACCCGTATAACCATGGTGTTCGTTAGAAATGAGCTATTCACGAAAAGCGTAATTATTATTAAATGTATGTTTGTTACCCACAAAGTCGTGGGCTATAACCAGATTAGGGATGTGTTCGCCTGTATCCTGCAACGCCTCATAATCGAAGAATATGTACTTTTCGACATATGTACATTTTGGTATTTTGTCTTCAGACATACCATTGCAAGCACACGGTTCTTGGCAAATAGATGAATCTTTATTATATCTATTGTAACGACAACCACGATTAATTTCACCGCTTCGACCGTTGTATTCACAAGGTACTTTACAAATACCACCTTTAGCAGGCTTCCTAACCATATATCACTCATGGGTATTCGTCTCTACAAAATCATCACAATTTCGACAGTAGGAAAAGCCACATTTGTGGAATTTTCCATAACTTAGCACCATGTCTGTACACTTATAAACTTCAATACAAACGCTCTCATGATTATTCAGACACCCCTCATTGTAACAAAATCAGTTGCATTTTTAACAATAAATTTTGTTTTTAGTAACAAATTTGTGTTTGGACATGTTACAAAGCGAGCACTTGGGAGCTTTCTTACAAACATGCGTATTTTTATTGTCATAACCTATGTTGCATTTATGGCAGTAAAAATGACGTCCATAAAAGCCGGTTAAGCTGTTTACTACGTCAAAATAATTTTGGTTATTATACAAGTATAATTTTACGTCCTTCTCAGGCCCCTCGTAAATGAACGAATTGGAACTTTCCGCACAAATTATCTTAATTTGTACATCTAATAATTCTTCAACCTGCTTCATATCATCTAAAGAGAAGCCGTTTTCATATGTACGACCCAAACAGCTACATAATCGTTTGGCTAAGACACTTTGTATAGGTCGACCTTTTCTAATTTGTTTTATATCAACAGGCGATAAGGTTTCACCCAAGATTTCTTTAGTGTGGTAGGTCATAGAAACTATGATGGCTCGCGCGCCACAACGGGTGTCACTATTCTGTATACGCGTGATACTTCGTTTGGTTAAACGATTCTCTACCAAATTTATGATCTTTGAACGACCAGAACCGCGTGATATTTTAAATATTTGCACATCAAAAGTTGTGCTTTTAATATCGACGTCTTGATTAGAGGTGACAATGTCTTCGACAACGTCCAATATATTATCTACACTAATCTGAGTACTTGTCTCTGTTGATATCGGATTATTGAAGCCCTTATTTTGAACAACGACCCTGATTTTATCACCTCCTACATAATTAGCCTCTTTTTTGATAGCTGTTAAGCCATCGTGTAAATTTTTACGTAAAAGTTTTCTTTCGGTCTCTAAACTACCACCATATTTACCAACCTTTTTGTTAAATTCAATCTGGTATGTAGATAACTATGTATTACATTTTTTAATATATTTTTTCGATAGATTTTCCACAGACCAGATTGTGTTGTTTTCCATTTTTATTTCGTTAAAAAAGTATCGTAACAATAAAAAAACTAATGCTTTCAATGATGAACAAAAATAATGAGAAAACTCCAAACTCAGAATATTGAAAAACCCTAGAAACGAAATTTTTTTCAAAAAACTCAAATTGTTTGAAGCACAAAAAATTCACAAGTAAAAAAAAATGATAAGACACGTCTGAACGAAACGAGAGCAAGAGAGGATACAAGGATATAAGACTGGCTTACATGTAGATAAAGCGCGACGTCACGTGATTATCTGGGTGTAACGGCACACGATCTTCGCATTGTTGATTTATCGAAAATTTTCTCTAGGGTCTAAGAGGCAGTGCCACGGTATGTTATACCGCCGATAGTACAACCATCTAGGTACGGGGCGAGTAATTGCACTTATTGTGTTAACTTGTTTGGTAGATCTCTGTATACTATTTTATGTATGCGTTGGCATATTACTTTCTTTTTTTAATAATACATATTTCACTTTAAATAATACTATCTATAGACAGAGTCAGAGTGCTTTAGTTATAGTAAAGAAAGTGAGTAGTGAAAGTATGAGTTTGTTTAGATCCGAAACACTTAAATTATAATATAAAAAGGGGAATATAGTTTAAGTTACTGACATTTTCAGGGTCATTATCCTCAGGCCGTCTGTGGTGCCGTTCGCAAATGGTGATGAATTGTATTTATAGTAATTAGTAAATGTAATTAGTCCTTCTGAGCTCAAATATAATTTGTTCTATTTCTTCGTCAAAACCTTCTTCTTGAATTAGTGTTTTTAATAAATTAATTAAGTCGTTTGGATCACTCCATTTATTGAGAACCTGTTTAACCGTTATATTAGAAGGTATATAGCATTGTCTCTCGTCGTTCGGTGTATCATTTTTTCCGCGTGTTTCGTCGTTTCCTGCAGTTGTTCTGTAGACTGAATCACTTTCTCTGAGTGTGTCATCGGGTAGTTTATTTGTTTTATAGGCTCTGAGTGTGTCGTCGGGAAGTGTAGTTGCTTTGTAGTTTGATGTATTGGAATTTTTGAACAATATTTCTTTGTAGGCTCCAGAGTTATTGGGTTTTCACCATAATTTGTAGAACTATGTTTTCTCTTTATAGCCTTAAATAAATGTTTAATAATGTTGTCGAATTTTTTTTGCACGCTTGATGCCTAAGGTGTCCTCTTGAATCTCTATGCGCAGCTGAGATCTCTAGCAGCTGTTTATAAACTTGGAGTTCTTCAGATGTAAAATTAGTAGGATGTTTGCAAAATAATAGTTCGTGTACTCCAGACGTACTATCAAACTCTTTATTGTCCAAAATGATTTTATTTTTATCAAACTTCAGATCTTTATTGCCTAGGCACCATTTCGAAAATTCATAGCGAGGACCATATGCTTTATCAGGATCTTTGTATTTTTCAAGATAAGTATTCTTATCATGAGCAGGGCCTTCTCTGCATTTTTCAACAATATTCTCTTGAAAAATGTTTGGTTCATCAGGCAAGTTTCCCTCTATCTGCCTCATCGACGTTGCTTCGTCTTGCTCAGCCTCCATTTTTCTCAATGAAGCGTACTTGTCTCTAACACTTTTTGCAAGTTTTGAGACTTGTGTACCGTACGACATCTTTATAGTGACTGAACTATTCTCAGACTAGCAACCCTATTTATAGGGCTCACAGCTCTCATAATCGACATTTCCGGAGTGATCACAGTCCGCTGAGCTATCTCAGAGCAATCAGTTTAGATACTTTAATGAGTAAGACGGTATCTGACCTATCTGAACCGCTTGACCTAGGGTTTTAACGCTCTCTGGTTGCTCAGATCCCCCTGGATGCTCAGCTCCCTCTGGTTGCTCAGCTCCCTCTGATCGCTCAGCTCCCTCTGATCGCTCAGCTCCCTCAGATCTTACAGCTGAGTGATGTGCCCCCGAACAGGTGTGTAGATAGGTTTGATACACCCTACTGAACAATTCTAGATCTAATTCGACAACATTATTAAACCTTTATTTAAGTCTATGAAGAGAAAGTATACATCTACAAACTATGGTAAAACCCAACAACTCTGGAGCCTACAAAGAAATATTGTTAAACAAATTCCAATACATCAAACTACAAAGCAACTACACTTCCCGACGACACAATCAGAGCCTATAAAACAAATAAACTATCCGATGACACACTCAGAGAAAGTGATTCAGTCTACAGAACAACTACAGGGAACGACGAAACACGCGGAAAAAATGATACACCGAACGACGAGGGACAATACTACATACCTTCTAATATAACGGTTAAACATGTAACATGTCGCTGAGACATGTTACTATTTTCATTAATTATTTTGGAGCGTTACTCATTCGTCGGCTACTCCCACCTCTAATTCCAAATCCTTTTATTTCGAATATTTGGAACGTATCGGTGATAGTTTTTACCATCATTAAATGGCTATTTAAAACTACGATTCAAGGAATCCTGGCTTGTTCATTTCTTCGCTGAAAAGTTACTCAGCATTCTCTTTTATATATCATTTTGTGTGTGATTTTTAATTTTCTTCGCTGGTAAGTCACATATATATTTTCAAATTGTAATTGTGTGCTTACAAATAATTCTATTTCTATATTTATTCTAAGTAGTTAAAATATTTCGTTTAAAAAAACATTGTTTTTGTTATGGCGTTTTCCTTTTTTTCTTCGCCGGTATTATCTCTCTTTAAAAAAAATCTAGTGGCGCTCTAAGTTATTTTATGAAGCAAATTTATAACAGATTCTTTATATGGTTATTTTCCACCGATTTAAATTTGCTTTTTCTGATTATTTTGGGAACAGAACGGATAAGAATGAACAGTTTTCTGTGGTTTTATTTTGAAAATTAAATTCAAATTTTTGTATGTATTGGAGTATAAGCTTCTATCTGTTTATTTTATTCCTCCTTTTCAATTTTCAACTGTTTCTCCTGTTTTTTTATTTCTTTCCCTACATCTCTGCAGCCTGTACCGACCTTTAAGGACCGCTTCAGACTGTACTTTATGGACCGTTTACAAAACTAACCTCCACAGACTGTACTTTAAGGACCGCTTTACCTCCACAGACCGACTTCTACGGACCGTTATATACCTCAACAGACTTTTACGGACTCTACAAGATCCACTCAACGGACCACCTCGTTCTACAGTCTAGACAACCTCGTTCGAAGACCCCTCCAATACTCCTGCGAGCTGTACGTCCCGAGTTTTCCCAAGATAAGTCCTTAACTTATTTTTTGTATATATAAAACATTGAGTTGGATATTTTTATTATATAACTGATATTTATTCGTATTTGTATTGAGAATATACGGTTTATGTAAATTTATTATTGTGTGTCAAATAAATCCATTTGTCCCGAAATTTTGTTTGTTGATTCACCTTATCCCAATTGAGGTAACAAAAAATAGTGTAACTAAGGCCGAATTCACTACCTGAGGAGAGTCCCAAGGCCGGGTACTTAGGTGTGTGACAAATTTGGCGCCCAACGTGTTAAGTGTTAGTGTTAAGAATCTCTAAATGGTCTTCCTCAAAAGTGTAATGGTTTATTGGCTCGTGAAAAAGCTAGCCGTAGTTTTTCATCGCCAATAAATACTTACACTTTTGAGGAAGATCATTTAGAGATTCTTAACACTATTCAAGATTTAAGTGAAGTAATAAATAATTTCAATGGAAATAAGTGTGAACCTGTTTTTAGCAAAATAACCTCCAGGTTAACTCATTTAACTAATAGACTAAATATATTAAATATTGACCCAGATGATCAACAAGTTCAAGTTAAAAATTCATTGAATAGGGATGTACTTTTACTTGAATCTGATTTTGATATTAAAACTACTCCTTTTATTTCAGTTGATAGTGAAGAGTCACATAATCATCATGTTCTTCATGCTTCGTCTTTTTTGTCTTCTCCTTCAGTCCCACAATCTCGTCATGATCCAGTATACAAGTGGAATATTTCATTCTCTGAAAAGAATGAATCACTCCATCATTTTTTGGAAAAGGTTGAATTACTTAGTGTTTCTAGAGATATTTCTGATACCGAATTATTTTTGCAGTCTTGTGAGTTCTTTCGAGGCAGTGCTTTTACATGGTTTCTTAATAATCGTAGTAAATTCAGTACTTGGTCTGATATTGTTGCTAAATTAAAAGCAGATTTTCTTCCGTATAGTTATGAAACAGATTTAGAGTTAGAGATTTTAAATCGAACTATGGGTGAGAATGAGCCCGTTACTATTTATATTTCTTCTATGATAGGTCTTTTTAATCGTTTAACGAATGTTGTAGATGAAAAATCGCGTGTTGCAAAGATTCGGAGAAATCTTTTACCATTTTTGTTTCTGCTTTGGCATTACATCGTCCCAATACTGTTGATGAACTTACCGAGCTTTGTAAAAGAGTTGAAGAAACCAGAGTTTGGTCTGATCGTTACCGACCACCTTCTTCGCAAAATTGTCTACTTGAACCTGATTTGTCTTGTCTTTATGTGTCATCAAGTTCTTCTTCTAAAAGAAAAAGTTCTGTTGATGTTTCCGTTTTGTCTTCTACTTTATGCTGGAATTGTAATAGAATCGGTCATATTGTTACGAAATATCGTTCTCCTAAGTCTATTTTTTGTTATGGTTGTGGTGCTAAAAACACTACAAAACCAAATTGTAGTTCTTGCAATCCAAAAAACGAGGTTCGGACTGGTCTTGTGAATCTGACGACAGTCTCCGGTTCAACACAAACCAGTTCGGAAGTAAAGACAGGAAGTTCAAAACGCAAATCCAGCAAACCGTCAACAAGTCAAAAATTAACTTCACATTTTTCTCCTTCGGCTACTGAATGGCAAGCTTCTCTTAGTTTCGACAAAGTTATCGCTTTGTTTTCTACACTTGCTCTTTCGGACCGAATTGGTCGAACTAATTTCGTTGAACATGTTATTGATACTGGCGATGCAAAGCCAATTGCGCAACGTCAATATCCTTTGTCTTCGGCCATGCAGAAACTTATTGTGAATGAAATAGATGAGATGTTAAATCTCAAAGTTATTCAGCACTCCAACTCCCCATATTGTTCGCCTCTCTGGCTTGTCCCCAAGAAATCCGGAGAATATCGTGTTTGTTTTGATGGTCGGAAATTGAACAAGGTCACCGTTTCTGATTCATATCCTATGGCGCAAGTTGATATTATTTTTAGTAAATTACGAGACGCAAAATTTTTGACGTCTATTGATTTAAAGAAGGCTTTTCTACAAATACCCCTTTCAGAATCTTCCCGACCGAAAACAGCTTTCGCTTTGTACGGTGTAGGACTTTTTGAGTTTGTTACAACTCCTTATGGTTTAGTTATTGCTCATAAAACTATGGCTCGTCTAATGGACATAGTTATAGATCCTTCTCTTAGGCCATATTGTTTTTGTTATTTAGATGACATTATTATCGCTACCCCTACCGTTGAGCTTCAAATGGAAACTCTCAATAAATTGTATCTTAGGCTAAATGCAGCTAATTTTACTGTCAACCTTGAAAAATGTGAATTTTGTCGTGAATCTCTTAAGTTTTTAGGTTTTGTTGTTGACAAAAATGGTCTTCGCACACATGACGACAAAGTCTCTGCTATTTTGAATTATTCAGCTCCAAAAAATACTACTGAGATAAAACGTCTCATAGGTCTTATTGGTTGGTATAGTCGATTTATTAAAGATTTTTCTACTATTTGTTCTCCAATCACTGATCTTCTTCATGGCAGAAAGAAAGGCCAATCCATTTCTTGGACTCCGCAAGCTGAAAATCCTTTTACTGAAGTTAAGAAACGTCTCACTTCTACTCCAATACTTGCAAGACTTGATTTTTCTAAACCTTTTATCATCCAAACTGATGCTAGCGAAACTGGTCTTGGTGCAATCCTGTATCAAGAATGCGATGGTCTCGAACACCCTATTGCTTATGCAAGTCGTACTTTGAATAAAACTGAGAGAAAGTACAGTACAACAGAAAAAGAGCTTTTAGGAGTTATTTTTGGTGTTGAGAAATTCCGAGGCTATGTTGAAGGCACTCATTTCACTCTTGAGACAGATCATTCTTCTTTGCAGTATCTTTCTAAACTTTCGAATCCCTCAGGTCGCTTAGCACGTTTTTCTCTTAGGCTCTCCCAGTTTAATTTTGAAATCAAACACAGAAAAGGAACCACTATGGTGGTCAGTGATGCTTTATCTCGTTCCTTATCTGAAATTTCTGTTATTGACGTGAGTACCTTTAAACCAGATGCTTGGTATACTTCTATGATTGAGAAAGTTTCGAATAGTCCCGATTTATATCCCACATTTAAGGTTCACAATAATGTTTTGTATAAACATATGTTTTCGTCTAATCCGATATCTAGTAATCTATCTAATTGGAAATTTGTTGTTCTTACTGCCAACCGAATTGACATATCAAGGTTATTTCATGACAATGAATTGAGTGATCATTCAGGCATATCTAAAACCGTTTCTCGTATCTCTGAAATTTATTATTGGCCAAAACTCAGAAGTTCTGTATCTCGCTACGTTAATAAATGTTCTGTTTGTAGTTCTTGTAAAACCCAAAATCTACCTAAAGCTGGCGTTATGGGTCAATACAAAGATATTAATTTTCCTTGGCAATGGATTTCTGCTGATCTTATAGGTCCATATCCAAAGTCAAAATCTGGTAACAGATTTGTTTTAGTAATTACCGATTGGTTTACAAAATTATGTCTTGTTCATCCAATGCCACACGCAACTGCTAAGGGCATTGTGAAGTTTATAGAAAATCAAGTTTTTCTTCTTTTTGGTGTTTCACAAATCTTTTCTGTTGACAATGGTTCTGTTTTCACTTCTTCTTTTTTTAAGAATCTAATGCCACAGTACAAAGTGCAAAAAATGTTTTATAACGCTCGTTATCATCCCCAAGCAATTCACACAGAACGAACAAATAAGACAATTGTAACAGCTCTAAGGTTATTCATGAAAATTCGTCTCACAATAACTGGGACACTTCGTTACATAAGGTTGCACAAGCAATTAGAACCGCAAAACATGACGTTACGGGTTATTCCCCAGCTTTTCTAAATTTTGCTCGAAACGTTCCGTTAAGTTGAGATTTTTACGGTGCAATTTCTGGAAACGCGAATAACATTATTAACATTAGGGAAAAATTACAATCAAGTAATGATGTTCAAACACTTCTTAAACTTTTTGTTGATGTTCGTAAAAAGTTAAGAAATGCTTATGAGAAAAATGCAAACCATTACAATTTACGAAAGAGAGATTTGCAATTTCATGTTGGTGACAGGTTATGGAAAAAGAATTATGTTCTTTCATCCAAATCTAGTAATTTTGCAGCAAATTTGCTCCTAAGTACATACCTTGTATTGCCAACAAAGTTATCTCGAAATTAATGTATAATTTAAAAGACCTTTCCGGTAATGATTTAGGTAAATGGCATGTTACAGATTTAAAAAATCAGTTTATTGACGCAGATGAAAATCTTCCTGATGGTGAGTTTTCCGATCAACATTCGGTTGATACGAATTTATCTGGCCATGATTATATTTTGCGAATCAGATCAGAAAGTGATTCTGATTAGTTTGGCGATTTATCCCGTATTTCTATATTAAGTTTTTTCGGATTAAAATTTCTTAAGGTGACTATTCTTTTTATCTTAATTTTGATTTAATATCAAAATATTTCTTAAGTATTTTGTACTTGTTGTTGTCAACAATTGTGTTAGGTCACAAATGCATTTTGTGTCTTTATTTAGTAGAATATCGTATATGTCATAGTACCTCTATAGACTATCTTTTGTATTTATCTTTACCGTTGTGCAAAAGCACTAATATTTTTTTTCATATGCCTTATGTTCTTTCTTGATGTTGTATCTAGAGTACATTATTTTGGATCCTTGCTATTATTTTGTGTATGATACATTTGATGTATTATGTTGTGTTTTTTATCGTACCTCTTTTTTGTTTTTGGGTTTTTGAAAAAACGCCAAAAAAATTTTTCCCGCGAATGTTTCAAATTTTCTGAGACTTTCTTGCATTATGCACCTTTAGAAATCAATTTAGTTTGGAACAACCTTTATACTGAAATACTTTCTGAAATTTCTTGCTTTAGGCAAATTTTGAATCCAGTTAATTTTGAGTAGTCCCCTATCTCTTTTGTTGTGTGTACTGAGAAATTATATTTTTGCTTGGAAGCGTTTTCGTTCTCAGTATACGCTTGATTTTTATCGTCCCTGTATGTTGATACGAGTAAAACACGTTCTTTTGTTACAGGGCAATTTATGGATTATTTTGGTGTACTGATACATACCGATAGTTACTTTTTTGCGGCATACTTTTGTATTCTCTTTCCGTTGTTGACAAAACTATTTTTTTTTGTACGACTTTCTATGTGGTTTGCATACCATAGTTTATAATTTCGCACTTTCATGGCGAAAGTGTTTCCGATTTAAGTTCTATATAACTTTCTATTTTGTTTTTTGCGTATTCTATGTGTGTTATCGCTAAATGTTTAGCAATTGGTTCTGTCTAGGTGGGTTTCTTCTCTCCAAACTTTCCGACAGTGGAAAGGGGGGGGAAGGCCATGCCTTGTTTTTTCTTTTTATTTTCCCGTATAGTTATATAATGTATTTTGAATACACACACACACACACACACACACACACACACACACACACACCTATACTGGGCTGGGGGGTCTTGAGAGGTATTTGCTATCTAGGATATGTTACGAGGACCACCCTAAAAAGCTAATTTATAAATAAACAAATCATCAAACACTCCTTATTCTAACTTCGTATTTTCGAATATGTTGGTACACACTGCAAACACTCCAAAAAAATATTTTTCATCAGTAGGAAACTATCTTTGTGAGGTCTCCACATTTTTACATTGCTACGAGGTTTGAGTTAATTGAATCCAATTTCACGAGGACATGAGAGGTCCAAGTGACGCAAACATATGTGTAAGTAACATATACACCCTTAATCGATGTTACGTGGTCTTTTAATAAATATTTGAAACAATTTTATTATTGATATTTGAAATGTAACGTATAATATAATGACTTATGCTGTTAATATTATGAAGCCTCTACTTGAGCGTGGGATTAGTGTTCTGTGAACAATCCGTTGTTGCTTTTTAAAAATACATATTATCTTTATCAGTGTTATTCACCTGCAGTATCTCGCTGGCTAGAATCATTGTTCATGTTTATAAAATTACGATACGCGGAATACATTGAAAAACTGGTTTTCACCTTGAACTTGAAGTCTGGTTAATGGCAAGTGGAAAAAGACCAAATGACAAAAAAGAAACAGCGTTTACCACCGGATCTGGGATATGGCTATGCCATTCAGGCTATGTAATGCCATTCAGGCTATGTAATGCACCAGAGACATTTTATAAACTTATGGAAAAAATACTCTAAAACTTCAGAGTTCGATTTTCACATCGAACATCCAGCTGGTGTGTGTCGCCGAAATGCCGACTTGTTTTCTAGAAGAATTAGAAAATAACAGGAGAACGATTCTCTCTTTAAGAAGATCCGGCATTAGAAGGAAGAAAATCGACAACCTAGATAGCAAGAGGCATCGGCATATTCGCCATTGTTCAAGTCATATTGGGCTGAGTGGGACTCCCTTAATCTGGAAGAAGGCTTTTGGAAACAATTATGGTTCCGAGAGTAGAAAATAGCGTTTACGTTCAAAACTTTATTTTAAGTAAACCATGTATTTTTACAAAGAATTGATATCGATCTTGGCGACGCACGAGATACCTTATAATATGATATAATGATATAATATCTGAAGCCAAAACTGTTACAATTAAATGGAATATAGAGCTAGTAATTCAATTTAAAAGGCAACGAAAAGTGCCGAAACAAATTGTTAAGCTTGCTTTGGAATACCCATTTGATAATAGAGGAGAATACTTCAAAGTCCAGGTATATTATTATTCAATTGATATCACTAACAATCAAATTGAACTGAAGTTTTCTGCTACGCAATCAATCAAAAAGTCTTTTGTCTTTTTAGAACTTGATGATATGCTTGAAAAATCAAATGAATATTATTTGTTGCAACAATGCTTATTTCAAAAATATGGAGACATTTTTACTAACGGTGTTGTCAATCCGTTTGCTATGTTCCTTGAACTAGTTAAAGCTGACATCAAAAAATATATGAAAAAGAGAACTTTTCGAAATAGTTATTAATAAATATTCGTATATGTAAGTTGTTTTTCCTGAAGTTTATGTTATGTTTCTTCTATTTTTTACCATACATGTCCCATATCTGTTGCGCAATAGGAAATATTCTTTGGTAATTTGAAAATGTTGAAAAATTGCAATCGGTCAATAATGAACGAACAAAGGTTGCGTGATCTATCTAGTTCAAATATAGAATATAATATCGCAGCTAAATTAGATTTAAAATATCTAATAGATTATTTTGCTAATACTTAACCCTTTCGGACGCAGCGTCCACTGCAGTGGCTGGTAATCCTGCGGTCTAATCCAAACACATTTTTCATGAGAATATAAATTTCAATCAACCAACATCATAACCCTTAACTCATTTTGAAAAAAATAGCAGATAGCTAGCTCCCTTTGACCTTTTGTCATTCATTCCACTACAGAATTGTTCTAAGTCTGATTGATTTCAGAGTTTAAGATTTTATGTTATAAAAACTACATACGTACCGAGTGTCCCCATAAGAATGGCTCTCGACCATATATCAGAAACAGTTAATAGTACAACTGTGCGAAAAAATATAACAAAAGTTTCTGTCTACCGCTAGAGGGCGTAATTGGATAAAAAAAAATTAAAAAGCCAAATTTTATAAAATCAACCCAATTAAGGGGCATAACAAAAACAATCATGGCATTCATAAAAAAATTGTTGGGAGAGTGGGAACTTTGCCCTTTACTCGGGTTCTACTTAACCGATTGCTGCAAATTTAGTCTCCTTGAAAACATCTGTTTTCCATAAACATAAATTATGTAAGAGTAATAATTTCGACATAATCTATTGAGTAACATGCACGTTATTGACTTTGTTTTTTAGATATAGTTATCTTTGGCAAATATTACATAGGTGTATGCAATTTTAATCGGGAATTATAAAAGTAGGCTTAATTAGAACAGAATACCGAACACCGCATGTCGATATTTTTTTCCCATCCCGAAATATTTTCAAAAACGTGTAAATTTTAATTATTTCCCTTTGCATATAGATTACCTACTATGGTTGTGGGTTCGGAACGGATTTTAACAAATTGGAACGAATTAAAGTTGACTTTATGATAATTTCAATTATTATATCGATGTTATTGGGAAACGGCGTTAAGGAAGTTAGAGTGGAAATATGTAAAAACAAGTAGTGGGCCAGAAAAAACAAACATTATATATTTCTACTTTAACTTCCTCAACAGTAATATTGAAATTATTATTAATATAATAAGGCAAGGAAAGTCAATTGTAGTTTATAACCGAGGTACAAATGTATTAGAGATAGGACCCCCAAAACATTTTAAAGGTGGTTTCCAGGGGTGTATAGAGGCTGCATTTGTTGTACTTGGAAACAAACTTGCTACATACGGCGCTTAGATTAGTAACAGTGTTGCCAGTGGATCAACTGAGATTTTTACTATGACCTTGTACTCACAAGCAGTTAACTTAATTCGGGGTTGAAGAGGTCTTAAAAATTATGTTTATATATTTCTCAATAATTTTACTACCTTTTCTTAGTATTGGCGAGAAAATAAAATATTAAATTATCTTTCGTGTAAATTTGTTCCCACTTGACAATTGATAAAGCTGATCATGACGTCGAATTGAGAAACAGCACCATTTTATATAAATACGATGTACCGGGTGCCCCAATAAGAATGACTGTTATACATATCTCAGGAACCGTTTATAGTTCAGCTTCGGGCAAAAATGTTTAAAACAAAGGTTGCCTCGAGAAAAACCTGGAAATTATTTTCATACTTAGAGGTCCATCGCTATAGTATGTACAAAAAGTACGAGGAGTAATAAACCCTAATTAAGTATGCAAAACCTTTACAGGGAGCACCATGAAATTTTTGATAAATCTCTTACTTTAAATTACATTTCTTCCGTAAATCTAAAAACCAGGTAGATCGACCCCGTATTTGTTTCAGTTGTAGCAAAGTTTAGGGTTTATTCATTGTTAAAGGATTAGCAGATAAGCAATAACGCAATGCAGTGGTGTGTATTTTGAGAAAATAATACGTTTTAAATTATAATATAATAAAAAATGAAAAGAAATAATTATTGGAATACATTTATTACTTCTATTTTATTCTATATCCGACTCGGAAGAATCGTTGTTGACATTAATAATAATAGGGTCGATTAAATCATCACAAATATCGTCAATTTTCCACATATTTGCCTCTACTTTGATAACATGTTCGATACAGTTTGTCCAATTTTCCTTACTCACATGACTTACAGCACTCTCAAACAATTTCACAACATCGTTTATTTTAAAAGTAGTATTTTTTTTTCCAACTTCCCCCTTTACCTGAGCCCATATTAATTCTATGGGATTAAGTTCACAATGATAAGGGGGAAGTCGAAGAACTGATATACCAAGAGAAGAAGCCATTTCTTCTACAATGTAGGTTTTGTATTTATTCTTGTTCATTTTTGCAATTCTGTAAAGTTCTTTCCTTCGTGGATCTTTTGGAAACTTAATATTTTTCGAAATAAGCCACTCCAAAAGCTCTGCTTTACGCCAACGACTTGTGGACAATGCTTTTCGTAACCGTGAATGGTAACTTGCGTTGTCCATAACAATAACAGCCCCTTTTGGAATCAGATCCAACATTTGAACAAACCATTCCTCTAAGAAATCCCCATTCATATCTTCGTGATAGTCCCCCGTGCGTTTTGAAATAAAAGTTAATAATCCACCATCAACAAAACCTTCAGAACTTCCAACATGGACAATGACAAGTCTTTTTCCTTTTCCAGATGGTGGCTGCAAACCTAACGACAAACCTTCCACGAATGCCTGCCTTCCGCTTTTAATGTTTTCATCTTGCCAAGATTTGGAAACTGTATATCCAGCATTTATCCATGTTTCGTCTAAGTAGAAGATTTTCAAATTTTGTTCTCTGGCATGTCGAATGCTTCTTAAATAGTCTCTTCTCCAAAAAACTATTTCCGGTTTATCTATCAAGAGAGATTTTCTATTATGTTTTGCATATCTGAAACCCACATCTTTCAAAAGTTTGCATAATGTCATTCTGGAGAATTTTGGATAGTCCGTATCTTCTTGCACTGATGTCATAATTTTGTCAAGTGTTGGAATTTCCTTTCGTAAATAAAATCCATGGACTTACGCCTTAGTCTTTGTTTTAATGACTCATCGATCTCAATTGGTTTTCGGCCTGAAGGAGTTTTAGGGGGTTGAAGAGTTCCATTCTTGCTTTCTTTTAGTAATCTATGAATTGTTGATTTAGCAACACACAACATAGCAGCCGTTAATTCCACAATATCATCAACACTTGCACATGGATCCTTGTTTTTCAATGATATATAACAATTCAATATCAGAGTTTTTTCATTTAAAGATAATGGACCTGTTTTTGGTCGTTTAGATGGTCCTTGGCTTATCGACATTGTTTGGTACTTGCACAATTAACATTCAACAAATGTTTTAAATATATTCCGACTGTTTACAATATTATGACAATCATACAACTTTACTCAAAGAACTAATACTAAGTACTGATTTAATGTACCTACTTTCTTTTAAAATAATATTCCCGATAATGTTTCTAAGAAAACTGGGTTGTTTGGAAAATCCCTCTCAATAATCGAATATTCTGTAAATAGGTGTAATCGTATTAAGCCGATTACAGTAGGCCACTTGCCATTTAAAATTTCTGAGAAAAATTCCCCAAACATATAGGAGTAATACAAATAAAAAATATTATGAATAAACGGGCATATCCAAACTCTGCCACAAAATAAAATTTTACCTGACTTGTATCAATTTGAGGATTACTAAAATGTTCGAACTGTGCCGCAACCATTTAGTTTGATCCTATTAGAGTCATTAGGGTTTATAATGGATAAAATCGGAGGCCCATAGAATTATGTATATTTCTGAAAGGTTTCAAAGATTTCTTGAATTAAATATTTTGAAGAAATCTTGATTGTTTTGATCGATATTTGGGGGATTAGGGGAAGGATGTTGATGCACTTACACTATTGCCTAAAAATCAGGAAGAAGTATTTAATAGTGTTCGTGAATTACAATTACGAACGAACCGAGAAGAGGAATTTCTATTAACAACAGACCAGGTATTTAAAATTATTGTGTTCTCCTGTTTTTCCAACCTTAATTTTTTATGTAATTCGGATTGTATTTTGATGGATGGGACTTTTAAATACTGTTCAACTTTTTTTTACCAAATGTTTACTATTCATGGTTTTAAAAACGGCTATTACGTACCTCTTGTTTTTTGTTTGCAGCCGGACAAATCAAGTCAAACATATTCAAATTTGTTTTTAATTTTAAGACAAAAATGTAAAGAAGTAGGCTTAAATTTTCAACCTAAAGAAGTCGTAGTAGATTTTGAACTAAGCATTCATAACGCTATATATGAATGTTTTGGCAGAAATCAAATTATTTTTGGTTGTAAATTTCATCTCTGTCAAGCTTGGTTTCGTAAGATTCAGGAGTTTCATTTGGTACAAGAGTACAGACAGAAAGGTTCTGTAATTGGCGAATACTTAAAAGTACATTTCGGTATTATGTATCTTAGTCCTGAGGAAGTTGTAGAACTTTTTTATAATGAACTACATTTTTTGCTTCCGATTGACCTCTACCTCTATCACTTTTTTTTATTGAAATTAGTACATCCCGTTACCTCTGACCTAAATCGTATATTCTTTAGCATAGCTGCAACTCATTCGTTCAATACAAAATGTACCTTACGGTATACCCTCTTAAAATATATTTTGGTACGTCTATGGAATCTACTTAAATGAATGATTTATTACTCCTTGTCCTTTCTATATAGACTATAGAGGGCGTAATTGAATGCAAAAAAAAACTTACGAAATTTGCCCCATTAAATACTTTATTCTTCAAAAAAATCTGCGTATATTAGACTTTCTAAGCTTTAGTGTATCTTTGCAAATAAGAAATGGGGGAGAGTGGAAACCTAATTATAAAAAAATGGTCCGGAACTGTTTAATCGATATTGGCAAACTTGGTCTTTTTGAAATCAGTTCTTTTCCACCAATGTAAGAGTTATAATTTCGAAATAACCCGATAAGTAATGCGCACACTAGGGGTCACTATTTAATTTTGTTTAATCTAGTTTTCTTTGGAAAATATTAAATGTAAGTATACAGTTTTAATCATGGATTATTAAAGTAAACCAAATTAGGAACATAATATGAAAACCGCATATAGATATTTTTTTGATATTTCGAGAAATATGTAAGTTTTAAGCGTTTTCCTTTGTATATAGATTACTCTGGTTCTACTGAAAGGAATTTAACAATTTTTGACTCCCTAAATTGACTTTCCTTGTCCTATTGATAAGGAATTCAATTATTTCAATATTACTGTTAATGTAACCCGGTTTAAGTGGAGATACAAAAACACAGGACAAATGAACGAGCTTCTTTTTGCAACTAGACTACTCCACTCGAAAGAATATGAAACGCCATACAGAGTGTTTCGGGGGCACTTAGTTATTTTAATTTTTTCGTTATATTGTAACATTTGTTTTCTTTTCAGGGTCCACTACTTATTTTAATGTATTTGCACATTAACTTCTTTAACGCAGTTTGCCGATGACAGTAACAATAATATTTAAATAATTAAAATTCCGTTCAATTCAACGAGAGAAATCTGTATTCTGAAGCAATTGCTCAAAATTTACACGTTTCTTAAGATATTTCGGTATAGGAAAAATATATTGTCATGCAGTTTTCACCATTCTGTTGCTAATTTGATTTACTTTAATAATCCATGGTTAGAACTATATACTTCCATTTAATATTTATCAAAGAAAACTAGATTAAAAAAAATAACTAGTGACTTAATGCGTAGTTTCCAAATTATAACTCTCACCTTGGAGAAATAGTTGACTTCAACAAGTTTGAGTTAACAAATATCAATTAGTTAAATTGGACTTACCGGTGTTTTTTTCATAACAAGTTCCCACTCTCCCCCACCTCTTACTTGCAAATTTATGGAATCAAATACGCGCAGAATTTATTTAAGAATACCATGATCGTATATTTAATGCCCCTTAATTTGCCACATTTTACAGAATTTTAATTTTTGATATTCATTTACGCCCTCCAGCGGCAGACCTACAAGTCTGTTAATAATTTACAGATTTTTCTCGATACAACTCCAAATTTCTTTCCCGAAATTGTATAATAAACGATATGGACGAGAGCCATTCTAATAGGAACACCCAGTACACGGACGTTACGAAAATATTTTTTATTATCAATAAAAAATCACAAATTTATTAAAGGTGGACAATACCCGTGGCGTCTTGTTTCGATATAGCAAATGTGTGGAACGAAAAGAAAAAGGTTAATATGCTATTTATAGTAACAGAAAATCTTGTATATAAACTCAATAAATCAAAATGTTTCCGAGGTATAATTTTAAAAATATTCCAAACAAAATAAATAAACATCGGAAAAGTTATCAGGTTTCATAAAATTTAATGAAAATTTGTGACAACATTCTTACTTAAAATATATATAAAAATAAAATAATTTCCGATATTTTTCAACGTTACAATAAAGTCTAATTTGATTAATATCTTGTGCAATTTTTAAACGAAATGGATTTCCAGAAAAGCAATACTTTTCCCTATGAGCGGCTACCCACCTGCAACTCCAATGGCAGCATAAAGGAAAATTGGCAACATGTAGGATACCCCGGACCAAAAAATAGTTATAGTTAAAATACATACAATAACTATATTCGTCGCCTGCTCTGTGATTTTTAAAGTTCTACATTCATATGTAGCGATGGAGACAGACATAAATTCGTTTTTAGGCAACGGCAAAAGCTAACAGATTTTAATGCAGAATTCGAAGGACACAGACTCGTAAAAAATCTACTACAGAAATTTTTTGTTGTGACATCGATGAAACAGTTTCCATGGTTGTTATTATATGCCTGAATTAATTGTGTTTTGGCAAATTTTTATTCAAGCATTTGTGTAACGTTTGTTATGCCGTTGTTACTAAATTATTGGATATTTCGTTCTTTGCTATCATAAATTACTTTCAGCCCATTGCCTATATTTATGATAAAATAATATACCTATGTAATAGTTGGCAAATTGTAGATCTATGTATTAATACGTGTGACAAGCGCAGGATAATTGCAGTTAAATGCAATTTAAAAAAACATTTCGCTTCATACCTGAAGCAATGGGTGTGGCGCGAAGACTTTAATTAGAAGTTTTTAGGGATTGGTAAAATATAAAATTTTACCATATTACGTTATCGATTACAGTTATTTGGATTGTGATATTTCCACGAATTTCCTACTCCCTTATTTTAAATAGAACCTGGAATTTTTTATTTTATTTTTAAATTCTCTCACATTTAGAATAAATTTTATATACCATGTCCTATACCAAAAATTAACAGTTTTTAAGAGATTTCAATGTTTTAAATGCTTTTGAGAAAAAAACATTCCTAAATAAATCACGATATTCCTTGAAACAATAACGCTACCGAATTTGGTACAACGAATTATATGACTGCATTAAAGGGTATCTGCTCCTAAAATGTTATTTTCTTATACATTTTAGACATACGATTCAATTACAATGTAAAACCACTTTAACTCGTTTATTTCAAATGCAACACCCTGTATTTTATATAAAATTTTCATTTATATTTTTATTTACTTGTAATCCCATAACTAAATATAACCAGTTTTAAGATACTTCATGATTACAATATCTTAACAAAAAGTGGGCCGTGGATGTGATAAGTTGTTAAATTCTTTATGTATGCATTAGGTACGTTGTGACATTTTTTTTTAAATTTGTGTTTGATAGCAAGTAAGGGAAAATTTAGGATTTACAAATCTTATTATTTTTGGCGAATGTAACTACCGATTAGTGTCCGTTAGAGTCAGTTTCATCGACCAGCTTGTTCTTCTGACTTGGCTCCTTTAGATTTTTTAATTTGAGATTAAATTTTCCAATCTCGTTACGAGAGAGATATGATGCAGAGAGTGTTACTGTCTTCCAATTCACCAACACCCGACCATTTTTCTAGAGTTACGAGTCATAATTAAAAAGAATTAACAAATTTAGAAGTACTTAAACCCTATTTTAAATGAAACTTACTGTTTCCAGATAATTCTACAATATATTGAAAACTTTTAAAACCTCTAAGAAAATTGACAATTGTCAGAATGACAGAAGTTACATTTCATTCGATGCCTATTTGATGTTTAATAATTATTTTGGCTAGACCAAGAAGTGACCTACCTAGTGATTGACTTAATATATGTTAATAGAAAAAAGGAGAAGGTATGATATTACAAATATCAAAGCTTAGATGTTACTAGCCCTATGGAGATATCCTGGATATCTTTTTCCAATTAAGATCAGTATAACTGTGCAATGATATAGAAAACCAGTAAAACTATATCTGCTTATCTTTACATTTATCACTTAAGAAGACAATTTAAAAGTGGAGAGCTCCCTAGATTGATCTGTTCATTGACAACTTGATATTGTGGGTTTCTTAAGTGTCTTCTAATTTCTAACTCTTCAAGGAAATCCAGTTCTTGTTTCTTATCATAAATATGTTCTGTGTTAGGTGTCAAGTAGATGTTTTGCCTAGTGTGACTTATCTGGTTGTTTTAATCTATTTGCTCGTAAATGTTCATTGTATCTGTTCTCAAAATTTCTTAGGGTTTGATCCAAATAGACAGCATTACACTTTGGACATTTAAGTTTATATATACGAGACTTCTTTAATGGGGATATTTTTGTTTCTACATTTAACAATTTTGTACTAACATAACTTTCTGTTGTAAAAGAAATTGTTGTATTTGTAGCTAAAGATATTATTTTTGAAATATTATTAGAAATATTACCAGAAAGTAATGTGAGGACAAAATTGTTAAATGTAAAAACAAAAATATCCCCATTAAAGAAGTCTGGTATATATAAAGTTAAATGTCCAGAGTGTAAAGCTGTCTATTTAGGTCAAACCCTTAGAAATTATTAAACATCGAATAGGCATCGAATGAAATGTAACTTCTGTCATTCTGACGATGATATCTTATATCGAAACAATTGTCAATTTTCTTAGAGTATTTAAACGTTTTTCATTATATTGTGGAATTATCTAGAAACAGTAAGTTTCATTTAAAACAGTAAGATAAGTAGATTCCACGAAGTAAGGGTCGAGACAGTTAATTTACTTAAACCCTGTTAATTTGAACACTTATTATAAAACTTGATTTCTTTATTATGTTCAGTTATTTATAACATATGTAAATTATGTAATTAAATTGATATCCTAAATACCCAGTCAAAGATATTATTTATATTCAAAATTCACAACTCCTTTAGGCTATTGATTAGGGTTACATTCCAGATTAAATAACTTCATAAAGAATTGTCAAAATGTCACCCTAAACATTGGAAATCATAGCTAAGGCTTTATTAATATTGAAATATTTAGCAAACTCAATAAAATATCTCATAACTGGTTAGATTTAGGTAGGTATATGGGATGCTAGTGACAACAAAAAGTTAATAAAAATTTAAATAAGAAATTGATACAAAATACAGGGTATTGCATTTGAAAAAGCGAGTTGATGTTTCAAATTGTTCGAATTGAATGTATAAAGAACAAACATTCCTTGATTACTCTATTAATAAAAAATTGTAAGTCAGGAGCTTTTTATTTGCAGAAATATTGTGATTTATTTGGAACACCACTGTTTTTCTCAAAAAATTTTAAACAATTGGAATATCTCAAAAACTAGTAATTTTTGGTAAAGCACAAGGTACATGAAATTTACTCGAAATTTAAAGAAGAATTTAAAAAGAATATAAAAAATACCAGTTCCATTTAACTCAATGGAGGTGGTATTGACTTCCGATATTTCGGTAATATGTATTTCGAGAAAATATTACATTTCTAATCAGTATAATCGATAACCTAATTTGGTAAAATTTTATATTTTCCCTATAACTCCATACCTAGAAACTACTAATCAAAACTTTTCGCGCAACAATTGTATGATATACACTTGCAACGTTTTTACGTTTTTATTTTTGCTGAATATGATAGCTATTTCAGGACCATCAAATATATGCTAATTAAAATCACCGAAAATATTTTTTGATAAAGCTTTCTTTGTATTAATGATTAAAACTAAGATCTCTTACTTCTTACGGTATTATATTATTATTATACATCTTAAAAAATATCGTATGTCGCACGGCACTGCAATATGAGTCTAACAAATCATTTTTTTATGCAATAAAATGTGAAACGCAGTGGCTAACAATACTACACAGGAACCAAATAGCGTACCTACCACTACTTTATTCTTGTGTGACAAAATAAAGATGGTTAAAAAGCTGCAGATGACTTGAAAAAGTATTTCTGTTAGTCTATCACTTAACGTTTTGTTTACGTCATCCTTTTTGGTACACTACTGTTTCTTTATATTGCCACAAACTTAAGTATTTTTCGTTGGAGTAATTTTAGACTTAGAGAGATGGAGTTCATTTTTCATAACTAGTGCAGTGTAGTTGTAAATTATAGTAATGAAGTGATTGACAATTTGATGTACTGGGCGACAAAAAATGTTTTCCTTTTAGTACCCACATAAAATTTCTAACATTTTATTAACATACAATTCAGGTTATATTCAAAATATATAGGTTTTGTACCACCCAGGAATTTTGTGTTTTTTTATAAGCGCCGACAAGGTTGCTTCGATATTATAAATTAAGATAAAGTGGAATAATAGCTATTTGTAAAATAAGTGTCACAATAACTCGTTTTGTAGTAAGAGTGAAGTTTGCGCAACGAACCACGAAGCGGTGAATTGCGCAAATCACGGGTACTACACAAAGTCATTGTGACACAAGTTTTACACAATATTTTTTTAAATTCGCATTTATTCAATTTTTTAAATAGAATAGAGTTATATAACCCCTGTTTTCAAACTAGGAGGAGTGATTTATGTTGGCAATTCTGTAAATTTCTGATTGGTCTGATCACAGATGGTTTTAATCGGCACTTTTGACTTTTGACAAACTATAATCGAATAATTGTGTACATTGTAAGCAGACTTTCATTTAAGCAGATAGAGGATGATCATTTGTTTAAAAAAGAGCTTCTTCGTATATGCTTGCGATCTATTTATATTATATCAAGAACAGAATTATTTCTATAATATTTCTTCACATAGGTACCTGGTAATTTATGCCAAAATTTGAACGTTATGTATACACACATATTGATCCTATACAATGTAAAAATAAAGAATTGACAAATCATTGATGAATAAACGTCAACGTACTTTATATTTTCATATTTTTGATACATAATTTATTCAAATTCATCTTTAGGACCATTTAATATAATAATTTTCTAGCTAGAATAACGCTAGAACATTTCATTATTTGTTTCAAGGTTAAAGTAAAATAAAAATACACTTCATACAATAGCCAACTGTATGACACTAAAAATTATTAAAAAAGTGTTCAACGAGATTTGATTGTAACACTGTAAACAATATTATAATGAAAAAATTAAAAAAGAAGGTTAGAACAGAGAACGTCGGGTTACATTATTCTCAATGCAAACTAATTAAAAGTTCAATTCGGTATGATAACGTCCTTAATTTATTTAATTATACACACGATTCAGTCATTACGAGACCTTGGAAGGTCCTGCATATACACATTATACGATATAGGGCAATTTAAAGTTATGATGAGAGGTCTTGGTGTGTATCAGAGGAACCTCACAAAAATATTTGATGCTGGGCGTATGTGTGTTTATACGCCCTCTGACATAAATACGCTGAACTAGAAAAAAACCAGTGAAGGTGGTTACGGGGTATTTTTAAAATATAGCTTTTATAGGTACAGAAACACTCATCGCATAACGACGAATACTGCAATGACGTTTGTTTTATGCGAGGTCCAAGTTTTGGACCTCGTAACAAAAATTGACCTCGCAGCTTCGGTGAGTAGTGGAGAGTTTACCTCACAAGATACCCGAAACCCACACACACACACACACTTTTGGTCACGTTAAAAAAAATTTTCTTAGTAGATTTCTGTCCCATACCGTGTATTTTTTTAACAATATCTTGCAATAGCATTCCCATGAGGGAATTTTTGGAGGTTTTCGCTTTCCTGTTAGAAAAGATTTCCGTGATTTTGTTTTTTGTTAAGGACTAGTTCTGTGACAGGCGTGATGCTAGTCTTGTGACTTCTTTAAGTGGAAATCTGAATTTCAGAGGTGTGTCATGGTGTGCCATCATTCCATAACGTATCGTACCTATGGGACGCCGTTTTTCCGAAAGGGTGGTCTGATGACTTGTCATGTTATCGCACTGGAAGGATGTGTCACATGGGCATTGCATCACGGTGTTATAAATCTACAGATCCAGTCAGTTTTCCTCTAAGGAATTTTCTTTGGAAATTTCCATTTTAGTTATGGCGTTTCTACATAACGCTGGGTTTGATAATTACACGAGCTTGTTCAAAAATTTCTTTGTTTTTTATTATCTTATTTTTTCTCTTTTGATTTCGTTTCCATTTGCAAGGGATGTAGTTGTTGGACGATCATGTCTACACTTCGGTAGTTGTAGGGGAATAAATAACCACGACGCGATTAACATCTCTCGCGCGAGGTTTTTCCTGCATGATTGATGCTCTCATCCATCTATGACTCTGAGTTGGTCTTGCTGACCTAATACTTCTTCCTTATATATTTTTGGTTTTTTCAGTTTTTTCTTTTGAGGTTAGTGTACCTGAGATCTTAACCACCCTATATCACATTTAGTGATTATTTTTTCTAGACGAAGAATATAGTTATTCTCTTGTCATATCGTTGAGATGTTATCATTTCATATTTTATTAGAGGCTACCTCTCTAATTTTTTTCTTGAATATTTTGTTAAAGCGTTTAGCATTCCATATTCTAAGTGGAGGTTACTCCTATAATTTTTTGGGCGTTTAGCGTCTCATATTTTAGTAGAGGCTACCCCTCTAATTTAATCTTTTGCTTATTTTTGAATCTCAGTACGGTACCAATAACTGATATCGTTTAATTTTTGATTAATTTTTGTTAATAGGAATGAGCTCCTATTATAATTGCTTACTGCATTTTGTTTACATTTTTTTTAGCATAATTGCGTTTAACTTGCAATTATTGTTATTGATAATAGGCATAAGTACCTATTATATTTTTACTTTTGTTAGTTTTCAAAATGAATTGAAGTCTTGAATTAGAAAGCAACAATTCTTGGACTTTCATTGAATATGTTCCTTTCTTCTTCTTATTCTCTTATCTTCTTTCCATTTCTTGGTTTGTTTTCTTGAATTTGTAAGCACTACTACATATTCTTTTATCGGGTCACCACATTCCTGTTGTTTTGGCTACCTTTCTTTGTAGGCTGTTCAGGTTTACAAAAAAGTAATTCTTCGAATTCCTTTTTTCTCCGAGGAGAGGGGGTGTAACATGTCGCTGAGACATGTTACTATTTTCATCAATTATTTTGGAGCGTTACTTATTCGTCGGCTACTCCCACCTCTAATTCCAAATCCTTTTATTTCGAATATTTGGAACGTATCGGTGATAGTTTTTATCATCATTAAATGGCTATTTAAAACTACGATTCAAGGAATCCTGGCTTGTTCATTTCTTCGCTGAAAAGTTACTCAGCATTTTCTTTTATATATCATTTTGTGTGTGATTTTTAATTATCTTCGCTGGTAAGTTATCTATATATTTTCAAATTGTAATTGTGTGCTTACAAATCATTCCATTTCGATTTTTCTAAGTAGTTAAAATATTTCGTTTCAAAAAAACATTGTTTTTGTTCTTTAAAAAATCTGGTGGCGCCCTAAGTTATTTTATGAAGCGAATTTATAACAGATTATTTATATGGTTATTTTCCACTGATTTAAATTTGCTATTTCTGATTATTTTGGGAACAAGACGGATAAGAATGAACAGTTTTCTGTGGTTTTATTTTGAAAATTTAATTCAAATTTTTGTATGTATTGGAGTATAAGCTCCTACCTGTTCATTTTATTCCTCCTTTTCAATTTCAATTTTCTACTGTTTCTCCCGTTTTTTTATTTCTTTCCCTACAGCTCTGCAGCCTGTACCGACCTTTAAGGACCGCCTCAGACTGTACTTTAAGGACCGCTTCAGACTGTACTTTAAGGACCGTTTACAAAACTAACCTCCACAGACGGTACTTTAAGGACCGCTTTACCTCCACAGACCGACCTCTACGGACCGTTATATACCTCTACAGATTTTTACGGACTCTACAAGATCCACTCATCGGACTACCACGTTCGAAGACCCCTCGAATACTGCTGCGAGCTGTACGTCCCGAGTTTTCCCAAGATAAGTCCCTAACTTATTTTTGGCATATAAAAAACATTTAGTTGGACATTTTTATTATATAACTGATATTTATTCGTATTTCTATTGAGAATATACAGTAATAAACACGAGATATGACATAGGAAATTTTAAGAGCGCCCTATATAGCCAAATTTTTCTTAATTCGAAATAATTAATAAATGTTGACCTCCAGGAAAGAAATTGATACAAACAACTTTGTTATAATTGACAAGGTCAATAAACATTACATCTGATGGTTTTGCCATGCTTTGTTTATCAATAAATATAATCAATACGTTGCAAATTGAAATAATGAAATATAAAATTAACCTTCACACAAGGGCATAGACAAGGTAATTTTAGAATAAATAACAGGAATTTTTGAGGCTAGACAGAGAGGTAGTAACTCTCCCTAAGTAATATTGTGTAATTGTGTTTTGTGATATTCCAAAACGTAAGTTTTTAACGTATAATTAATTTTTATATACTATATTGATATGTTTTTTTTTGACTTAACTGGGTGTCCCAAAGGGTAAGGAAACCCATATTTTCGGTCATATTGAGTGTACTATTTACATCTGCGCCCCTCACCTACCAATCTAATCTAAAATTATAGGCATATACGGGAGATATCGTATGTTCGAGGATCATCTCCCTATATATTTGTTTTCTGTATTTGTGCAAGGATATTATATTGTACAGGATATCATATTTATTATGATTCAATTCCAAAAAAGTCTCGTCCGATATTTTATTACCTTATTATTGTACAGGATATCCACATACCCGAGATATCATAATTAATCTACTAGATTGCCAAAGTTTGTTGAGAGACTATTTACTATATTGTACAGGTTATCAAATTTCACGAGAATCATAATTATTTTATTCGATTTCAAAATTTTGTCTGTATAGATTATTTACTATATTGTACAGGTTATCCAATTTCACGAGAATCATAACTATTTTATTCGATTCCTAAATTTTGTTGATATATATGATTTACTATAGTGTACAGGGTATCGTATTTATTCTGATTTAAAAAGTCTCGTCCGATATTTTATTACCTTATTATTGTACAGGATATCCACATACCCGAGAGATCATAATTATTGCCAAAGTTTGTTGCAATATTATTCACTATATTGTACAGGGTATCCAATTTCACGAGATATCATAACTACTTTCTTCGATTTCAACATTCTGTTGTTATATATGAATTACTATAGTGTATAGGTTATCGTATTCATTCTGATTCAATTCCAAGAGTCCTGTTCGATATTTTGTTATCTTATATTGTTTAGGATATCCAAAATTAACGAGATAGCCTAATTATCATATTTTATTCGATTTCAAAAATTTGTTGTTATGTATGAATCACTACTATTTCGTAATATATACTTGTACATACTTATCCTTCCAGTTTATTTCCTTTAACAACAAACCTCGTACCAGCAAATAGAACGGGCTGACTCGACCTGCATTCGAACTCAGGCGTGGCACATTGTATAAGCCCAAGAGGCCCCACGAAGACCTTGATCGCTCATGCCAGGAAAACCCCTCCCTCGAGGTAACCCGCAGGGAGATTCCTGGTTCTAAATTTTGTACCGTAAGGCACTGGTGACAGCCCGCTGCAAAGATTTCTAGGATAGGAGTATACAGTAGGGCCCTTCCGGTCACTACAACCAGAAAAAAAACAGAGAAATAATACCGTTCCGATACCAATTGGGATATACCAACGACCTATTAGTGTGGGGCAGCGGTAACGGGATACAACCCCCAAAGGAGCAAGAGAAATTCATTAAATTAAAGGTCAGAAGTATTACACTGGTGACAGCGGTGGGATAAGTCAGCAACATCGGCTGAGTTAATCACTGCGTCACCAGAAGAATGAAAATAGGAACTACCCATTTATTAGAATACGGTTTATGTAAATTTATTATTGTGTGTCAAATAAATCCATTTGTCCCGAAATTTTGTTTGTTGATTCACTTTATCCCAGCTGAGGTAATAAAAAATAGTATAGCTAAGGCCGAATTCACTACCTGAGCAGAGTCCCAAGGCCGGGTAATTAGGTGTGTGACAAACAGCTTCTCAATAACTGGAGTGATCCAAACGACTTAGTTAATTTATTGAAAACACTAATTCAAAAAGAAGGTTTTGACGAAGAACTAGAACAAATTATATTTGAGCTCAGAAGGACTAATTACATTTACTAATTACTATAAATACAAGCTGGTTAATCTACCGTTTTCAAACCTTATCTACCTTATATATATATATATATATATATATATATATATATATATATATATATATATATATATATAAATAAAGCAAACCAATTTACTCTTTCTTTAAAAACAATGCATCAGTTAACCAATCTGTAACAGTCTCTACCTTTTTCAAATGTTCATCCACATTTGCGCACGGCACCACAGACGGTCTGTGGATAATGACCCTGAAAATGTCAGTAACTAATACTATATTCCCCTTTTATTATTATAATTCAAGTGTTTTGGATCTAAACAAACTCATACTTTCATACTTTCACTACTCACTTTCTTTACTATAACTAAAGCACTCTGACTCTTTCTATAGACAGTATTATTATTATTAAAAAAAGAAAGTAATCTGCCAACGCATACATAAAATAGTATACAGAGATCTACCAACAGTTCGAATTTATACTCGGTATGATAAAGACGTTAGTTCTGAGTGTCGAATATAAACGGATATTATTATTATTGATAAAATAGTTTTGAGATGGATTTACAATTTTATTATTAGTGAAAATAACACTCAGTGACTGTAACAGTGACTATGGAAGACGATTCTCCCCCTGATAAAGGGGGAACAAACAATAATAATCTAAATAACGGGAAGGCGCCCTCACAAATTATCAACACTGAAAAAGTTGTCCTGAATGGTAAAGAAAACAACAACCAGTTAGCCGAAAAAGTAATTAGTGATAAAAGACAACAGAAAAGTAAGGTGTTTAATTTACAAAGACCAAATTTATATTCATAAATTGTTTATGTATTCATTGAAAGGGTCAATGATCAAAATATTGGCAAATTACATCCCATGGCCGTAGGTCATATCCTACACAAAAAACGTAATATTCAAAATGTGGGCAAAAATAGAATTAGAGTTCAAGTTAAAAATATATCTGATGCTAATAAACTTGTTACTAATCCTGATCTGATCAATGAACATTAAAAGCGTACATACCAAATAATTTGCTAAATAGTAAAGGAGTAATAAAAAATGTTAATACTATTTTTGATGAAGAATATTTATTCAGTAACTTTCTCTCTCCTATAACTATTTCAGACATTAGTAGAATTAAAAGAAAAATAACACGTAGTAATGAGACAATTTTAGTACCAAGACAATCTGTAATCGTCACGTTTGAGGGTAATAAACTACCGTCCGTCATATACATAAATTCTGTAGCATGTAAGGTTGAACCATATATACATAAAGTTACGCAATGTTTTAAATGTCTAAAATACGGCAATGTAGCAAAACAATGTCGCAGCACTACAGCACTATGTATAAACTGTGGAAAAGAAAAAGTCGATACGCATGTCTGCCGCGATCCACAAGATAGGTGCTGCATACATTGTAAAACTAACACGCATAAATCAATATCCAAATCTTGCCCCGCTCATATCAAACAACAAGAAATTAAAAAGAAGATGGCTGACGAAAACTTAACATTCTTAGAAGCTAAACGGATGAATAACAATTCTTATGCCAATATAGTCAAAACCAACAATAGATTTCAGACACTAACGACATTAGATGAACAAGAGTCCCCCTCTCTTCCAAATCCAAACGCCAAACATAGAAAAAGTAATACCTACTCCTCGACAACAACAGCAAGTACTTATAATACAGAAAATCATGGAAATAGTCGCAGCGTAACACAGTCAGAACTTAATGGCCAGAAGAAACGAAAAGCCTCATCCCCCATTACAGAAGTCGATGTTTCACATATGTATCCATTCAGATTCGGACCTGGTAAACCAATTACGCACCCCTCCAGAAACAATCCTAAGAATTCCGATACTCAAGAAGTCTAGCAGAAAAAGTCCTAGTAGCAATCCAAAAGGTCCTCAGCTCAATAAACTCATTCGAAGAACTTTCCTCAATAGATGTTAAATATATTAAAAAAATTGCATTTTCTAGTAATGAAGAACCTGGACAAGAGACTATTATGATTGACGATGAATTTGAAGAACACTAATAACTTGAATATTCTTCAGTGGAATGCACGTTCCGCTGTATCCAATGAAAACAGTCTGATTAATATATTATCTGATCTTAGAATTGATATCGCTTTAATATCTGAAACGTGGTTTAATCCAAATAAATCTTATACATTTCCTGGTTATCATATTGTACATAGAGCTAGAGTTGATGCCACAACTGGGGTGGCAATACTAATAAAAAACACTATAAAATACAAAGAAAAGTTTATCGAGGATATCAATGAAAATATGCAAGCTTGTGCAGTTCAAATAATTGTCGCAGATTTCAGTCTTACATTGACTTCAATTTATTGTCCACCAGACGCTAAAATGAGTACACAAGACTTCATGAAACTTTTTGAATATGCCGATCAAGCCACTTTAATTGGAGGTGATTTCAATGGACATCACGGATTATGGGGATCTTACAAAACCAATACATCAGGAAGAAACATTGTAAATGCCTTAAATCAGTCTAACAACATGATACTATTAAACGATGGATCATCAACTAAGATATCAAGAACAACCAATAAGTCGGCGATTGATCTAACATTCGCTACTTCCGATACTGCAAATGGAGCTCATTGGCAATTGTTACCAGACACCTTAGGATCAGACCATTATGTTATTCTAATTAATTTTCTTTACTCAGGAGCTCAAATAGAAACGATAATATATCCCACTACAAAATGGAATACTAAGAAAGCTAACTGGAAAAAATATAACTCAGTTTTTCAAAGCTATTTTAAGAAAATCCCAGAAACTTTTAATGACATGAATGAAAAATATGAATATTTCATGAAAGGTTGCAACGGCCACTTCCTACTAGTCTATAAGTTACCTAACATCGATTAATCCCAGTCAACAAAACAAGAAGTTGGAAGGTTATATAAAAAAATATGAACAACGTTATTTAAAATTAACAAGTAGTTTTATTAAGTAAAGTTATATGTAGTATGAAAAATTAAAAATAAAATTGTTATTAAATTCTACAACTTAATTTATAAATTTAAAACTAGAACTGAAAGTAAATTGGCATTCAAAAAAATTAGATTCCGAAGGAAACTAAAGTTAAACAAGAATTAAATATTTTACAAAGATATAATTTAAATTTGAAACCTAGAACTGAAAGTAAATTGAGAATAAAAAAAATTAGATTCTGAAGGAAACTGAAGTTAAACAAGAGTTAAATATTTTACAAAGATGTAATTTACATATGGTACAAACTATTCAGTTAATTAGTCGATCAACGTTAGTTGGAAAGAATCTATAGTTTTCAAAGATTGTGGACGTTAGTACTTTCCTTGTTTCTATTCCAATGATGATTTGGATAACGTCCAGAGGAATCGGGAATCAATCAGCTGGCTGCGTCACGTTAAGTTCAGTCGGTTCTGAATAGAGCCGTGGTCCCAGCAGGTAGAATTCATCAACGGAAAAAGGCTTCGGTCGATACGAAGGCTTAGGCCAGTGAAATAACTTTAGGCCGGTACGGAAAAGGTTTTAGGCCGGTAAGAAAATGTGCATTTCCTAGAAATGCACTTCCATACGATAAGATAACGAATTCAACAATGTAGATGGAATTAAGGGCTGAACCTCAGCGTGCATTGGCTTAAATATCCAAATGAAACGAACTCTTCCGAAAACTTAAAACTCGACAGCCATTGACCAGAAGTATTATTCGATGTGACAAGGGGTAAACGAAATTTACGTTACTCTTTCATCGACGAGAAATATTACGAGTTGTGAACGAAATTCACGTAACACACCCTTACAACCAGAGATTAAAAAAAAAATTTAAATGAAGATCCAAAAAAAAATTCCTTTTTGAAACAGTAACTACGGTAATGATGAAGAGAAGGAAAAAATTTGACTGTATGCTCTATAAAGAAAGGAACCCGGAGCAGGTATGCCTATGCAAATCGTTAAAAGGTATCATTTGTTACAACAGAAATCTGAAATATTGATGATCCTTGAATCAGTAAATTACCAACAGGGTAAAATAACTAAAAAAAATAAATAGATTTTTGCCTGATGCATAAAATAATACCATTTAATTGCTTGAAATATTAAACCTCTTAACAATAGAATAAACATTACTTATGTAAGCGAGTTCAGATAAGATAGAAAGAGGGAAGAGGAAAAAAAATAATTCGATATCGATATAATTTTGGAACAAATCCAAGGAAGCTTTATGACAGAATAAAGCCTCTGTCAGGCTAAAATTTTTATATGGTTAGACAAGATATAGACAAATTTAATGTATATCTATAAGGATAACCCGAACAACATACATGACCAGATTTTTGATACAGGGTACTGGACAACCCGACGACATACATGACCAGATTTTTATACAGGGTACCGGACCACCCGACGACATACATGACCAGATTTTTATACAGGGTACTGGACAACCCGACAACGTACATGACCAGATTTTTATACAGGGTACTGGACAAACCGACAACATACATGACCAGATTTTTATACAGGGTACTGGACAACCTACAAAGAAAATTAAAACTACTCACTCCACTGTTTGGTATGATTGAGATCCCCAAGCTACATGATCCAAACTCATCCAGACCAATACTAAACTAGAAGAGGAGTCAAGGTGAAAGAGACTACTGTAATGATTGTTATTGATTACATATTATAGGTTCTTCCGAGGTTAGGCCATTGAGGGAATATAATTAAAAAGCCAGTTAACTCTAACAACTTAACTTTATTGATAATTAAAATATCGATTCGATTTTTAGAATACGTCGCAATATGTATATTCTAATTGCATTTCGGCACATGGTGCTTACACTGCAACTTACTGCAAAAATACGATATTCAGCATAGACATATTCATACATACACATGACAAATATCCAAAATAATGTACTCTAGATACAACATCAAGAGAGAACATTAGGCATACGAAAAATAAAGATATTAGTGCTTTTGCACAACGATAAAGATAAATACGAAAGATAGTGTATAGAGATACTATGACATATACGATAAGAAAAGCAAATTCCACTAAATAAAGACATAAAATGCCTTTGTGACCTAACACAATTGTTGACAACAACAATATAATGTTCTCAAAAAGAACAATAGTCATAATCAGGTATTTGTGTCTTCTTAAAAGACATGTCACAATCGGTAAAGGTAGTTTCCATAACTTATAACTATATGGGAATACTACAAACACGGTACTAAAAGGAACAGACCATTATCCCAACACTAACAAGTTGTCCTCAACAACCTGTCATACTCAAAGATGAGGCAATAATTCCTGAGCTTATTTGTAGCCTATATGAAGTTATATAAGAAACTACACATAATTCGAGAGTATGTTATACAACATATATGAGCAACTTTGTTTTTCTGGGTGGGTGCTGAAAGTTGTCCGAACTTCGCGACAGGAAATTCTAAACGTAATTAACAGGAAATTGTAGATGCGGCATGAAGAACAGTCAAGAGCCTCGTACTCACAATATGTGGAACCTAAGGCACGAGCAACCCCTACTGAACTCACGTACAATCTGACAGAACGGTATTACGAAGCATATAATGAACAGAAACCAACTGCACCAATCCCAATCAAATGATGAAAAATATGTGGCCATAAGGTGGTTAGGTTGGAGGGCTCCTACCTTCCCGCCTGGATAATCCCCGGGTGACGAAATTCTCAAGCCCCCAATCACAGAGCATCAAAAAGAAACGAGAAGTTAAAATAACCATCGATAGAGTAGATAAAAATCAAAGTAATATATATGGCATTAACTGTAGTTGAGACATGAGAATGTAATCATAATATAAGATGATATCTCGAAAATATAAGTAGATAAAGGCAGCAAAAAAAAATAAAAAAAAATTATAATAATGATAATAACTTTCAACACCCTATGGCATATTTAAAGAAAATATGCAAAGTCCAATTCGCAATATTATTGGCAAAATTAGATATAAAATTTATATATATATATATATATATATATATATATATATATATATATATATATATATATATATACCCTCTCGGTATATAAACACAGACAATTCGGTACTTGCATATGGCGAATAAAGATATTATAAAGACATATAGTATAGTAGACAAGTTAGATTATCCTTATCCACTCAAATACGATAAGATATACGATAATAAAGGCACAATAGATACGGTAAGATATGGTAATAAAGATACGATAAGATATACGGTATTAAAGATACGATATCACCCTTAAGGTTTCAGGTGCCTGTGACAAATATTTGAAGGCAGCAAATTATTAATCCTTTAATAGTTTCTAAAAAGTGATTAATTTTTGCTACTCAGATTCAAACTACTAAGCGAAATCATAATACTAAATACCTAAAATTTTAGAAATATATCTTAAAAAGGAGTCTTGTATTATGACTATCAAATTCAAAGCTTACTACACTAGGGAAATATTCAATTTCCTTCAAATTTTATTTACAACATTATCAACGGAAAAGAAAGTTATTATCATAATAGGTAATGATCATAATAGGTAATTATAATAATCGGTAATATAAAAGAGAGAAAACTAATATTTCGAGACATCACCATACATTACATAACAAGCAGACACTTAGGCAAGTATAAATTGTTAAGTAGATGAGTCATACTCTTCCACCTCAGAACCTTCATCATCAGACAAGATACCAGCTTTAAGGTCTTTAATGTGCCATTTACCAATATTAATTGACGAAGAAAGAAAACCTTTGATGCAAAAGAAAAGAAAGAAGATCCAAAAATCGACTACGAAACTATCTAACGATATGTGTATGAGAAAAATTTATGAAAATATCAAGATATTACCAATTCCAGAAGAAAAAAGTTTATACGATAATTTATACGTTAATATGTTCAGAATTTTATAAAAAAAATAAATAGATAAGATAATTTATATGGTAAATTTTTAAAGTTCAGATATTCGTAAAAAGGTACCATAATGATAAATATTTAAAGTTCAGATATCAATAGTAAGATAATTTCCAACTAATCAACCTTCCAAGTTTCAAGTATTATTGACCAAGAAAGAAGATGTGTAACTTAGGCGTTGAGGCGCCAAACTGCAACGGCCACTTCCTCGAAGAGCTACTCAGGCGTGGGTTGTATACTAGTGGAGACCCAAGGAGTAGGTCTTACCGGTTCTCGGGTAATCCTACTTATTTTTACGTAACGAGACGGAAAGATAAGTGGGCGCCACTCTGAGTCCTACTAGTCTATAAGTTACCTAAAATCGACTAACTCCATTCAACAAAACAAGAAGTTGGAAGGTAATATAAAAAAATATGAACAACGGTATTTAAAATTCACAAGTAGTTTTATTAAGTAAAGTTATATGTTGTATGAAAAATTGAAAATAAAAATGTTATTAAATTCTACCACTCAATTTATGAATTTAAAACTAGAACTGAAAGTAAATTGACATTCAAAAAAATTAGATTCTGAAGGAAAGTAAAGTTAAACAAAAATTAAATATTTTACAAAGATATAATTTAAATTTAAAACATAGAACTGAAAGTAAATTGACATTAAAAAAATTAGATTCTGAAGGAAACTAAAGTTAAACAAGAGTTAAATATTTTACAAAGATGTAATTTACATATGATACAAACTATTCAGTTAATTAGTCGATTAACGTTAGTTGGAAAGAATCTATAGTTTTCAAATATTGTGGACGTTAGTACTTCCCTTGTTTCTATTCCAATGATGATTTGGATAACGTCCAGAGGAATCGGGAACCAATCAGCTGGCTGCGTCATGTTAAGTTCAGTCGGTTCTGAATAGAGCCGTGGTCCCAGCAGGCGGGTAAGAAAAAGTGCATGTCATAGAAATGCACTTCCATACGATAAGATAACGAACTCAACAATGTAGATGGAATTAAGGGCTGAACCTTGGCGAGCATTGGCTTAAATATCCAAATGAAACGAACTCTCCCGAAAACTTACGACAGCCATCGACCAGAAGTATTATTCGATGTTACGAGGGGTAAACGAAATTTACGTTACTCTTTCATCGACGAGAAATATTAAGAGTGGTGAACGAAATTCACGTTACAAGGTATAGAGCTTTCAGCTTCTGTGGCTATATCAGTGAAAAAAAAGTTTAAAATAAACGAACCACCACCTCCACCCTGGTGGGATAGTGAGTGCGATTGTGCAACAGAACGCAGAAAAAAAGCAATTAGTGCATGTAAACGTCTAAGTTCATCGGATAATTATATTATCGTCAACAAAGAAATTGCTGCAACAAAACGATTCCTAAAAATAAAAGCCAAAAATCATTGGATTACTTTTTGTAATAAATTAAATAGAAATACAACTATTACAGAATTATGGCAACAAGCTAAAATAATGCAAAGAATCACAATAGGTAGTAATTCAAACAACAAAACATGCAAAAACTTCGATTGGGTTGAGGAATTTATGAATAAAATCGCACATTGCTCAGTATCTCAAAAATTTACAAATATTAATGAATAAGAAGATGATACAGATAATAAATTATTTAACAAACCCATAATTTATAGTGAATTATCATTCGCTCTTGAAAAAACTAATAACACGTCACCTGGCATAGATCAAATTACATATGACATGATATGGAATTTAGCACATAACGCAAAATTGTTTTTACTAGAAATATACAACGATGTCTGGATTCATAATAATATCATTGAAGATTGGAAAAGATCAATAGTAGTACCCATACATACAAACGGAAAATGACCTGACTTAGCCGACTCATATCGACCCATAACTTTGCTGTCGTGTATATTGAAAACATTTGAGAGAATTATCAAACAGTGATTAGAATTTTTCATGATTTCTAAATCAACACTTCCTTCGGGTCAATATGGTTTTAGAAGAGGATGTAGCACCAATGACGCCATATTACAACTGGTGACCGATACACAAATATGTTTCTCAAAAAATCATTACTTAGGAGCAGCATTTCTCGATATTAAGGGAGCATATGATTCGGTTGACTTAGTATTTTTACGGGAAAAGTTAATCAATATTGGGATACCAAGAAGAATTTGTAATGTAATGTGTAACCTGTTTAATTATAGAAAAGTTTATGTCAGATATATAAACAATTCACTTACAAACCCTCAAAATACTTCCACAGGATTACCTCAAGGAGCAGTACTCTCTCCATTATTATTTAATATATTCACAGCAAGTCTCCATTGAGAAATTAACTACAAACTAATCCAATATGCGGATGACTTTGTAGTGTATGACTCCGATAAAACCTTACCAAATACTTTGATAAATCTGAAGGAATCGGTCATCTCCATCACACAGAAATTGGACTCATTAGGCTTTCTGGTTACTCCTGAAAAATCGAGTATTATGTTTTTTACACGCCATAACTGACCACACATGGTCAATATTACAATAAACGAGATCCCCAGTCTCAACATCAGTTGTTTACCTTGGTATTACTTTAGATAAAAAACTTACTTGGAAAAGTCATGTGGAGAGTATTATTACAAAATGCAATAAATGTTTAAACTTCCTAAAACTTAATACGAAGGACATGGTGGGGAGCCGACCCTCATATTTGCATAACTTTCTACAAAACATATATAAGATCGATTATAGATTATGGATGTACTCTATATGGAACCGCAACTCCAAGCTTACCAAAGAAATTAGAATTTGTACAGAACAATGCCATGAGACTTTGTATCGGAGCAATGAAATCTACACCAGTAGAAGCACTCCGAGTTGAAGCCTTAGAACTGCCATTAGAACTTCGTAGAACATTACTAACAGAAAAATTAATTATTAAATCCCATTACAGACAGCCAGCAATTATTAAAAATATTTCGGAGTTAAATATATATGACCTTAAAAACAAATATTGGGCCAAAAAACCTTCGCTCATAACATGCCAGGCATTTAGGGAAAATTATAATTTAATTAATAATTTAGATGTTCCCAAGACATATGAACTTAACGGTTCCTTCACATCACTGAAATACGTACATGTTGAAATTCCAAATTATAATGATAATATAATGATCAGTAAGAATATACTATCACATTATTTATCAAAATATGACAGTTGCATTAAAATATATACGGATGCTTCCAAACAATCCAGTGGTGTAGATGCTTATTTTACGCCCCGTCAGTGAAGGTTCAAATGCAATTTAAACTTAATAACGCTACTTTTATTTTTTCTGCAGAAGCAATCGGAATTATCAAAGCTCTTGAATTAATTGAACGACATGGTTATAAAAAATCCATCATAATATCGGATTCCTTATCAGTTCTCACGAGCATTAGCCAACCTTTTGATATAAATGCTACTTATGAAAATCAAATCATTCCAGAAATTGAACTGAAAATCGAAAAGCTACGCTCAAAAGATTTCGATATCAGTTTTTTGTGGATAAAAGCACATATTGGACTGCAGCATAATGAACATGTGGATAATAGCCAAAGAAGCCGTAAAAAATGGACTACCAATAAATAATACTATAAACGTGGATGAGTGCCTAAACCAATATAAAATTAAACTAAAAGAAAGATGGAAAAATTTATGGCATGATTATTGCCTTGGAAAACCTACAAGATATACACTCTTACACCCAGAAATTCCCAACCAATACTGGTACAGGAACTATCAATTACCGCGTAGTAGTATAGTCACTATAAGTAGACTTATGTTTGGCCATGCATGCTATCCCGCACATCTTAATAAAATAGAAGTAATAGCTTCGAACTTGTGCGACACTTGTTACCGTATATGCGACTTGGAACACATTTTTTTTGAATATAATAAATATACACAACAAAGAGAAGATATGTATAGAGAACTAATAAAAATCGATGTTCTACCTCCCTTCACTGTAATGAACTTACTGGCATTGAATAAGCTGCCTGTTTATAACGTTGTACTGACATTCATTAAAGCATGCAATTTAAAACTGTAATATTATGTAGCTCCTTCTCCTCTGAAAGTGAACCTAACCTGATCATTCCCTATTAGTACCGTGGTCTACCTTTTCTGTGAGTTAGCCACCCTGAAAGACCCCTGGGTGTGAAACGTATATCCTTAACCTATCCAAATTGATTCTTACAGTTAACATATTTGGTACACTTTTTAGTACCGTAGCTCATGGTTAAATGGATTATGTCCTTCTGCCAAAAAAAACAAAAAAAAAAGATTTACCAAACAAGTTAACACAATAAGTGGAATTGCTCGCTCCGTACCTAGATGGTTGCTCTATCGGCGTTATAACATAGCCGTGGAACTGCCTCTTAGACCCTCGAGAAAATTTTCGATCAAACAACAATGCGAAGATCGTGTGTTGTCACACCCAGAGGATCACGTGACGTCGCGCTTTATCTATATGTAAGCCAGTCTTGTATCCTCAGAGTCATTTTCTCTCTTGCTTTCGTTTTGTCCAGACATGTCTTATCAACAGCCAGCACTTGTGGTAAGACTAGAAAAACTTTTTTTTTACTTTTGAATTTTTTGTGCTTCAAACAATTTGAGTTTTTTGAAAAAATTTCGTTTCTAGTTTTTTCAATATTCTGAGTTTGGAGTTCTCTCATTATTTCTCATCATTGAAAGCATTAGTTCTTTTATTTTTACGATACTTTTTTAACGAAATGAAAATTGAAAACAACACAACCTGGTCTGTGAAAAATCTATCGGAAAAATGTATTAAAAAATTTAATGTATATTTATCTACATACCAGATTAAATTTAGCAAAGAGGTTGTTGAATATGGTGGTAGTTTAGACATCGAAAGGAAACTTTTACGTAAAATTTTAAACGAGGGCTCAACAGCAACCAAAAAAGAGGCTAATTATGTAAGAGGTGATAAAATCATCACACATGTCGAATAGTACATATCCTTCGATTATGAGGCGTTGCAGGATACAGGCGTACACATCCCTAATCTGGTTATAGCCCACGACTTTGTGGGCAACAAACATACATTTAATCATAATTACGCTTTTTGTGAATGGCTAATTTCTAACGAACACCATGGTTATACGGGTATACCCCATAACGCCAAAGGTATGACTCGTACGTTATTTTAAAATATTGTGTTGAGAACACTGTTAAGCCTTACAGAATTTACAGCGGTTCGAAATTAATGCTTCTGGAGATACCGTCTATTAAGCTGAAAATAATTGATAGTTCAAACTTTGTGGCGGGTCCTCTATCGGCTGTTCCGAGAACATTTAGATTAGAAGAATTGAAAAAAGGCTATTTCCCCCATTACTTTAACATCCCCGGAAATCAGAATTATAAGGGCCCTCTGCCTGCCATAGACTATTACAGCCCGAACACAATGAAAAGTAACCAAAGAAAAGATTTTCTCGAATGGTACGAAGAACATAAATCATGAATTTAACATGCAAAAGGATATAATTGCCTATTGTGACTCAGATGTTGATATTCTAAGAAGAGGTTGTTTGGTTTCAAGGAAGGACTTTTTAGATATTGCCAACATAGATCGTTTTCCATATTTGACTATTGCTAGTGTTTGTATGGGCATTTATCGATCTAAATATTTACCTAAGAAGACAATAGCCGTTGTAGAAAACGAGAAACAATACACATTTAGCCAGGCATCTATCACTTGGTTAAATCAGTTTACTAATGTTCGACATGCTCTAAACGGTGGTGGGGTTCACATATGTGGGGGTAGAGTAGATGGTTATGATAAAAAAACAAAAACTGTTTACCAGTATCACGGCTGTTTTTGGCACGGTTGCCCCAAGTGTTTCAACTCTTTAACCGTTAACAAGTAAACCATGATACAATGGAAGATCTCTACGAAAAAACAAGACGTAGAAGCCTACAAATAAAAGACGGTGGTTACAATTTAATAGAAATTTGGGAATGTGAATGGTTAAAATCTGTTGAAATTAAAAATACCGAACTTGTAACATTTGAGGAACCTTTAAAGCCTAGAGACTCGTCGTTTGGCGGCCGAACGAGCGCGGCAAAATTAAAGGTTACTGGTAAAAAGCTACGGTATATTGATGTAGTTTCTTTATACCCCGCTGTTCAGTACTTTGATCTTTTTCCAGTGGGCTAACCTACCAAACTTTCTAAACCTGCTGAGTACGACCCTAATTGGTTCGGTTTGATAAAATGTAAAGTTTTGGCACCGCATAAGCTCTATCTGTATTGCCCGTTAAAACCAATTGACGTTTGCTTTGTGTAGATCTTGTATGGAAAACGAGACAGAACAATGTACTCACACAGATTCAGAACGAATGTTTACGGGTACGTGGACCACCTTAGAAATAAATATAGCCTTGGAAAAAGGTTACCAAATTGTCCAAATTCACGAGGTGTGGCATTTTAAAGAGCAATCAATTGCTTTATTGAGAGGGTACGTCAATGATTTCATGAAAATTAAGTTAGAAACCAGCCCTCATAACTACGTTTCTAACGAAGCATACGCCCTAGCTATTTAAGAGCAGACGGGCATTGGATTGGACGTAACCTGGATAGCGCCCAACAGCGGTAAAAGAGCCGTAGCGAAAATATGCCTTAATTCACTTTGCGGCAAATTCGGACAAAGTAGCAACTTAAACCAGGCTGAATACGTAACAGAGCCAAAAAGATGGTATGAGCTACTGCTAAATGACACACTAAATATCAGTAATTGTGTTTTCATCAACGACGATGTGGTATAAATCACTTAAAAATACAAAGACAATTTTTATGAAGATTCTACATCTACAAATATATTTATTGCTACCTTAACAACATCAAACGCTCGTCTCAGATTGTACGATATGCTAGATACATTAGGCCGTTGTTTACTATGACACCGATTCAGTAGTTTATATTGCCGACGGCCAAAATACCGTAGCTATTGGCGATATGTGGGGCGACTGGAGCGATGAAATATCCTGTGATGATTACATCAACGAGTGGGTATCGACAGGCCCCAAAAGCTAGTATTACAAGTCGCTTAAATGTAAAGAAGTTACTAAAATTAAAGGTTTCACGTTAAATCACGAAAACTGTGAAATAATTAATAGTGGCACTATGCTCAAAACAATTGGTGACCCCTCTTCAAAAACTACATTAATATATGACCAAATTACCCGTAATCCACACACCAAAGATATTGAGACGAGTAAACGTGTATCCAAAACATTTAGAATGGATTACAAGAAACGGCGTATTGCTGACAGTAGTGACTCTGACCTTACCCTTACCCTGGGGCTTCTAATAAACTACTACCTATTTTGTACCTCTTTCTTTTCATTGATCTATTGGGTAAAAACAAATTCTAGTATTAGTAATTTTGTGTTTATTAATTTAAGACTTTTTAGCTCAAATAGTTTTAAGTTCTCGAGAAGTTAAATTCAACGGCGAGAGAAAACTTAAAATTTTGTTTTTTATTAAGCAGAGAGGAGAGAGAGAGAGACAGAGATTGTCGTTACTGAATCGCTTAGTAACTCTTTTTTAAGTCTCTAGAAGAGAGAGAGAGAGAGAGAGAGAGAGAGCTTCAAAAAAGCTAAATTTAAAACCTAATATTACGTCCCCGAAAACCAAAACGGAATTGTGTAATTACCTGTTCTAACCCATCTCTAAAATAGTAACTGATATTAGTAAATATGTTTCATCATTCATTTATAAAAGGAAGTATGAAAAAATTTATCTTAAATGACCCATTACAGTATGTTTGCAAAAAAAAGTGGAATGTACAAAGATCCATTAGAATGTATGTTTACAAAAAAAGAGGCATTCTTGAAAAAAAGACCCATTACAGTATATTTATGTGTTACGAAGAAAAGAGGCATTTTGAACAAAAGACACGTTACTTACAATTTAAATAGAAAAGAGGCCTGTAACGAATGAATTATTGAGTTGCCTTAAGGGTGACGTGCGAAATATATTTCACAAAACTATTATACATAAATACATTTTCTCTATCCAGAGAAAAATGTTCTTGCCTTCACGTTTGGCCTTCCTCATCACGCGTGGGCTTATTAATAAAAACTTTTATTTTACTTGGTGAAATTTCAAATGCTGATTTTCTACCTAAAATTATTGTATCTATTAGTAAGCCCACGTTAACTGAAAGCACTACCTTTACGTATCCACCACCTTTTTATATATGTTAGACAAATATTTTTTAACGTATATTTCCGAAAATACTTTCCTAGCGAGATGGTATGTTTCGACAGCACTATATCTATTGAAATTATTAAGTCATCAACATATTTAAAAAGGGGGGGGGGTAGATTGAAAGAAATACAGAAAACTACCAAACAACCAGTAAGCGCAGTTATTCGCCCCGCACCTAGATGGCTGCAATATCGCCTTTACACCATAAGCGTGGTCGAAGGCCCTTAGATCCCACGAGACATTTATTAGTTCATACGATTAACAACTCTTTACTAGAAGAGGGAAGGAACAATCTAAATTAAACTTTGCGATTTATCCAACGTAGTGAATCTGATTAGTAACAACATGAGCTTCATGTTCTTAAAAAAAAAAGATTATTTTACATATGAAATATGTCACACTTTCTCAATTTGGTTTATCCTTTACTGGTAAAATTTCCAAATGCTCTAAAACATTTTGTGTATGTACGCTCTGTGGCTTTTCGTGTTTGTAAGTTAAATCCTAATATTTTTCCTACCTTTGTATGAAATACGGGTGAACAAAACCATCGAAAAAAGGTGTTGCTGACACATCTCGCTTACAGAACAGGCCTTGGTCATTTGAATTATCGTTAATTTCTAGGAAAAATTTTACGAATATCTAGCGAAATGCGATGTTCCCGCTATGACTTATACATAGTGCTTATGGCGTTTTGTTGAGCATTTTTCCATAAATCTAGGGATGGGTAAAATCATATTTGTTCCTTTTTATGCTTCTATGAAATACGGCTGTAACCGGTCATGCACCTGCCACATCTCGCTTACAAAGGGGGTTCCAGAACCGGTCTTGCTCATTTAAATTATCGTTAAATTCTAGGGAAATTTTTAACGAATGTCTAGGGAAATGCGGTGTTGCCGCTATGACTTTATACACAGGCCCTATGGCGCTTTGGTGTGCATTTTTCCCTAAATCTAGGGATTTTTCGGTGAATCTGCCCCAAAGTGGCTTGTTATCTACTATCATCACAAGCCAAATTGTCTTACGTCATCACTTTCAATGTCCTTTAAAATATCTAACTATCTTTTTTGTTCAGCTGCATAAGACATTATGCATTTCATAGTAAATATAACATAAATACCAAAATTCTACAGAATTTCTTCAAACGCATTAACGAACTATGACATGCACTAGCTGACTGTAATTTCTAGAGACCCCAAAGGAATTTCGATGTCAAGTTTTCTGGAAAAGGTGGAAAATTATCGAGTTTCACGCAATTCAGATAAGGAAATTTTATTATCTAGTAGTTTTGATTTATTTACTGGTACGGCTTATCAATTTTATTTAGCTTACAGAGAAGAGGTACATTCTTGGGATTAATTTGGAAAGAGTATTTATATATTTACTGTAGAGTCAGGTGTTACCTTTATTTCTGATATTAGATACTCAATTTATATGTAGATTTTCTGGAGAAAGAATTTTATATGAACCTTTTGTCTGTTTACGAACTTGGTTTATCAACTTTATTGTCTCCATCTGTTTATCAACTTTGTATGTTTTATCAACTATTTAATAACTTGAAACTCAACTAATTAGATAAAATAATCTGAAAGAATTGTCCCTATTACCTAAAAGTGAAAAGACTTGATTAAATCCTATAATCAATTCCAATAGAATATGTTATAATACAAATAATAAGTATAATATACATGATTACAGGATTGCACAATAGCGTAATAGATATGGATATTTTGTATCCATGAGCCTTAATTATCCTTTATCTGTAAAGTCAATAATTCAATATTTCAAAACGTATATATTTTCTTACAAGACATAATATTCTGACGATTCCTTTTATTCGCGGATTATTTTTACCAAATTAAGAATTTTATAAATTGCGTTTTATAAACCATACCTGCAGATATATATGTCGGTACATAAAAAAATACAATTACTCACCACGAAAATCAAATGAAAAATGATGAGCATATAACGAGAATAGCCCCGCATACGCTTAGCGAAATCCATCGTCATATACCTTACACCTTAACACAATCTGATAACAAAAACTCGAAACATAGTGAAGTGCACGTGCACAGATCGTGAAGTGATCCTGATATTCCTGATCAGTGTTGCTAGTTCAAAAAATAAAAAAATCCCCACTCTGAGCCGTAAAAGGTTGCCACATATACATCATTTATCACCACTTGAGAAATTGTTGTATCAATATCCACAATTATTTAACCTAAACTTATTTTGTAGCCGCCAGAAAATTATATTACACTCATAAAAATTGCTTTAAAAAGTGTTACAAACGTTGCAAAACACTGGGAAAAATGATTATTGCGAGTAAAAGTGGACACTTGCAACTTCAAAAGACTAATGAACCATACATAGTCTCAATAGTCGCAATTTATCTTTTAAATTTTAGGAAAAATTTAGTCAAAATTGAAATGAGGCATTTCACAATTTTATTAATAAAATATACAATAGACTATATAATCACTACACCTACTGATCAGATTCTTTGGTTTTTAGGATCTGAACAATACAGATTTCGCAAACTTGTTGCAAATTACACTAAACTATTGCTTGAGAGTCTGTGTGACTATCAATTAATCGTGAAGATGTTTAAATACTTACCAGAATATACAAGTATTTGCCATAATATACATATATTTATATGAATAAGTTGAAAACTGAAGCTATATTTTACAAAACTGTAACTAACATTACTAAAATAAACTAATATTGACTTTTTACATACACACGATAGTCCGATTTTTTCACTCGCTAATATAACGCATTAATAACAGGTTTTTCCTATATCTAAACTACATTACTAAGCATTAATGACAACTTGCATATATGTCAAAATGATCATCCCAAAAAGGTTAAAAGCTGTGTTGTCATTTACCATTTTGTGGAAATATTATATTAAAGAGATTTGAACACCTACGTACATATTTACCATAGAAACATAATTAAAATAGGCATCAACAATAATTTATATATTAGTTATACATTTTCTTGCACAGAAACAAATCGACTCATTTCTGGGTATAGCAGGCTGTCGTCCCCTTTTTAGGCTTATTTCAGAATGAAATATGACTATTGTAGAGAGAAGCATGACACGACTTCGGAAAAATTTCAATGCAGTTTTTCGTTTTGGTGTTCCTAGATGCCAAAATCACCCCCCGTTCCAAAGGTTATATATATATATATATATATATATATATATATATATATATATATATATATATATATATATATAGGAGGATAGTCTTTGCTGACTAGTTAGAAATAAAAATGAAAATTGGGGAATTGCAGCAAGAAAATGGGAAAGTGTACCCTTAGCCTCAGCGGAAAATGTCCAAGCTTTCGAGGATGATTGTCCTCATTATCAGGGAGACTCCGAAGTGAGGTTAGACTCCATTAAGTTGTAATAATGTAAACTACAGATTATGAATTGTGAAATACTGTGCAGGACTTGAGAGTTTACTGAAGATCAACCAACCACATTGTAACGACACAGTCGTTCTGAACATAAAATAACCCCAATAAATAATCAGAAAACAGAACTCTACGCGAAGCAAACTAGACGGAGTTGGGCACCCAGCACCGAGAGGGCAGCACCTTCGCCTTTCTGCTAATAACTTGACCGATACTACCAAAGCATACGTTCTGCGATATACCAGTCAAGCTCTACCTTACGTAGAATAACAATAGGAAGCTTCAACTGAAAATAACCGAAGTGTTGCACTATATTCCGGAGCGTGTTGAGCTCGGAATTGTGAACACATAAATATCCCGCTTCTCGTTGACCCCTCGATGTGCATTGAACTCGAGGCTAGACGCTGAGCGAACCTGCATATCGGACGAAGTCCTAAAGCGTGTTGAGCTTAGGACGGACGCCAACTACCCTAGGTCAAGCCCTGCAGCGTGTTGAGCGCAGGACCGAGGCCTTTCCGGATTAACCGAAATTCCGGAGCGCGTTGAGCCCGGGACGAAAGCAAACTCCCCACCTCCAAGATCACGTTGTGCGTTGAACGCGGGATCTCGACCCTGACACACACACCCCTTCTGGTTATAGGAACCTGACGTCCCCGTGAGGAAGTTGGACGGCCGAGAAATATATTCCGACGACCACCCTAGAGGGATTGTCAGCCTCCAGGACCAATAAACTTTGTGTATAAATCTTTATTGTACAGAATTTTAGGAATTGTAGATAATTATTATAGGTTAATAAAGAAATATATCTAACAACCCCTTTTATGCTCTACCAAACTGACGTACCCTCACAAATGGCGCTCGAGCAGAAAGTTAGATAATACAAATTACACCCGAGCAGGTGTCACAAAAGACGCCCGATCAGAAGGTTAGATAAGGGAAACAAAGATAACAGATATAACAGAGCATCTAGGGAGACAACGAATACAAAGTTGAGAAATCAAACAGGAACGAATCATGAGCGAACAAGGAGAATACGCCGACGTGGGATTAGAGATAGCGGACACAAAAGTAGGATGGATATACAAGCTAAAGAAAGAAGAGCTAGTGACAGAACTACAAAAATTCGAATTAGACACAAGCGGTAATATGGACACACTACGGGCCAGAATGGTGCATTTTATAAGGAAACAGATAGGACTTAATATCGTACAACAAGAAAGCAGCATACAAGAATCTGAAAAACCTAGAGAAAGAATGTACACTGCCGAAGACACCAAGTCCGAAGATAGACATAGTAGGTACAATCACAAACACGTAGATTGCACAGAACTGGACAAAATAAGGAGATGGGGAATATACTTTGATGGCTCAAAAGACTCGATAGAGTTCATTGAAAGGCTGCAAGAACTCAAAACATGTTACCAGCTAAACGACGAAGTTATACTTAGAGCTCTGCCAGAAGTGCTAAAAGGCAAAGCAATTCTTTGGTACCGGAACAATAAACATCTCTGGGAAACTTGGCAAGATTTCGTAGATGATTTCGAAACATTTTATGTATCATTAGATTTATCAACATACTTAGAAGAAAAGATAATGAGGAGAAAACGAACCGTTCAAACAATATATCACAGAAATTCAGACATTAATGGGGAGACATATGGGCTTCAGCAGTAGTCAACAACTTGAAACGATATATAGAAATATGAACCCGAAATACAAACTTCACGTCCGAAGAAATGAAATAGCATCAATAAGAGAACTTACACGGCGAATAGACGAACTAGAAAGTATCCGAAAAGAGATCGAGAAAGCGGGCAAACCCGAGAGTAAAACCAATTACGACAGCCGCACGGGGCAAAGTCCGAGAAATAAGAGCAAATTACCGAATTATAACCGACAAGATTATTGCTGGAGATGCGGAAAAAGGGGACATAGAAAAGAAACTTGCTATGGGAGACAAATATTATTCTGCAGCCACTGCGGAACAATAGGAACAGCGTCAAATAAATGCAGTTGCCGGAATTCAGGAAACGTAAAAAGGGCCGATTCTTCGAGAGGCAAGATGAGCACAACAAAATCCTCCCCTACGAACAATTACAGTATATTAGAAGATAAAACACCGCACATAACGATTTTTACCCAAAACCAACAACAATTAAACGCGTTAATCGACACAGGAGCACAGAAATCATACATTGGGACAAAAGGCCTAAACAAAATTAAACACTCCAAATATAGGACTAACCTAGAAAACACGGCGGTCACCTTAGCAAACGGATATAAAATGAAAATTACAAAGAGCTTTGTTATTCCGTGTAAAATAGCTAAACGAGAGGGCGAGACCAAATTCCTCTATATACCGAACCTAGAAGACGAAGCAATTCTAGGAGTAGCAGATATTGCAGAGAGGAAAATACCTTGGGCAGACCTGTTAAAAGAAGAAACCGACTCAACCCCAGAAGAGCAAGAACTTTATAAGAAACTAACACAGATAGATCACAAGGTACAAAACCCAAACGAACGACAAGATAATCACAAGAAAACGGACAACAGAAAAATACCAAAAATAGAACAGGAAGAAAGGATACACGAAGATAAAGCATTCATAGAAAGATTACAGAGTATAAGATACAATAACAAAAGACAACAGACTGTAGTTAACATGGAAGAATTAAATAAAACAGAAGCCAGCCACAAGTTTAATATTAATCCGGAACTACCAGCATTAGAGAAGAAATGACTAGAAAAGTTTTTAGAAACAGAAATTGAGAAGTTCAACAACAGCCGGGGAGTAACACCATTGGCAGAACACACAATAAAAATAAAACACAACACACCTATCAAACAGCGGTATAGACCAAGGAATCCGATAGACTACATTAACGTAGCACCGAAGAAAAGTAAAGCATATTGGTACGAGAAAAAGAAAACAGAAGTAGGAACACAACCGCAAAAGCATTCGGATTTCACAATCACAGACGGCAAATTATACAGACACTTTTGGGATAAATATGACTTGAAGGAGGCAGAAATGTCAAGCCCGTGGAAATTATGCATCCCCACAAGTGAGCAACAGACAATAATAGAAGAAAACCACAGCAGTCATACATCAGGACACCTGGGAATAGCAAAAACAATAGCACGACTAGCCAGGAAATACTATTGGCCAGGAATGTTCAGAGACACAGCTAAGTTTGTAAGAGAGTGCCAAAGCTGCCAGAAATTTAAGCCGTCGCAACTACAAACACCAGGTCAAATGCAATCGACCAAGATCCCGCAAGAGCCATGGCACACAGTGAGCTCCGACGTCATAGGACCACTACCAACCTCCAGTAAAGGCAATAAATACTTAATAGTTTTTCAAGACACGTTTACCAAATGGGTAGAAATGAGTCCAGTCCGGAAGATAACCGCAAACGTAATCACCCAACAGTTTAAAGATAAAGTGATAATGAAGTTTGGCTCCCCACAGATAGTGATAACGGACAACGCCAAATCGTATGAAAATAGAATTTTCAAAAAATTACTAACCGATTTCAATATACAAAAGCAAGAAATACCGCCTTATTCACCGCAGAACAACCCCGTAGAAAGAGCAAACAGGGTAACAAAAACAATGATTGCACAATTTTGCGACAACAATCACAAGAAATGGGACACATACATACCGGAACTAACGTTCGCCATAAACACCGCAAGACACGAATCCACGGGATTCACACCAGCTTTTCTAAACTTCGGACACGAGTTAAGACTACCAAGTAAAATCATAGATGACAAGGCAAGGAGCACAAATGGGACCACTCCCACCAAAGAGGCAAAGCTTAAGGAAACGTTCGAACTAGTTAAAATAAACCTAGGAAAGGCATTCACAACTCAGAGCCACTATTACAACCTTAGGAGGAGAAACTCGTCACGGTGGAAAAGAAAATAGCCAGCAACATTTACCAGGTTAAGGACGAAAACAACAGAAAACATAAAATTCACGGTAAAGACTTAAAACCAGCTTGGCCAGAGCACAAAACCGGTTAACCCCACTACCAGCACACAAATACCTTCACCCCACCAGCATAAACGTTTAAATAGACAGACACACACAGATCAAAGCTAATCCAAACAAAGCCGCAAAGATGGAAGACGTACTCGACCTATACGACGACGCCATATGGCAAATAGAAGAAAGAGAATTGGACCGACCTCCGACACCGGGAAAATCCATCGAGCAAGAATGGAACCAATTGGTGGAAAAGAGAAATCAGTCCCTACCAGTGAAAATTCCTCTAATCCAGCTCGTGCCAGAGCAAATAAGAAAGAATCCGAAGACGGGAAGAAGAAGTATTAACATAAAATACTAAACCGAGCAGCGAAAACCGATTACCATAGCGTCCCTCGCCACTGACGAGGAACCAAAATTTTGTCCCAAAAATTTTACGACCTGGGAGGGGTGTAACGACACAGTCGTTCTGAACATGAAATAACCCCAATAAATAATCAGAAAACAGAACTCTACGCGAAGCAAACTAGACGGAGTTGGGCACCCAGCACCGAGAGGGCAGCACCTTCGCCTTTCTGCTAATAACTTGACCGATACTACCAAAGCATATGCTCTGCGATATACCAGTCAAGCTCTACCTTACGTAGAATAACGATAGGAAGCTTCAACTGAAAATAACCGAAGTGTTGCGCTATATTCCGGAGCGTGTTGAGCTCGGAATTGTGAACACATAAATATCCCGCTTCTCGTTGACCCCTCGATGTGCGTTGAACTCGAGGCTAGACGCTGAGCGAACATGCATATCGGACGAAGTCCTAAAGCGTGTTGAGATTAGGACGGACGCCAACTACCCTAGGTCAAGCCCTGCAGCGTGTTGAGCGCAGGACCGAGGCCTTTCCGGATTAGCCGAAATTCCGGAGCGCGTTGAGCCCGGGACGAAAGCAAACTCCCGATTTCCGAGATCACGTTGTGCGTTGAACGCGGGATCTCGACCCTGACACACACACCCCTTCTGGTTATAGGAACCTGACGTCCCCGTGAGGAACTTGGACGGCCGAGAAATATATTCCGACGACCACCCTAGAGGGATTGCCAGCCCCCAGGACCAATAAACTTTGTGTATATATCTTTATTGTACAGAATTTTAGGTTTTAATTGTAGATAATTATTATAGGTTAATAAAGAAATATATGTAACAACCCCTTTTATGCTCTACCAAACTGACGTACCCTCACAACATGACTACACCAAGTCAAAAAGTCGCACCAATTTGTAAAATGAAATAAATGAATTCATCTTCAAGCGTTGCTACGTTGAACGCCGGTAAGGATTTAAATATATATATATATATATATATATATATATATATATATATATGTATATATATATATATATATATATATATATATATATATATATATATATACATATATATATATATATATATATGTATATATATATATATATATATATATATATATATATATATATATATATATATATATATAGTAATATATTTAATATTCTATGATGAATTTTAATGTAAACCTTCCTGTAAAGATAAATTTCAATTCGTCTCACGTTATTGTATGTTGTCGCAGCGACAATTCTTGTACATGCAACTTAAAAATTTATGTAAGAAATTTCAACTGTGTCAGTAGTTGTCAAAAATATCCCCGGCTCTAATAAATACTAATTTAGTATTTTTAAAAATGAATGTATATGTATAATCGACCTATTACTCTTCTCTTAGGGTGGGATCAAACTGTTAAAAAAATTAAATATTCAAAATTTATTTAAATTTTAACGTATCTCCAAATTATATGTTTCACTATTGTTCAGAACCTATAGTAACTGTATGTTTAATATTATAAAAGGCACTTCAAATATCTGATGACGTTTCCAATATCTCTGTCACAGAAAATGATCAACTGTCACTGATTTGATCGACAGTTTTATTTAATGAAAAATGTTTAATTTTCTGAAATTATGTTATAAAAAGACGATATTGATTAGAAATGAAAAATTCTATATCATACTACCAGATACAAATAAACAAATTAATATTCCCCAAAATTATTACAAACGAAACAACAGTAGTAATTTCTACGAAACTTAAAATTACAACAACCTATATGCTATAAATTAATCTAATGAAAAACGTTTAATAAAAGTTCAAATCGTTGATTTAAATCTTGACGCGTATAAATGTCAAATACCAGCTTCACTCAAATTTGCCTAATTCAAAAATTTTCTTCACTTATGTGAATTTCCTTATATGACTTATTAATTTTGTTTGCAATCAAAAATCTAATAGATGCATATTATTTCTGGAGAAATTATTGTTAAAAAAAACTGGATCGAACTCACCAACTAATGACTGGACAACTCATACAATTCTAAATGACCTTAGAATTCAGGATACCTTCTAAATTTTATTTAGAAATCTCACATTCACTACACACGATGCAATTCTTATTCGAATTATGCACGCACTGGCTTTATAATGGAATGGCTTTTGAATCTGGTTGTATAGATATACAACTTCTACTATCTACCACAAAATTTAGACAACTCTAATTATGATGTTGCCTCTTCGGGGTTTCAAACACAACTAACTAAACTTTTGCAAAATAAATAAATCTCCTTACCGTTGGATACCGAATTTTCATGTTTTTAAAAAATAAAAAATCTATGATTTTCAATAACCAAGTGAGATTTGAATTCTTTTATTACACCTGGAATGTTGCTAGCAGAGACCTCTATATTTTGAAATTTCAAATATTTTCTCATCATCATAATATGTTCTATCTATCATTAGATATATACTACATAAATGTCATCAAAATTTGAAATGTCAAATTTGATATTTCTACTGAATCTTTCAAAATTAGTGAGTTTACATATAACACAGTGTGTATCAAAAGTATGGCAGCCAAATATAAATGAGTTCCCTTATGTTCTACTTTTCTTTTAAATTTCAAATAGAGGAACAGAGGATCTGTATTATTATATATATATATATATATATATATATATAAATATATATATATATATATATATATATATATATATATATATAACAACAACAAAGACATTCATGGGTAATTCACGCAAAATAAAGGGCTACTGAAATAGAGTGGTAACCGTGGACATGCATGTTTCTGGCTCATTTTGCCTCATCAGCACGGCATAACCAAATAAGGATGTGAAATTTGGGAGCAAAGATGTTAATCGAAACATTGGAAAACACAAAATAACGGATTTCAGCAGGGAAACCAAACGCTCATTGTTGTTAACATATCACGCGATATTCCTACATCTCTTTGTTATTTACTATGGGTCGGAAGGTTCATGGCGGGGGGGCTATATGCGCCTCCGTGTCGATGTTGGTTGATGTCCTGAAAACTCGGGATCTTCCAATTGAAGACACAAATGAGCGTTTGGTTTCCCTGCTGAAATCCGTTATTTTGTGTTTTCCAATGTTTCGATTAATATCTTTGCTCCCAAATTTCACATCCTTATTTGGTTATGCCGTGCTGATGAGGCAAAATGAGCCAGAAACATGCATGTCCACGGTTACCACTCTATTTCAGTAGCCCTTTATTTTGCGTGAATTACCCATGAATGTCTCTGTTGTTGTTTTTAACATATCACGCGATATTCCTACATCTCTTTGTTATTTACTATGGGTCGGGAGGTTCATGGCGGGGGGGCTATATGCGCCTCCGTGTCGATGTTGGTTGATGTCCTGAAAACTCGGGATCTTCCAATTGAAGACACAAATGAGCGTTTGGTTTCCCTGCTGAAATCCGTTATTTTGTGTTTTCCAATGTTTCGATTAACATCTTTGCTCCCAAATTTCACATCCTTATTTGGTTATGCCGTGCTGATGAGGCAAAATGAGCCAGAAACATGCATGTCCACGGTTACCACTCTATTTCAGTAGCCCTTTATTTTGCGTGAATTACCCATGAATGTCTTTGTTGTTGTTGTTAACATATCACGCGATATTCCTACATCTCTTTGTTATGTATATATATATTAGTCTAATTGGCAATTTTAGCTTGGATATTGGTGGTGATTGTGAGCATGTGAAAGATTTATTCAATGGTTTTCGAATGTTTGGTTTATTTCACTGTATATTTTTTTTTTATTGCAATTAACGTGCTCGGCTACAAAGGCCACTCGCACAGGTACAGTATAAGTATACAATAAATATATTATATTTTGTGGTATAGCTGTACGTCTTTCAGGAACTGGAGAACGGAGGGGACATTATCTGGATTTCCGAGTACCTCTTGGAGACTTCCTTTGAGGTTGAGCTGTTGTCTTCTAGTTGTGTACTGTTGGCATTCTAGAATAATGTGTTCAACGGTGTAGATGCAGTTACAGGTTGAACAGAATGGCCGAATGTTGGATGACATAAGGTAGCCATGAGTGAATCTAGTGTGACCGATTCTTAGTCTTCTCAGCACCGCTTGGTCTTGTCTTGAGAGATTTGAAGCTCCATATAGTAAGGATGGCTTAATGAAGGTTGAATTTTTTGCAATTTTGTCGGGATGGAGTTCCAATGATTTTGCCATAGAGATTCGATCTTATGCTTGATAACTTGCTTGAGATCGGATGCAATTTGGATGTTATGTGCGTAATAGTTTAAAGTTGTGGCCCTTTTAGCTAGTTGATCAGTTAGTTCGTTTCCCATTATACCAATGTGAGATGGTGTCCATAGAATGGTAACTGTTATATTTTGGGAAAAGGAGAGTTGGTAGGAGTCATGGATATTCTGTACAAGAGGATGGTCACTGTATATATCTTTAATGGAGTGTATAGATGCAAGTGAGTCTGTACATATGCAGACATTTTTATTGGGAGGGGAAATATGTTTGAAGGCCTGAAGTATACTATAGAGTTCGCCGGTATGTACAGTACAAGTTGATGATATTGTGGAAGAGAAGATTGGAGAATCTAATGTTGTTACAGCACAACCGACTCCTGTTTCATTTTTCGAGGCATCAGTATATAGTACTAAATCGTAGTCATTTCGGTATATTATATCCAGAAAAGTTTGTTTAATTAGATCGTTTGGTGTTTCATTTTTATTCAGAGTTGTGAGAGATGTGTTGATATGAGGAATGTTTTTCGTCCATGGGGGCATTAGGGGAAGAGGTAGAGGAAATGTTTGAGAAATATCAATTTTGATTGGCATTGTTTTTAGTAGTGAAGGTAAGGGTATTATTGTTGAGGATGTTGAGGTGTTCTGTAAGCTATCATCGGTAAACAAGCTGTATACTGGGTTAAGGGGATTGGAAGATACCGAGATAATATAGTTAAGTAATAAATGTTGACGTCTTATCCATAGAGGAGGTTCATTTGCTTCGCAGTAGAGACTTTCTACCGGGCTAGACCTGAACGCCCCCAGACACAGGCGAAGAGCTGTATTGTGTATCGAGTTCAAGACATTGATATGTGATTTAGATGCAGATATATATACGAAGCAGCCATAGTCTAATTTAGATCGAATAAGGGATCTGTATATTTTTAGGAGAGAAGTTTCGTCAGCGCCCCAATGGAAGTGGGAGAGGGTTTTTATGATGTTTAGTCGTCTGTATCCTTCGCTCTTAGTATCTAGAATATGTTTTTTCCAATTGAGACGGGAGTCAAATATCATACCCAATATTTTGCAGTGATTTACAACCTGAAGGGTGACGTTGTTGATTATAATATTAGGGGTAGAGTTTATTGAAGACTTACTAAAATTGATGACTTTGGATTTTGTTGGGGATAAAGAGAGTCCCAATAATTTTATCTTGTTGGACAGGGAGTTTACCGCGGATTGAATTATAGAGGAGGTAGTGGACACTGACTGACCGTGGCAATATAATAATAAGTCATCGGCATACATCGTGCATCTAACAGGAGCAGAGAAGTAAGAACAAAGATCATTTGTTACGAGGTTGAAGAGTGTGGGACTGAGTACCGAGCCTTGGGGTAATCCGTCGGTTTGATTGAATGTTGAGGAAAGGATACCATTAACAGATACTTTGAAAGATCTAAGCGATAAAAAGTTTTTGATAAAAAAGAATATATTTCCATTAATATTGTGATAGGATAATTTCTCAAGTATGACATTTCTGTGTATTGTATCGAATGCACCTTCTATATCAAATGTAGCAAGTATAGTTTGTTGTTTTTTGTTTAGAGCGGTGGAGATATGAGTTTTCAACGTTATCAAATTGTCCTTTGTTGACCTGTGCCGCCGAAATCCAGATTGGTCTTCTGATAAAATGTTGTGTTTTTCTAAATACCATATCAATCTTTTATTGATCATTTTTTCCATGACTTTGCACATTGTACAGGTTAATGAGATGGGCCTATAGGACTTGGGGGAGGTTGTCGGCTGATCAGGTTTTTTCAAGGGAATTATGACGGATAGTCGCCAGAGGCTTGGAAACATGTTAGAGGTCCATATTAAGTTGAACAGTTCTAAAAGTTTGAGTTGACCTAAGAAATCAAGTTTTTTAAGGAAAATATATGGCAGGTCATCAGGACCAGCAGCGGAATTTTTGCACGATTTTAACGCAGTAATAAGTTCCTGGTGAGAGAAAGGTAGGTTGAGTGAGTCTATATCTTGATTTGATGGAATTGGGCATGATAAAGAGTTATTAGTATAAGTATTTGCAATGTTTGGGTGTAGCCTACTTCGGAATTTGTCTTCGAAATTTTCAGCTATGATCTTCGCTATTTCATGGTCATTATTTATTACCGCATCATTTGAAACAAGATGGGGAATTCCATTATTGGTTTTGTTTCCCTGTATACCTCTGATCTTTTTCCATACTTGACTGGGATTTGTGTTTTCGCTTATTGTCGAAACATAGTTTTTCCAGGAGGATTTTTTGCTTTGTTTGATAATGAATTTAGATTTTGCTCTGGCTTTTTTGAGATTGATGAGATTTTCAGGGGTATTGTTTTGTCGAAACAGTTTTAATGCTATGTTTTGTTGTTGTACAGCGTCTTTGCAAGAGGAATTCCACCAAGGAACACTTTTCTTAGGATGGGATATATTAGTTTTACCTACATGTAATTCAGCAGCTGACAAAATAGTATTTGAGAATATTGCGATATTATCATCAACGCTTTCGGAAAACTTAAGAGAATGTAGGACATCTTCTGTTTGTGATGTAAAACTTTTCCAGTCAGCATTGTTTAGTCGCCAGAAAGTCCTGGTTGAGATTTTTGGGTTTTGAGAGGCAATGGAAGATATGACGATAGGGAAATGATTACTATCATGTAAATCATCGACAGTACGCCAAGTTAATGTGGGAGCTAATTTAGGATCGCATAGACTGAGATCTATGGCGGAGAAAGAACCAGAGGAGAAGTTAAGGTGTGTATTGGATCCTGTATTTAGTAGGCACGCATTTGTACAGTTTAATACATTTTCCACTATTTTACCCTTACCATACGTTGAGTTGGATCCCCACAAGTTATTATGCGCATTGAAATCTCCTACTAGAATGTAGGGATGAGGTAGTTGAAAAATGAGGTTTGCTAGTTCTTCTTCTTTTAGACAATGGTTTGGGGGAATGTATATACTGCACACATTTAATTTATTCGGGAGCCATATGGATACAGCAACAGCTTCAAGGTCGGTATTTAGGGGTAGAAGGGATGAAAATATGTCGTTAGAAACGAAAATCGAAATACCGCCACTGGCTCTATTGCAATTATTGCGTATGTGATGGTAGCCTTCAAAGTTTTTAGGTGGGGAAGTTTCGAGATTGTGGCATTTGTTTCTTGGAGACACAGGATTTGAGTGTTCTCATTGGATATGAGCTGTTGGATTCTTTCCAGGCGAGGAAAAAATCCATCACAATTCCATTGGATTAGCTTGAAGATTATTATTGTATATAGTGATATTGTTAATATGGACTGATGGTTCTAACGAGTTCTGTGCTAATTAAGAGATGGGATTATTTGACTCTTCGTCAGTTTGGGTTTCTGATGTGTAGCTCTTATCGTCAGACGAATCTTCAGGGTTTAGTTGATGTTTTATTTTTTTCTGTAATCTAGTCAACCGATTTTTAAGAGACCGTTCTTTGGTTATGTTGTACATAAGAGTTAAGTCATTTAGTAGACCTTGTATATTTGCTGTGAAAGAGAGAGCTTCGTTCAATGGGTCTGACAAGCCAAATGAGTTTTCTAGGAAGGCGGTGAGTTGTGTTTCAGTCAGTGTAAGGTGAGTAGAATTGTTTTTGCATAGCTCTTGTATAGTAGAGTAAGTAGTGGGTGTGAGTTTAAAGTCCTCTTTTCCGGTCGTTTTGGGTTTTTTCTTATGCTGTTTGATTGAGTTTTGAGGTATTGTGTATGAAGGAGGGAACATCTGGTTGTCGGTCGGAGTATCTATCGGTGATAGCTGAGAGGGAGTTTCAAGGTTGCTATCCGTAGATAGACCTCTCTTTTGTCCTTGAATTACAGGTAAATTGACTTGCTCGATAAGTGGCAGATTGGGTTGATCATCTTCGACAGGTATACTCTGAGTGTTAGATACAGAAAGATTGTCAGAGTGTGTAGTAGTTGTTTGTACTATAGGAGATGGGGGAGGTGGATTTTGAATTTCAGCGTTAGGTGGATTGGTGCAAGAATCGGCGGTGTGTCCAGGGAGTTTACATAAGAAACATTCCAGTTTATCCGTGGACACGAAAATTCTGTAAGGAGTATTATCGAAAGTAATTAAAAGGGATGTTTGGAGAGTGAAGTTGTCGTTTTCTGGTATAATATATGTTATTCTGCGAAAACTCATGATATGAGAATAATTATCGTCCGGTACGCCACATTTCACGAATGAAACAGGAGAGGCTAGCTGTAGGCCGATGTCTTTTAGAGCTTTTTCTATAAGAGAGTGAGGGATAGTGGGAGAGACGTTGGAAATCAGAATTCGTTTGGCAGGTGTGATAAGCCTTCGAATAGGTATATTGTTAGATTTAATATATATACTATCGTGTTCATTAAGAAGTCTATCGACAACAGCAGTAGATCTTAAAAAGATGCATATGCGGTTGTTTGAGATTCTAGAGGCAAATGTTACGTTTTTGGGGGTTACAATTTCTCCTATGGCTTTTATATACTCAAAGAGAGTGGTATTGGTTATGGCGTGCATGATAATTGCTTGTTCTCTTTTAGGGAAGGTTGGTGGGGGAGGTTTTGTTTGTGCAGCCGCAACATATGACTTTGTAGCATTAGGTGAATTATGGGGAGGAGAGTTTGAAGTAGATTGGGATTGATGAATATTCATCTTGTAAGTGGCCCTGGATACCAAAGCCAATACAAATGAAAAGGAGAGACAGGAGTCCCTAATGGATCCCTGAAAATATTTGGTAGGAAAAAACAGTTACCTGACTTGATGTTACGCCACTGATGAAAATAAAATGTCTTCACATCTTAAAACTCAATTGTTTATAGCATCGATCACAAGAATTGGAAAAAACTCACATGATGATTGTTAATTATTTACTACTTTCAACGATACACCGAAAAAAAAACTCGTATTTTGGTTTGAATTTAATGAGGTATAATTACCGATAAGCGATGTTTACTCGTCGGCTACCAGCATAGGAATGACTGTATATTTGAACCTACTCATCTATTACTAAAATATTGTACAACTTTTATTTAAATATTTTACCCGATGATCAATATACTTCTTCATATCTTATATTCCAAATTTCAGAGATTAATTCACCTTTACATATTAATATTGAGCCGCTCCTGACAATCAAACATTCAAGGCCGAGCAAGCGAGAAAAATTGGGATGGAGCCTAATGCAGCGTTGCCAAACAAGTACAAATTACTTCATCCCCAAACCTAACGATTGATCGTGTTTACTATGGATTTATGAATAACTTGGTTCGTCTATCTTTCGTTGAATTTTTTTGGGTCTTCTGCATTATTACCTACGATTTTATTACCTATTCGTCCATATTGGAATTACTTATATTACTAACACTATATACAAATATTGTTTTTTATGAATCTAATTATCTATTTACCAAAGTATTTCCGAATAGACCTACCTATAGTTTGTACAACTAATAATTAAAAGCATAGCTACCTCAGGCAAAGAATTGGATCTGCCGCAGTTCAAATAATTCAAAATAACTATTTCTTTAGTAGTTGTGGCAATCTCAGATTATTCTATATAAACGGAGTTTCGAACCAAAAACGGTCAGTCGGTGTTAGAAAAGTTTGATCCATCACAGACATATTTGACTTCAAATGGGTTCGAAATCAAATGAGGGTATTATCAGACGAGTTGTATATACATGCTTCAAAAATAGATGTCGTACGATGGATATAATAATAATAATAATATTATTTATTCCTAGCATTACATAATACAATTTATAATTTACAATTTCACCAAGACATAAGAATAAATCTAGGGTTGGAGATAGTTTAATCCAACATTATCAAACAGTGATTGGTTAATTCCAACTCGATTAAACCCATGTGGTCGTGCATGAGCAATATAATTATCAATCATGATTTCTTTGAATTTTATACATATATATATATATATATATATATATATATATATATATATATATATGTTTATATATACAGGATGGGGCACCACATACGGCACGGAATCTGGTGACCAAATCTTCACTATTTTAAAAAATAGGTTGATATGCATATATGTAGGTCGATAAGAGCTACATTTTAAAAACATTGATAATTACACAGGGTGTTTCAATAAATTTTGGCGAATTAAACTTATATTTTTTTAAATGAAATACCCTGTACATTATCACATTTTCGAATTCAATGAATAAAAATAATGACTGTTTCTTAAGGATTGCCTATACCTATCTTTCGAAATATATCGGTTTTTCTCGAAATACAGTATGTCGCAAAAAAATAATAACGAATAATAACGATAAAACGGGTTGGAATAAAAAAATTGCATTGGATCAGTTGATTTAAAACCTTTTGGCTACTATTAACAAATTTTAGGATAATGTCTAAATGTACAGTTCCTAAAAGTTCGAAATATTATGTACTCCTGCTAACTTGAGAAACATGCTCATCTTAAATAGAACACCCGGTATTTTTTATTCTATCCGATGCAGTGAAAGATTTTCTTTCAAACGATATTAGGGTTCCCTATAGCCAAGTTTGGTATTTTTTACGTAATTAATAGAAGATATCAGCTCTGTGTCTTTCACTTATGTTATAAAGGAGTAGTAGCTTGTGTATTATTCTAAGCAATACTTGAAATGTTAAATTTAATGTCAGTGTTATGTCTAGTTGCTGATATTTTTCATGAACTTTCGCCAATTCAAATACTACATCAAGTTATTCAATTAATTCATTATAATATTCAGAATAAAAAATTATTCACTGTAAGACAGAAATGACATGATTCTAGTATTGGGTGTGTGTCTAGAAAGTTGTCTATTAGCTTCACGTGTATATGTGCAAAATACCCCGACAGGAACCATCCGAGAAAGGAAATTTACTGAACACATTTCGAAATACTGGGAGTGTATCCTATGAAAAACCAAATAAACAAAGTACGATTGTAGGCAATGAGAATATTGAATTCCACGTAATTGGTTCTCTTGTAGAATATTCTCATACAAGCCAAAGACAAAATTTTCAAGAAATAGGAATAAGTCGATGAAGCGTATCCATAATAATAAAAAAATACAAATTTCATCCTTTTCACATACAGCTACACCAGAAACTTTACGATAGAAATTTTGATCAACAGTTAGATTATTATTCATGGGCAATGAAAAAGCGGTAATCGAATAGTATATTTTATATCAAGTGTGGAATAAGCAAAATTCTACACGAGTAGAAAAGTTTGCTTCCCGAGCCGTAGGCGAGGGAAACGGATCTTCCAGTGTAGAATTTTGAATTCCACCCGTGTTTTGGACTATACTTTTCCTACGACTATCAAATAAAAAACAAAACAACATATATTGACTTGCGATATATAACTCCTTAACTCCTGGAGAAGTTGTGAAATCATCACTGCTGTCAGTATCTAACACTAAAAAGGAATGAAGCCATTTTTTATGCATTTCTGCACTACTCCTACTATGCGTAGAGCAGCTGGTATAGAAATCGGAACACGCCTATTTTCTCTTTCTGTCAAATGAATCGTGACACGTAGAGGGTACCACAAGTATTCATTCCATACCAAGGGCGAGAATGAATATTCTTACCCTAGGGCTAAAATGAAGCTATTCCATAATCATAATGTACGTCGGAATATAGAAATTCTGTAATAGTCGTAGAAAAAAACTATTTTTGAGTTTGTAATATTTATTGTTTAAGCTACATTCCATAGCGATGGTGTAATGAACAGACATAATTTTCATTATTATAGCGATGAACATCCCCACTATATTCGGACACTCGATCATCAATAACGATGATCATTGAATGTATAGGGAGGAATAGTGGGATCTAAGGTGATCGGTCTTTACTTTTTTAATGGAAATTTAAATGCTGCAAAATTTCGTAGGTTTTTACTACGTCAACTTCCTGAACTTTCAGAAGACGTTCCGTTAGTAGTAAGACGAAAAATGTGGATCCAGTTAGATGGTGCTTCAGTGCATATTAGTTTAAGAGTAAGGATTTGGTAGAGGTGGACCGCATAAATGGGCACCAAGATCCCCAGATTTAACGCCTATCGATTTCCTTTCATGGAGATACACTAAAGCTATTGTTTATAACACCAACTCTAACACACCAGATGACTTGAAAGTGAGAATAAGAGCTACTTCCGCAACAGTATCACCTCAAATGTTAGGAGAAGTTGAAAACCATTTTTTTTAAATGTTTAAATCAGTTGTCTATTGAACCAGATGGCCATACTTTTGAATACCTTCTTTAGCTGTTAGTTTGAGATTGTTTGAAATATTATTACTTTTTCAACAGAAAGTTATGTTAATGTCGGTGTGTACTCATTCTCGGTTACAAAACTAAAATTCTCATAAATGACGTCACTAAGACGCCGGTAAAATTTGAGTGTACTTTAATATTTTGCATATTCCAACGTGATTTTTGATTTTATAACACAATGCTAAGTTCTGCTATTCACTGAGAATGCTTATTACATCATAGTAAACCGTATTTACTATATAAATTTGTGAGTTATTGAAGTTTCACAATCCCCAATCGTCTGATGTTCATTCTGACAATACATTGCCACCAAAAATTTATGGTTTACCAAAACTGCATAAGGAAAATGTACCTCTCAGACCAATAGTCTCATGTGTCCAATCACCTTTCACCCCCCTCTCAAAATATTTATCCAGCATTTTAAAAAACATTGCTAATAAAAACAATCACTATATAAAATATTCTTTCCATTTTAAAGAAAAAATAAAAAATATACAAATTCCTGACAACTATATATTAATTTCACGTGATGTAGTATCTTTGTACACCAATATTCCTATTTCGTTAGCTACAGAAATTATTAAAACAAAATGGAATGAAATAAAAAAATATACTGATATCCCCCAAGATGAACTTATTTATGCTCTTGAGCTAACACTTAATTCGACTTACTTTTTATATGAAAATCAGATTTATAAACAAATAGAAGGATGTGCCATGGGATCATCAATCTCCAGTATCATAGCACAAATAGTCATTGAAGAACTCGAAGAGCAAGTAATTAAAAAACTTAAATATGAAATTCCATTTTTTTATAGATATGTAGATGATTGCATAACAGCAATTCCTAAAGTAGAAAAATATAATATTTTAAAACAATTTAACAGTTTTCATAAAAAATTGCAATTTACAATAGAAATAGAAGAAAACAACATAATAAATTTTTTGGACACTACCTTACATCATATAAATAATGGTATAAGAACAGAGTGGTTCACTAAAGACACATGGTCTTCGAGGTATGTCAATTCCAATTCAAACCATCCTTCTTCTCAAAAGAAATCAGTAGTGATTGGCCTTGCAGATCGTGCAATAAAACTTTCCGATTCGGAGTTCCGAAAAACAAGTATTATTAAAGCGAAAAATGCATTAAGTTGAATGATTATCCAAAAACACTAATTAAAAAAATTTTCAAAGACAGAGTACATAATTTTTACAACTCAAAAAATAAAAAATAAAATAGTAATATCAATCAACACTTTATTTCTCTTCCCTTCGTTAACGGATTGTCACAACAATTTCAACATTTATTTATTAAACACAACTTAAAAATATGTCATAAACCTTATAATCTGTTATCGAAACATTCCACTATACTAAAATCAACAACTCCGAAAATGAAAAAAAGTAATATTGTTTATGAGATTCCTTGCAAAGACTGCGAAGCTACTTATATTGGCCAAACGTCACAATACTTAGAAAACCGAATAAAGAGCCATAAATATGACAAAAAAAATGCTACAGCACGAAAGGAATAAAAACCATAAGTTCAATAATACAGAGACTAAAATTCTAAAAACAGAGAGTAATCTTAAGAAACGAGAGTTCTATGAAATGGTAGCTATTCAAAAATGCTTCTACAGTATAAACGACAAAAAAGATAGACAAACTAAATACAACTTACATTCCACTCCTATGATAAATTTAATTAGTCTCACACTAAAACGAAACCATGCCACCAAGTGATATTTATAACGGTATTTACGTTCTGTTATTGTCTTTTTAAAGTATATGTTTTTGAATAAAAGCTTAGCAAAAATATTTTAAAATTTGTGGTGTGGATGTTAAAGATACAATATGGGATAAATGTTAATAATGTTTCGGAATACTACACGTCGAGGTGAGTTTTTTTGTAATTTCAATTGTTTTTGTCCATCACAATTCATATTCTTTTAGTTTGAGAAAGGTCTTACATTCAGACCGAAACGTCACAATGGCTGTACCAGTTTTATTAAAATGACTTTTTAATCAGATCAATACTGTTTTTATTTCACTAAAACCCAAGATATATTCTTGAAAAATATAACTATAGTCAAAGAACCTGAAAAAACTTAAGAATATATATTATTATATATATATATATATATATTTATATATATTGTTATGATATACTGATGACTGATAAATTAATTTATTGTTTATTGAGTAAGATCACAACTACAGATTTGCCCTGGCCAGATACTTGTACCTTCATTTTGCAATATCTTACCCTTTTTCTTCTGTTTTAATAGCTCAGCTCAGACGGTACGCCAATGAATGAAATTCTCTTAATCCACAGGTAGAATTCTTGAAAGCTAGTTATAAATTTCTTATTTCGAACGTAACAAAGATATTGTTTTAAAAAAAATTGCCAAGATTCCATAAATTTTGTGTCTTTTATTCAAAATTAACTTGCAAAAAACATTAAATGTAAATTTTTCAAAGTTTATATATCAATACCTATACTGCGATTACTAAATTATTCTATCAAACAACTTATTAAAAGTTTTAAAGTGTAGATTCTGAAAATTTCATGAAAATTTGACTTATCTTCACGCTACTGGTGTACTAGGCACATCTTATTTACCAAGAATATACATCAATAATATCTGTCAATATTTTATGAAATTTCAGTTCGATATTAAGTATATAACATTCAGAATTTATATGTGTCTTGTGATTAAATTGAAATAAACTATTAACTAAATTATGAAATAAATAAAGTTTTTAATGTGGTTATATAATCACTGAGTTTGTCGAATTAAAATTTGAAGTTTATCGCATAGGATTGACAGTTCTGTAGTTTCATTTGAATTAAATTTTATTTTAAAAGTATTTGGTTGTTGTAAACGACTTTGCAAACTACATAACACACTTGTAAATGTTTCTGTATAAATACCTTTTGATATGTGTCTGCTCCAGTGATATTTTCTTCAAGGATTTTTTTTTATAGTTTTGCCTATCACTTTGGTGAATACTGCTAATAGATGGGTCACTTCTGTTGTGTATTCTCAGCTTCCTTTTATTCTTATTTTCATAAGCTCTCTTATATCGTTTAAGAAAAAACGTCCCGTCTTAGTTTTCTATTCAATCTGACGTCTTTCAAATATTCCTCTCTCACAAACTTCAAAACCGTAGCAACCAACTTTTCTCACAACACTTGCGATGCAGACGCGATATTTTGTTATTGACTTTGAATTATTGCCTTATTATACTTTTTAAATCTAATATTGTTAATATGTACAGGAGGTTTTGTTAATATGTACAGGAGGTTTTCACAACTGTTTATAATCAAACCTTTTATATGCTTTTTGCAATTAAATTGATATTTTTTTATGACATTCTCATCTGTCTGATGCTTATATTTGCCATTGTTGAATTTTGGTTTATTCACTGAATGTTCGTTTTTTTAAGCGAGCTTTTTACATTTGTTTTGATTGTACTGCTAAATTATTTTGATTGTCCTTTTTCAAATTTTTTTTATGTAGAATAAATTATTTACTATTGATATTTTTGTGGAACGTAGGATATGTTCGTAATGATCTATTTTGTTCTAGAACTTGCGTTTATTGCCGTTTCAAAAGGTTTATGTCAACTTCTTTTGATTTAGATGTTCTGATAAGACATATCAAAGTTCAGGTAAAGTATCTGCATGGTTTTTACAGCATTCATTACTTGTTTAAAGAAATTTAAATGTACCCAACTCTACGCACACACACGACAATCCATGTTAATATATATATATATATATATATATATATATATGTATATATATATATATATATATATATATTTATAATATATTTATAATATATTTATAATATATTAATACAGTTTCACTTCAATTATTGATTTATTTATCAAATTTGATTTGTCTATGTATATATTTGGTCTATGTTTTTTTAATTATTGTTTGTTTGTCGATGGTTTAAATTAAATAGCTAGCTCAGGGTAATTTATCAATATTTTTTTATTTCTTATTAATTAATGGAGAACATGAGAGCACTCTACTCCCGTGGGATTAGAGATTAAATTGAAATATATGAAATTTGTATTTTCTAAATATTGCAATAACATTATCTCCTCCAAAAGCTGTGAGTAGTTATGTGGAACATACCCATTGGACCTCTATGATATCACTCCTTTTCCTATCTTTATCAGATGACATGTAAATAAAATTCAGAAGAGTCAAAATTTAGTTCATATAATTACGGATGGACATCAAATTGAAAAACATTATAATTATGAAGGAAAAACTTCTGTTAAACAAAATTATTACTACAAACCAACTTACTTAAGCTGAATATTCTTATACCTAGAAAATTATTCGTGGTGAAATTTGGCCAAATTAGTTATGTGTGTCTGAATTTTTTTAAAATGGTTAGGCATATAAAATTATTTATACACTAACCTGTTCACAACACTTGAAAGTTTCTTTGTTCACTCTGCTCCTGTTTTCCCCTGGAATGAAGCTGGACTCTCTTCAACTCGTGGAAACAAATTCTACAGTTTGTGTAGCAGGTAAGTCGAGATAATTTTATTAAATTGTTGACTTAGGATGTTTCTATGATGATAATAAATGTTTTTTATCTAGTATTTAAGACTGTAATGTTGGTCACTTCATTAAAATTTACGCATAGCGTCCCTTCTCAAATTTCAATTATCTGTATTTTTCACAAATAATTACTATTTTCTGATATTTTCTGCTATAAATGTTGGTCACTTCATTAAAATTTACGCATAGCGTCCCTTCTCAAATTTCAATTATGTGTATTTTTCACAAATAATTACTATTTTCTGATATTTTCTGCTATAAATGTTTCTAAGGTTATAATTTAGCATTTGTATTAGGTTTGACTTTAATATCAAATAATTTCCACATATTTTTAATTAAATTTTAGAAAAAATTTCTCACATGTCCATTTGCTTTCACATCACCCAACACACCCCTTTTTTGTTTTTTTTAATCAACAAAACTTTTGTTGCTAGCTTTGTTATTTTCAAAACAAAACACAAACAAGTTGCTAGATATATCTTTTTTATTTAATGTTTAATATTTAATTTAATTGTCTTTCTCTTATTCCTATTGTTATTAACTGTTTATGTAAAATTTCAAAATAATAATTTACATGTGAAATATTTCCAAAAATATACCTTATATTTATATACAATGATTATATTTATCCAACTTTAAATTTAAATATCAATGAATTTACAATCATTACCTCCTTAAAATCTTTCATATTGCCTTCCAATTCATTTCTTATATTTGATTCAACAATTATCTCATATAAATTTGGCCTATTATTTATTACAGTTACATTTTTCCAAACATCCAATATGCTTTGAAAATAATCAATAATTCAGAACCTAAATACTTCTGTGGTTGAATATATTTCTGATATCTTTATTCTACGCTACATGACATGAAGTTTATATTGACATTTCAGTTTCATTTCAACAACTGTGATAACTTGTCTGTATATTAGTATCAAATATCCTGTTTATTACTGTCTAATAATAACTTTATGTTCTTTTCAGATTCATTTTGATATTCTAGATAAAATATAAAAGTCACTATCTGTGCTGCTAATACGAAAGTGAATTTATAATTTACCAAGGAAATGAATTAAGATTTATGACTCACAATGTTTACATTCTGAAATTTAAGGTAACTACTTTCAATATTACTGGTGTATTTATATAGTTATCAGGATAATAGATATCATAGGTGTTTGATTTGATATGAGATATATTTCTTACTTATTATTACACGTGCAAATGATAATTCTATCTGTCTGAAGAAAGTAATCTCTATTTGTTATTTTACAAAAGTTACAAATTTCATATATTCGTGTCTTATTCTCTTCAATTTTGTTACGATAAGTTCAAATCCCTTTAATATTTAGTACCTGGATATATTAATTCATAACAAACTGTTTATACCGTTTTCGGTTAGAGTTTCGAATGGGCCCTCTAAATATGGCTGCAACTTTTTACAAACGTTATTGTACCTGTTAGGTACTCTTAAATGTTTAATTAACACCAAATCACCTTTGTCAAATGTCGCAGGTTTAGTTTGTTTTCTTAACATTTTGTTTTTTGTATTTCTCAGCATTTTTGCCTAATTTTTCCTAACGAAAGTAATTAGGATTAGGATTATTATGGACAGTTGATACTGTTCCCATATAAATATATATATATATATATATATATATATATATATATAAAACTAACTTTTAAATATTATGGGGTACAGCCAAAATGTATGGGTGGTTAAGAAAATTCGATTTTCACTATACCAAGCTTTCGATAATTTTATTATTATCTTTTTCAAGGCTAAAATACAATTTTGTTAAACTAAAAAACAAGGTTTATGTTTTATATAAGTAAAACTTACTAGTAAATTGAATAAATTCTTGAAGGATATCAAAATTGATAACATTATTATGATTTCAGTTTCATATAATTACAAAACACTGACATCAATTGCTGAGAACGTTGTCTGTAGTATCAAGGAATAAAAATTTTTTGAAATGATTGATCAGTCATAGTTTTTTTGACTTTTTTTGATAACAGTGACGACTGACAACGTTAAGGTTTAAGGTTAAATACCTTAACTTACACTAACTTTTTTATCTAGTGTGAAATTACATCTTGTCATTCATATATTAATGACAAATGTAAATTTAAAGGTTAAAGGTTAAAGGTTGAATATCCTGATTAACACTAACATGTAGATTTAGTATAAATTTTCATTATATGATTTGAAATTCATTTAATTTCATTTAAATTTGAAAATTACCAATAAAAATTTTTTGTAATGACAAGTTAAATTTATTTAAAAAAGGTAATTTTCAAATTTAAATGAAATTAAATGAATTTCAAATCATATAATGAAAATTTATACTAAATCTACATGTTAGTGTTAATCAGGATATTCAACCTTTAACCTTTAACCTTTAAATTTACATTTGTCATTAATATATGAATGACAAGATGTAATTTCACACTAGATAAAAAAGTTAGTGTAAGTTAAGGTATTTAACCTTAAACCTTAACGTTGTCAGTCGTCACTGTTATCAAAAAAAGTCAAAAAAACTATGACTGATCAATCATTTCAAAAAATTTTTATTCCTTGATACTACAGACAACGTTCTCAGCAATTGATGTCAGTGTTTTGTAATTATATGAAACTGAAATCATAATAATGTTATCAATTTTGATATCCTTCAAGAATTTATTCAATTTACTAGTAAGTTTTACTTATATAAAACATAAACCTTGTTTTTTAGTTTAACAAAATTGTATTTTAGCCTTGAAAAAGATAATAATAAAATTATCGAAAGCTTGGTATAGTGAAAATCGAATTTTCTTAACCACCCATACATTTTGGCTGTACCCCATAATATTTAAAAGTTAGTTTTTCAACTATTCAGCCGTGACTACCCTTCTACTTTATTATATATATATATATATATATATATATATATATATATATATATATATATATATATATAAATATATATATATAAGAGGAAACGAAAGGTAAATATTGGGTAATCGGTCTGTTCATTGTTAATTTACAACTTCTTTAGGAGGTGATTGAACGTGAATAATTAAAATACGTGAAAACACATGACAAGTCCACCAGTCAAAAACGGAAAAAACGAACACATTGGCAATTAATTTTGAACTCAACTTAAATATATATATATGTATATATATATATATATATATTTAGTTAACATACAAGGTGGGCTCCTCCCATGTTAAATCTGAGGTATAAGTGAGCTCCGCGGTAAAATGGGCTCCGGTATACGGAGCCCAGTTTACCAAGTCCTAAAAAAAGCATCAACTACCTTATATTTATGTCTAGATTGATTTGGCATAGTTTTTAGAAGGAGCTAATTTTGGCCGTTTTCGTGAATTTGTATATTTTTGTAGTGCGCGTGTATATTTCTAGATGGCGATATGTTGAAAACTTGATATACATTTTATGTTATATTTCTAGGTCAAACAAGGATCCGATAACTTTGGCACCACTGCAGTTGAGTACCACATCACTATAGCGGTCAGAGTGAGCTCCTTCTAGTATTATTATACTAAATTGGTAAAGACTTACATCATCGGTTATTTTTTGTTACAGTTAAAGTATTATTCAAGAAAATCAAAGCTATGAGTCTATTTTTAAATATATATTTAGGAATGAGATACGTATACCATGCAATGGCTCACAAGTAATTTGACATCTTCAACGATTCGGTAACGGGAGCTTTGGAGTTGGCTGTTTTTTGTTTTAGATATGAATGCAAATTATAATTATTTTAATTCATTTAGATAACATAACTCTGTAATTTTGAATCTTGAAAGTAATTTTGATAAAAATATTCAAAACGTTTCAATTACATTGTATATCTTATTGACTCGAGGTGATAACAATTTTTATTATATTGTAATTAGAAAGTGTGAAATTAATAATCTACTTTTTCGGATTATAATTTTACTGATTTAATAGATAAGTTCTTCTTGAATTATAAAATGGCTGATTAATCACGATGTTCATTTCATTGCCTTTTTGTTCCTATTTAGGTTTGAGTTTAATTTGGCATATATATTTTTGTTTTTTTTCATTATGTTTATAGATTATATCTACCGGCTTTAATTTTATGGCAAGATAGACTGAATGAATATAACCAAATATTACGTTAATTACATATAGAGACTGTTAGACTATACCAATGAAGAGGGACAATTACCTAAGCTGAAGCCTTCGGATATCCTAAAAATTTTCTAGGAAATAGGACTAAAGGAAATACTCTAGTTGCTCAGACTTTCCTCAGGAACTAAGTAGAAAAAAGGAGGCACAATAGATCTCTTAGGTCTCAGTGAATATCACCCCAGTAAACATTCATACATACACGATACCAAAAATTATTTACTAAATATATCTAATTTGCATCCCAACTGAGCTAGAGTTTTTTTCCAATTCTAGCTTTTATTTCTTGTACACATACGATGTAAACATCAAAATTCTTTTACGCGATTTTCGTTTTCTTCATATAATTTTCATACTTGCATTTTAAGTTGGCGTCATGAAATTATGAGAATTTTAAGTGTCCAAACACAACAAAAATTCAAGTTGTTTATAAATACCATAACAAACATTATACTTGTTCAACCCCAGTATATTTTTAGAGCTAAAAACTTATCATGCTTCGCTACACTGATTCTTAAAATGGGAAATACTAAGAACAAATTATTTATTACTGAAGCTAAGTATCCAAATTATAGCATGATCTTGATAAACACTCTTCTGTTTTTGTTGATTCGACATAATTTTGAGATTACTAATCTAATTAAAAATCGAGAGCTTCCGCTCGAGGGCTTTGATAAATTGACTATTAATATAACATTCCATTGACCAATGAAATTTCATAAATTTTTTAAACAAACCAATCGGTAATAAATAATTAATAGCAACTATTAGCGACTACAGAAATAGTAACTTTCATTTGGAAACGTTGAATATAACTTCAAATGATTCTGACAATTTTGGCAGTAATTAAATTGTCATGTCATAACAAAATTTGTCCACGGCTGTTTGATAATTGATAAAGTTTACATTTTACGTGTGGAGCTTCATAAGAATGAGGACGTTCATTATTCACTAGTCAATAATAAGTATTGATAATCAACAAATCCCAGACAGGCCGTCGCAGGGCGAGTTCCAGCGACTACAATACAGCTGATAGCTAGTATTTTAATTATTATACTGAATTAAAATTACCAAAAAGTTTAATATGAAAAATGAATGAGACGGTGAAATGAATGTTACCCTGCCGAACATAAGGGAAGCAGCACAAATATGTAGACTCATTAGCTTGTACCCGCGACTTCGTTGACGTAGATCGTCAAATTAAATATTATGCTGATATGTAACTTATCTTGTTGCAAAAGATTCGTTGTTTTTTTTTTAATTCAAACAAATTCAATATTTAAAACGAAACAAAGTGGAATTTTATTATTATATATTATTGTGAAGTTAAATAAATTTTTGCAATTATACATATCCACACATGTAGTAGTGTGTGCGCAACATAAATTTAGTTCAGCTCGTAAGTTTGAAAAACTCCAAAACTGTGTACTTTTTTTAACTTTACTACTCCATATCTAGCAAACTAGGGTAAATATAACATACCAAAGTCCTAAAAAATGGACGCCCCTTTGCATAAAACATCGCGATATCTTTTCAGTATATATATAGCAGTTATTTCGGGCTCCAGTGGAGTACAAACATGTACTGTACAAGGCACGTGGTTAGAAACAATTATTGTATAATTGTTATCTGTATTGTGTGAGAATGTCCACGATGACATTTTAATTTAAGAGAATATTAAATTTGGCTTTAAATCGGGTTCCAGATTGTAAGTATTTTTACAAAGTGTGTGATGACAAATAATGTTTATATTATTACTTTTAGAAAATGAGTCAATTTTTCTGAAACATTTTTACATTGTTTTCAAGCTAAACAAAAGCCATCATATAACACATCCACAATGTTTTTGAAAAAGTATTATTTTTGTGGAAGATTGAATTACCATATAAAATCTGCTATTACAAAGCTGGTCAGAATTAAATACATTGATAAAATATCAAATGGAAGACAAAATATTTTACTTCTTAAAACTTTTCCATATCGAGTAGGACGGCTGGCTGTATCTGAAGAACCGATAATCGTTGATAGAGAAATTACTGAAAATTGGATTTAAATTAAAGTATTATGTATTATGGAATATCAACAATACCTCTTTTGTTATAATCAATCAATTCTAAATTATTTTGAATAAAAAATCCTCAAGTAATTGGTGTACGGAAGGACAAAATAAATGAATGATTATAACCCGTTTATTTCAATAGAATTTAACAAAATTGGTTGAATTTTTTACCAAATGATTAACAAATCGGATAGTTTCAAATCTCTTTACGGAGATATCCAACAATTTCATCATTTAATTTCAAAAGGTTTAACAAGGTCTTTAATTTCAATAGTGATAAAGTGAAACAGAATTTCAATTTTTCTTACGAGCACGAGATACTTTTAACAAATTATGTTGCATCTGTAGGTATATGCTTTTTATGGGGTGTTCCATTTAGAATTGTTCATATGGTAACTGGAGGTACATATACCTCCTTACCGATACCCAGAAAGTTTTATTATAAATATTATAAAACGATTTAATCCCGTTGTTTTGACACCTTCCAATATTTTTGTGCGTACTTGGCAAACCATTCACATATGCATTTAGTGGTAACATATTCCCGCTATAACCAGAGGCGTCCAGTGGGATTGAATAAAAATAATAGTTTTTAATGTATATCTTCTTAGAGTGAAAATTTGATAAACATCAATATGAAAAGATCATTTGAAATGGAATCAACTAAAACTTATAAATTTCATAACCAAATTAGCAAAATAGTGTTGACTAATGCGAAATAAGAGATAAAATAAAATTAGGTATTATAAACATTCCATTTAATCTCGTACCGTATCGCATAGAGACAGGAGGTTAATATTTACGTAGAAAGTAACGGAGTATCGAGAAAACATGCTGAAATCATTTTTACGATAGTAGATTGTAGGGGGAAAAGAAGTATTTATCCCTACCGCATGCCTCTAGTGAGGAAAATTATATTTTACCACTAATTGAAGTATCCTAATATATAAAAAGTGGAAGGTGTAAAAACAATGGACTACAATCATTTCAAATAATTATGATATAACACCCTAGATCTCAGTAAGAAGGAATATTTTACTGAAGTGTTCTCGAATCTTCATATTTTGTGCTAAGGTTTCTCCAGTTACTATATGGACAATTGTTAATGAACCACTCTGTATAAATATGACCAAGTGAAAAACACCATTTTTTACGATAACGTCAAAATTCTACTAAATTATGTTAAATCTGACGTTTTTACGTAGATGTGAGAGATTCTGTGTTTGCTTGTATTTAGTTTATGTAGCTTCAATTACCTAGAACGATCGGAATAACTAATTTAGTAAAAATAATGAAAAACTGTTACACTTGAACTTTTATAAGTGAGAATGATAAAAAGGTTTATGATAACCCTAAAAAATATGGTGGTTTAATGGTTGATGTATGCGGTTGGAAAGCAATGAAAAAAGGTATTCCTGCTATTTACAGTGAAAGGTAAAGTCGTACGAAAAACTATCCAGTGGAATAATTGTAGATACTAGAAAAGTCTACAATTATTTAAACACATGCTTAAATCTTCTTTTTCTGTGTTGTTTTTCTTTGTCGTCAAAATAATTTAATGTGGAGGAAATTAAGTATACGAGTATGTACACTATTTCATATCTCAAATGAAATTATTTTAGTGAAAACAATTGATAAGCTTGCGAGATATTAATTTTTTCTGGTCAGAAACACTTTGTGAAGAAAATTGAACTGTGAAATATCATGGTACAGAATAACCATAAACATCCGTCTTAAGCGCAACAAAGCGGTACAATAAAAGGTACTTCGAAGATAGGGCGTTGAAAAATGACTATTAATATACAAATAATAATTATTTTTCAATAAATAATAAAGATAAAAAAATCTCGAAAACCATTACATTCAGGCATAGGGAAATGTTAAGAATATATGGTTGAAATCTTATATAGAATTGAGGCGACAAAAAATATGTTTGCCATTTAAAAACACACAGTTATTACTATTATTCATTATCCAAAATTTACGTTAATTATTCTTCACCCTGTATAAAAAATGGAACACGTTTTTCTGGGATATTATTGAGTTACCTTACAGTGACCGATGTAGGTGGTGGAAATTCAGTAATTACAATTTATCATCAAATTTATAGTTTATAAATAACAGTCAAACGGGAATGTCCGTAATAAAATAATTATCATCTCGCCATGAGACTAAAGTATATTAGTTTGTCATAATAAGTTGTTGATAATTATATCAGCAATTCAGAAAGTTAAAAATATACTGGGCGTTTCATTTGGAATAACGAAGTGGACTGCAACATAACTATGAGTATGTATCAAATAAATCATAATATATTAGGGGTAAGCTGTTTACTTAAAAGCAGATAAATATTGAACAGTTTGTTCATAACTATTATAGATGAAAATATTTTCTTGTTTCATACTTTTTTCATTAGTCGGGTTTTAGTTTTTGAATACTTTTTATTCCGTATGCGACTACATCCTCTAGCGGGTACTCTAAATATACTTTTTTAATTTTGAAATGTAGAGTCATGAGAAATCTGTTTACAGAATACAGCAGGCATCATTTAAATTTGCACACCGCCTAAAGTTGTGCAGATTAATTATAAGTAATTAATCTCGTGTACTGACAAGAAGTGTGAATATTGAAACAATCCTTAAAATTCATAAAATTTAAAAATGGAAACTCATTTGACATAAAACATAAAATTGGTAGTTTTGACAAAAGTTTGATACTGTATTATTTTCATAAATGATTTAAATTGTCTAATTTCATAAAAGACATTGTTTGTTAGCACTGGACAATGTCTCAGTATCACGGAAACATCTGGTTCTGAATATTTACCATCCGAGGAAAGTTTTTTTCCAATAATTCAAACAGAGAAAACAATCTTTTTGACTCATCAGAGCGTATCACGATCCCACAAAATAAAGTGCCGTTGACAAGCTATGCCGTTTTACAAAACTCTTCCTTGGATTTCCACTACAATTCCAAAAATGAAATCGTAACACGGGATTTAACACTGGGAGATTCTACGTTTTAAAAAAATAATGATTCACATCTAGAACAGATGTCGTTTTCATTTGAACTTGATACAGTATGCTCTTTAATATCCAAATATAATTCATCACTTAAACAAGTAAAACATACAGCACTGGATAAATTAACAGAAAAATCCAAACCTCTTGGTTCTGATGTTCAAGAATATCTAAGAAAAAGCGACGACCACATGATTCCCCATATTGTATACAAGATGTTCAGAATTTTGGAAGGCATTTGATGCGTCATCATTCCGATGAATTTGATGTTCAAAGTTTTTTATCTTTACACAAGGGCTCAAAACTACGAACGAGAACACGCTTTGGATCAAATTCGACGTCATTGAAATTTTGTAATGATATAATTCCGATTAGCGAGAACAAGAAAAGCAATGTGAACCGTAGTATTTCTTGTAAATTTTGCAAAGGATATTATGCCAATAAGTCTTTAAGGCGGCACGTAAAAAAATGGCCTTCGAATCCTGATCCCAAAAAACCTTTAAGATCACAAAGCCAAGGTGACACGGTTATGCCTAAATGATCGTCTAAGACTGAGCGGAGTACTAAACACACTGACAGGTGATGCAATTCTCTCATTGCTTAAATAGACCTAACAATTTGTACGATAGAAGCCGTTAAAGTTGGAATGTAGCGGTTTATCGAAAGTACTATTTCGTTTTGGTAAGACTTTTTATTATTAATATTTTGCAGGGTTGTTAATCCTTACTCATTCGGCATTAGTTTTAGACTGATTTTCGACCCAAAAATATAGATAGTTATAGGGTTAGTGAAAAAATATTTGAAATAAAATTCTTAGTAGTTCTTATTTTTTTCTATTTTCTGCAATACTATTTCATACAGTGTGAGACAAAAAATAAAGGACGGTAAATATTCCGAAATTGCAATTTTATTATAAATGATCTATATTTAGAAATGTCGTCGGTATATTTCTGCATTTTTGTGTTATTACTGTTAGTTTTGGTACTTGTTAGAGATATACGTTTTTAAAGTTAGTGCCAATCAGGATTATGTTTGCGTCAAAAATTACCATGTAATACAAAATAGATATTATACTTAATTTCTTTTATATTATACAACTGTATATATAAATAAAAAGAGGCATATATTTGAGGGATATTTTTAAAATAACATACTAAACACGTATGGTAGCTTTTTAATTTTTTTATACTATATAAGTGATATTCAATAGCCTACCTATGTGTAAAGCAATTTTGCCGGGTTTTTCATTTACGATTTTAGCCACCAATTCTTAAATGTTTTAGTTTTTGACACAGGAGCTATTGAGAACTTATTTATTTCACTGTTGATCACTCGTACAACGAAAACAATTTGAAAAAGCGTTTAATTGATTAAATAATGATTTTGAACCACTGAATATCACTTCAGAAAAAAATCCTTTGTTATGTGTTGAGCATGTTAATTTAAAAATACTCATTAATTACTTACCTAGTCGATATATTTAAGAACACTCTGTATAAATAAGCATATTTTTATATTATCGTGCGATCTACAAAAACTGCATCTAAAATATATTTTCTATATTGTATTACACTGGGAATTATCATAACAGAATCTTAATTGTTCATGACTTCAAAAATGTATATTTCAAAAACTGATCATAGGAAAATCTTAACAATTCAACACTTTCATTGAGTACCAAAACTAGTAACAAAAACTTACAGACATTAACCAGAATTGAGCTGAGCCTATCAGCAATTTAAGTAACTGGATCGAGTACAAATGCATATCAAGTTTTCAAAGAAAGATACCAGTCGCCACTTTCCATAAAAATTGTAGGGTCCTTATTCGGATCAACTATTAATACAAAATAAATCAGGTGTGCATAAAATGGGAGGGAGAAGGTAGCATATTCTTGTAAATGCATCAGTCAAAAATGTAAATGTATATTTCCATAAAAATATATAATATGAGCTTGACTATTGAGCTTATTTTGTCAACAGGTTTTTATATGATATGCAAATATGCTAATTTATAGGTATTATTACGTATTCGTTCTTTCATGTTATAAACAATCTCAGTTTAATATAAGTCAATTGTTTGTAATTTTTAATTTTTATTTCTCATAGTTGTTGTTTCAAATTAACAATTTCAGTCTCAGATAAAAATTTCTCACGAAGAACGCCGATTGCAATCGTTTTATACAATGTCAATACCGAACTGGCAATTATTCTTTTGATTGTATTTATTAACTGGCCGATAGTATATGTGGCAACGCCACAAGGAGTCCATATTACCTGAAATGCATCATATACGGAGCCTACCTTGCTTTTGAAGTATGGAAATATACACCAACGGAGCCTACTGTAACCGCTACATATAACGGATCCCACTAAGACGTCAACTTATATAGTGGTATACATGAAATATACGCTAGGGGCCCAAATTGGACTACAGGTATAACGGAGTCCACATTAGCCTGCAACAGTATATATATATATACATCACGCTATCAGTGCTACGTCCTTTTATAGTTCCGTTTTACGGCGTCCAGCAGAAATATGTAAAATAGATAAGAAATGATTCGTGTATATTACATCAATACTAAACACAACCTACGTAAACGGTTTAAAAACTGACCTTCTAAAAAAATTAATGTTATTGTGATATCAATCCTAGTTCCTTACAACGTACATATATACAAACTCCGGATGTATATTTATTTTACATTAGTCCTAGAAAAATGCTACCAATGAGACGTCCGACATTGTTGCCGTTATCTACAGTCATGTCATCTCTCTTTGTCCAATATTTGCAATTTTTTTAGCCTGTTTTTAAAATAATGAAAATAAATTACTGTTGTTACGTAAACTACTGAATAAAACACTTTTTATAAAATATGTTTTGCGTTTGTCAGGACTAATTAGAAAATTGCGTAAATTATGAACCAGACGCAGGTGTGTAGTTCTTTGATATTAATCGGTCACACTATTAGTATAATGAAGAGCAGTGATTATAAGTTCATACATTTTTAAATAATAAGTTAGAATAATTTCGTGTAGTGTCATCAACAAAGATATGAATTTTGAACATTTATTGATTATGATTAGTAATCTTATTTTATTTTAGTTTTGAGATAATCACCAGAGTTGTTTCGTTTTAAATAATTTGTTGTAATCCACTGTTTAAAACATGTTTTAAACATTTGCTTAGATTCAGTTTCTGTTTAAAGCAGGTTAAAACATGTTTAATACACTTAAATTAAACAAGTGGTTTTTTTTATTTTCTTTATTCATCATAGATAGCTGAGAATTTTCAGAGGGAACACATTTTTGAATATGTTTCTTCACACGCAGCACTAATCCAGCCATAATTACTTTCCATTTTTTAGATTTAGCAGTCACTGATTGTTTGTTATGTGACGTGCTTCTTTCCCTTAAAAGAATCACGGACGTCACTATGACACCCACGGCTTCGGTACTTCCTAGTTTTCCTCGGGCGCCAGATTTTTTGGGGTGGTTTACTCCACCGAACTCTCGAAAATACGGCGTCGAGAGTTACCAAGGTAGCCACAGATGGAGGTTCAGTAATTCCAGGGGTCTGTTGTTATGGACCTTTCCGGATACGTAGTGTGCAAACAGGCTTTAATTGCTTACCACTATCAAACAAATGAAACTACTCGCTACTGGAGAAATTATTAATTTTAATTCCACAAATAAAATTGAATTTAACATAAATAAGAAATTGCAAAAATACCAAAATAAACTACTCGCTACTGGAGAAATTATTAATTTCAATTCCACAAATAAAATTGAATTTTACATAAATGAGAGATTGCAAAAATATCAAAATTTACTACCAAAGATCTACGTTACTAATCAAACCAAAAGCGGACTGACACCAAGCAATAAATATTCTAGCTATTTTACAACGGGGGCGGAAAATAACGTGCAGAATTCTACTAGTACGTAGCAGGTGAAAACAATACAAAGTTTCTAGTGATAATATGTCAAAATGCACAAAGAAAGCGTTATGGTTGCACTAACAGAGCGTACTATATCGGTTCTTAGTATTTGTGTACCTTTCTAAATAAAGCGGAAGAAAATAATCAATTAACTAGTCTCGGCGGCAGGGTTAATCTCAATAGCCACCGGAATTTCTTAGCGATTTCACTAGATTCAACTAAACTAGGTTTTACTGATCAACACAATGGCCTATCGTACAAAATCAAATTCTCAGATAATGAAAACTACAAGCAGAATGCGAAAACCTCTCTTGGGTATCCCTGCTCGGCAGCGAATACTTTTGAGATTATTTCGTATCCCTCAAATTAAATCTGCCTTAGAGGCCTCCCGAATTGATCCCTGCTCAGCAGCGAATCCAGACGAGATTTTTCCAAGCAAGTGCAAACGAACTAAATTTTCTTAACAGTACGACGGCCTATTCAGCGGGATTAAATACTCAGATAAACTAGACTTTAAATGTTCTAACTAAAGTTTTACTGGCAAAACAACAACAACCTATTGTACGAACTAAACTTTTCAGTTAAAATAGATTGACAGTAGAATCCAAAAACCTCTCCTTTGTCTGCTCAGCAGCGAATACTCTCGAGATTATTTCGTATCTCTTAAATCAAATCTGCCTTAGAGGCCTCTCGAATTGATCCCTGCTCAGCAGCGAATCCAGACGAGATTTTTCTAAGCAAATGCAAAAGAAACTAAATTTTCAACAGTACAACGGCCTGTTGGGCGGGATTGAATATTCAGATGAAACAGACTCTATATGTGGTATCTCAGGTTTTACTAACAAACACCAGCCTATTGTACGAAATCAAATTCTCAGATAATGAGAACTACCAGCAGAATGCGAAAACCTCTCTTGGGTATCCCTGCTCAGCAGCGAATACTCTCGAGATTCTTTCGTATCTCTTAAATTAAATCTGCTTTAGAGGCATCCCGTATTGATCCCTGCTCAGCAGCGAATCCAGACGAGATTTCTCTAAGCAAATGCAAAAGAAACTAAATTTTTAACAGTATAACGGCCTGTTGGGCAGGATTAAATATTCAGATGAAACTGACTCTATATGTGGTATCACAGGTTTTACTAACAAACACCAGCCTATTGTACGAAATCAAATTCTCAGATAATAAAAACTTCCAGCAGAATGCGAAAACCTCTCTTGGGTATCCCTGCTCAGCAGCGAATACTCTCGAGATTATTTCGTATCTCTTAAATTAAATCTGCCTTAGAGGCCTCCCGAATTGATCCCTGCTCAGCAGCGAATCCAGACGTGATTTTTCTAAGCAAATGCAAAAGAAACTAAATTTTTAGAGTACAACGGCCTGTTGGGCGGGATTAAATATTCAGATGAAACAGACTCTATATGTTGTATCTAAGATTTTACTAACAAACAACAGCCCATTGTACGAAATCAAATTCTCAGATAATGACAACTACCAGCAGAATGCGAAAATCTCTCTTGGGTATCCCTGCTCAGCAGCGAATACTTTTGAGATTATTTCGTATCCCTTAAATCAAATCTGCCTTAGATGCCTCTCGAATTGATCCCTGCTCAGCAGCGAATCCAGACGAGATTTTTCTAAGCAAATGCAAAAAAAACCGTACAACGGCCTGTTGGACGGGATTAAATATCCAGATAAAATTGACTCTATATGTTCTAACTTCGGAATTGTACACAAATACTATGAATTCAAACGTTAAAATAAAAGCGGCTAAGCGATGGATGATAATAGCTATTCACAGAAAAATTGTATATCCACTTACCTGGTTCACAAAAACCAGCCACAGTATTCGGTGTAAACACAATGTAATTTGCAAGCAAGAAAAGAAAGAAAAAGCCCCGTTTACCTGTATGCTACGTCCTTTCAAAAAATTCTCCCACCCCACTTACGAAGTCTCCTCCTTAAAATTTTGAAAATGCGCGCACATTTGCAGACACTTAAGAACTTGACAAAAGGATATACCGGATGTCTCAGAAGCAGTACATTTATATAAAAATAAATATTCATAGGCAAATTTCGAAAGAGAGGCAATTTAATTATTAAATAAAATGAAATGTATACTGCTTGGTAGCTGGAAATGAAAACATTAAAAAGTAACATCGTTACATCCCCCTCTTTCTTCGGTTGAAAAAAAATTAACAAATTAAAGTGTTATATTTTTTTCCCACTCATTCTTAAAACTAACCGTTACCACCTAAAACAAAAGATTATGCAAAAATAATTAAAAACAGTATCGGATCTTGTGGCAGGGACATCTATCCAAATTCCTCACGGGGTTACTGGAGCCTAGAGCTCCTCGTACTTAGGCTGAGATACCGCCGGGAAGAACGTGTCCTCACTCTTCTTACGGTGGAGGCGTTCCGCAGGATTGTATATCGCGGATGGGCCCTAGTGGCGTAGTCCGGAATTTTCATGGCACAGTCACAGAGGTCACACTGAATGCCCACATCTTGCCGGAATCGGGATATTTGCGGTGCTTGGATGGTTCCAGAACATTTTCCTGGCTCCGGTGTAGGTCTGGAAATTCCTCGGCTGGTGAGACGGTTTGTACTTTAAGCATTGCATACAGCCACGGACGTACCTGGTTATGTCCCTAAACAGTCCTGGCCAGTAGTAAATCTTAGCAATCTTCGCTATTGTTTTTGCAATCCCTAAGTGTCCGGCGGTAGGGGCATCGTGATTTTCCTGTAAAATACGGGATCTTTGTGACTTCGTCACACATAACTTCCACGGGTCAGACAGTTCAGGCTCACTCAGATCATTCAGGTCCCAAAAATGACGGTACAGTCGTCCTTCCTTGATACAGTAATCTGGAAATTTACCTGGGTCTCTTAGCACTTCCTCTTTCTTGTTTCGGTACCAGGAACATTCCTCTGGAATATCGGCTATGCACACTTCCGCTGATTGTTCAGGAGTGTCCGGCAGCGGGTTCCTAGATAGGGCATCGGCCACTCGATTCATGGCACCTCGTCGGTATTGGATCTCGAAATCTTATTGTTGCAAAAAGATGCTCCAGCGGGCTAGACGGCCAGACGGACTAGATATAGAATGCAGCCATCTTAAGGATTGGTGGTCAGTTAACACCGTGAAATGATATCCCTCCAGATAGGGGCGCATCTTATCAATCCCTCATACTATGGCAAGACACTCTTTTTCGGTCACTGAATAGTTCTTTTCGGCTGGACTTAAGGTTCGGCTCGCGTGAGCTATCACATGTTCATTGCCATCTATCTGTTGTGTCAGGGCCACCCCTAAACTGTGTTCGGACGCATCGGTCTGCAGCGTGAACGGTGAACTGAAATCCGGGCAACTTAGTACAGGCGCTTCAGACAGACATACCTTGATTTTAGCGAAAGCACCCTCCTGCTCCTCAGTCCATTTCCAACGGTGCGCCTTACGGAGTAACTTGGTTAGCGGAGCTACTGTCTGAGAAAACGCGGGCACAAATCGGCGGAACCAGGAGGCTACTCCTAGAAATCTTCGTAGTTCTCGGACGTTTCTTGGCTCTGCAAACTTCAAAATACTTTCCACTTTTTCGGGATCGGTACGGATACCTTCGCCGGTAATAACATGGCCTAGATATTTCATCGACGGTAGGCAGAAATGACATTTTTCTGCATTGATTCTCAACTTGGCTTCTCGGAGACGGCGGAAAACGTCAGCTAGATTTTGCAGATGTTCTTCAAACGTTTCCCCTAATACGATAATGTCATCCAAATATGCAAATGCATTCGGATCCAAGTCAGGACCGATAATTCGATCTACTAGGCATTGAAATGTGGCGGGCGCTGAATGTAGACCAAACGGAATAACGGTGAAATGGAAAAGTCCACGTCCTGGTACCGTAAAGGCAGTGATGGTTTTGCTTGCTGGAGCTAATGGGACTTGCCAATATCCACTCTTCAGATCTAAACTAGAGATATACTTTGCGCGTCGCAATTTATCCAGAATAGCATTTATGAATGGAAGAGGGTAGGCGTCCTTCTTTGTGACCCCATTGACTTTTCGAAAGTCAATACAGAAACGGTTTTTCCCATCCTTCTTCTTAACGATAACCACCGAAGAACTCCATGGACTGTTTGAGGGTTCGATTACCCCTTCTTTCAACATCAGGTCCACCTCGGTGTTACAAATCTCTTGCATCTTTGGATTCTGCGGACGGTGTCGTTACTTAATCGGGGTTGAGTGCAAGAGGCGAATCTCGTGATTGACTAGGTCTGTCGGTCCTTGAACGTTCATGAACTTCGGTAACTCTATGTCTAGAAATTTTCTCAGCGTTTCCTCTTCTGTTACAGTCAAATCTCGGTCTTGTAACGGTGTTATAGTTTCTAGAGGACATTCTTCTCTAGCTAACTCCTTATTCTCGTTATATTCTTCTAAATCAGACCGGGATAAGCCGGTGAATGTCCTGAGTTTGTGACAGTCAGTAATCTTATCAGTCTTAACGTCTTCGCAGGTTTTTCCATCAGTGGATCCTAGAGGATATTCAGAACTAGATCTCCCTGTATCACCTGGGGGTTCTTCCCAGGCTAACGGGAAGATATCGGTTGATATCCTCTCAGTTTTTACAGGAGGATGTTCAGTACTAGATCCCCTTTCATCACCTTGGTTTCCTTCCAAGGCTGACTGGGAGATATCGGTCGACATCCCATCAGTTTTCTCTGGAGGGTATTTCTTGTTATAACAGTCCATATCCTTATCAGTTTTCCCTAGAGGAAATTCAGTACTAGATCTCCTATCACCTTGGTTTCCTTCCACGGCTGACTGGGAGATATCGGTCAATATCCTATCAGTTTTTTGCAGAGGGTATTTCGTGTTATAACAGTCCATACCCTTATCAGTTTTTCCTAGAGGATATTCAGTACTAGATCTCCTATCACCTTGGTTTCCTTCCACGGCTGACTGGGAGATATCGGTCAATATCCTATCAGTTTTTTCCAGAGGGTATTTCGTGTTACAACAGTCCATACCCTTATCAGTTTTTCCTAGAGGATATTCAGTACTAGATCTCCTATCACCTTGGTTTCCTTCCACGGCTGACTGGGAGATATCGGTCAATATCCTATCAGTTTTTTCCAGAGGGCATTTCGTGTTGTAACAGTCAATATCCTTACAGTCTTTACATCTTCAAAGATTTTACTAGGAGTGTCCAGTTCTAGAGGAGTTTTCGCATCAGATCCTCTTTCCTTCTTCGGGATATCTCCAGATGTCCTTCTAGTGGGGTCGATAACAGAAAAATTTGTTGCAGCAGGGCCAACAACAGGCAGATTCTCTCCAGCAGTTTTGGTAACCATACCATTTCTTCTAGTGGTATCAGCAACCATACAGTTTGTTCTAGTGGTATCAGCAATCATACCATTTGTTTTAGCGGTATCAGCAACAATCATTTCGCATGACAACCCAGGATTGTTCTCTCCTGGCGGTGGCATTACTACGTCTATCATTCCTATGGGAGAGAACATTGTATCTGGCTCTTGACAGTTAACTAGCTTTCCGTCCTGGTAGATATTCTCTGTACCTAGTTCTAAGCAGAAATTATACTTCTTCAGTATATCAAGACCAAGAACCATATCAGCGACTAAACCTGGAAAATGTTCCAACGGTTCCTCCATGGTGACGTCATTTACCATGAGCTGCAGATCATAGATATCTGTGATAGAAACCAAATTTCCATTAGCTAAACGTGCTCTTGTCGAATAACTGACCATTCGCTTTCGTTGGGAAAATTGCTTCGCTACCGAATCACCCACGTACGATCTGATAACTCCAGTGTCCATCAAGGCTTTAAACTGGAAGTGTTCCATTTGGACGTCAATTTGGGGTCGCGGATCTGATGGTTCGGAAGGCGGATGTTCTTGAGAGGCTAAAATATTAGGAAACTGTGACGGCCTCCCTTCCTTCGGGACAGTTTCGGTTTAGTTTTCCTGCTTCGAGCATGAACAGTCTCTGGTAAGGACTCCTTCCTTACGGCAGCGGGAACAGAATATTTTAGGCTGGTTTCTACAGTTTCTTCGGACGTGGCCTGTCTCACCACAGCGCCAACACAGTGTACTAGAATTTCTCGGTATAGGTGTTCGACTAACTGGATCAACTGGACGAGAGCTACTGGTACTAGCTATGGGTTCTCGGGGCGGACTGGGGGCTGCATTCGTATTCCGTGATGTATTTGCTGGTTGAAAACGTCCATTTGTCCCTCTTTGCCATCCAATGGTGCTAGGAATATTTTGGAGTTCCTTTCGCAGCAACTCGTATTCCTTTACCTCTTGGCAAAAAGAAGTAAAATCTTTAAAGTCAGCTTTACGAATCTGCTGTCGGTATTCTGGTAGCAGGTTACGATATAACCAAACCAACTGTTGTTCATCAGATAACTTCCCATGTCTACGCATCAAGGTTTGCAGATCAGTGATGTATGCCGACACTGCCTCGCTTCTCCTTTACAGACGCTTGCTAATTTCCGCTTCTAGGTCCACCTCGTAATTAACAGGGTAGAAGAAAATGCAGAAAGCCTTTTCAAAATCATCCCAGTTTGTCCATCGGTGCCAGTTGTTGCGGAACCACAGTGCTGGTTCTCCAGACAGGAACTCGGGTAAGACCGGAAGCAAATTATCCTGTTTCACCTTCTTAGCAGTGCAGATTTCTTCAAGTCGTTCTAAAAAACTTGCCGGATTATCGCGATTTCCAAAAGATACTTTCCAATCGTGGACGTTCAGCGGAGGTGTAACTGGAGGCGAAGTAGTCATGGTTACTTCAGAACTCGGGTCTACAGCAACAGATTCCTTGAGAAAACTCACTAGTCGTCTTCGTTGTTCTCTTACAGATCCAGACGAAGATAGTTGTCGCTTATTTAATTCGGCAGAGAGTTCTGCTTTCTTAAGGTTATATACCCAGCCTACAAGCGGTGTGTCTTTAGCTACCTGTTCGTATGTACGGTGTTCGTTATTAACAGAGGAATCACTATCCTCACTAGCTGTCATCAATTCAAAATCCTTAAACCGGTACGGACGGTATATCCGAACAAAACCAAAACCCAGAGAAAGTTGTGGTATTAGTCCACTTTGTACAGTAATCAAAATAAAACAAGTCCAGTTCGGTTGATCAACAATAGGGAATTTTAATCAACAACAATTCAATCTACGATTTCAAATTAAATAAAAACAATTAAAACCAATGAAGACCAGGTATATGTAACCTAGAAAATACTGTCCCGTAAGAAAGAAAAATATATATAAACAAGAATGCAAATATAAATTTGGAAAAGGTATTCTCTACGATATTTCTATATAAAAAAAACAAAGAATGAAATCCAGATTCTTTTTCCCTTAATCTGTACTAAAAATTACAATTAAAAGGAAATAATAGTTTTCACTTCAAAATATTATTGCCAATATTAAAAAAATGATAATTATCGTGGGACAATCGGTACCATAATTATTAAAATGTTGGCATGTAAAATCTATCAAATTTATTTCAATAACACCAATTACTTTTTAGAATTCCATAAAGTTCGTACAAATAAATAAAGAAGCAATTGTTATTGATTGTTATCTAGAACTGGCCCACAAAAAAAAACTGGTCTTCTTATCTGATAAAAAAAAATTCAGCTGGCAATATTTATTGTAACTTCAAAATATAAACTTTCACATCGTTATTCGCTTATAAAATGAAAGAATTGTTAATAGATACTTAATTTTTAAAATAAATCAATCACAGGTGGTTTTCGGACTGTTGACCAAAAATGTAATTCCCGATTTAGGTCGGTTTAAACAATCGTAGTATTTTTCAGGTTCAATTACTTCGGATTTATACTCTTCTATTCAAAATTTACTCAATTTCAAATACAGGGTTATCCCGGTATCCAGAACAATATTCTTATTACAGCGGCAGTTGCACGGCTTTCCTTTCTTTTCCAAACAACGCTTATAGATAAAACAAAACCACGGTTTCTGTTGTGCCCTTTTGCACGCTTTCCTCTATTGCTTAAAAAAAACGATTATTCCTTTACAACAAGGGTCCCTGCTCGGCCGCCATGTGTGACGTGCTTCTTTCCCTTAAAAGAATCACGGACGTCACTATGACACCCACGGCTTCGGTACTTCCTAGTTTTCCTCGGGCGCCATATTTTTTGGGGTGGTTTACTCCACCGATCTCTCGAAAATACGGCGTCGAGAGTTACCAAGGTAGCCACAGATGGAGGTTCAGTAATTCCAGGGGTCTGTTGTTATGGACCTTTCCGGATACGTAGTGTGCAAACAGGCTTTAATTGCTTACCACTATCAAACAAATGAAACTACTCGCTACTGGAGAAATTATTAATTTTAATTCCACAAATAAAATTGAATTTTACATAAATGAGAAATTGCAAAAATACCAACATAAACTACTCGCTACTGGAGAAATTATTAATTTTAATTCCACAAATAAAATTGAATTTTACATAAATGAGAGATTGCAAAAATATCAAAATCTACTACTAAAGATCTACGTTACTAATCAAACCAAAAGCGGACTGACACCAAGCAATAAATATTCTAGCTATTTTACAACGGAGGCGGAAAATAACGTGCAGAATTCTACTAGTACGTAGCAGGTGAAAACAATACAAAGTTCCTAGTGATAATATGTCAAAATGCACAAAGAAAGCGTTATGGTTGCACTAACAGAGCGTACTATATCGGTTCTTAGTATTTGTGTACCTTTTTAACTAAAGCGGAAAAAAATAATCAATTAACTAGTCTCGGCGGCCGGGTTAATCTCAATAGCCACCGGAATTTCTTAGCGATTTCAACAGATTCAACTAAACTAGGTTTTACTGATCAACACAATGGCCTATCGTACATAATCAAACTCTCAGATAATGAAAACTACCAGCAGAATGCGAAAACCTCTCTTGGGTATCCCTGCTCGGCAGCGAATACTTTTGAGATTATTTCGTATCCCTTAAATTAAATCTGCCTTAGAGGCCTCCCGAATTGATCCCTGCTCAGCAGCGAATCCAGACGAGATTTTTCTAAGCAAGTGCAAACGAACTAAATTTTCCTAACATTACGACGGCCTATTCAGCGGGATTAAATACTCAGACAAACTAGACTTTAAATGTTCTTACTAAAGTTTTACTGGCAAAACAACAACAGCCTATTGTACGAACTAAATTTTTCAGTTAAAATAGATTGACAGTAGAATCCGAAAACCTCTCCTTCGTATCCCTGCTCAGCAGCGAATACTCTCGAGATTATTTCTTATCTCTTAAATCAAATCTGCCTTAGAGGCCTCTCGAATTGATCCCTGCTTAGCAGCGAATCCAGACGAGATTTTTCTAAGCAAATGCAAAAGAAACTAAATTTTTAACAGTACAACGGCCTGTTGGGCGGGATTAAATATTCAGATGAAACAGAGTCTATATGTGGTATCTCAGGTTTTACTAACAAACACCAGCCTATTGTACGAAATCAAATTCTCAGATAATGAAAACTACCAGCAGAATGCGAAAACCTCTCTTGGGTATCCCTGCTCAGCAGCGAATACTCTCGAAATTATTTCGTATCTCTTAAATTAAATCTGCCTTAGAGGCCTCCCGAATTGATCCCTGCTCAGCAGCGAATCCAGACGAGATTTATCTAAGCAAATGCAAAAGAAACTAAATTTTTAACAGTACAACGGCCTGTTGGGCGGGATTAAATATTCAGATGAAACAGACTCTATATGTGGTATGTCAGGTTTTACTAACAAACACCAGCCTATTGTACGAAATGAAATTCTCAGATAATGAAAACTACCAGCAGAATGCGAAAACCTCTCTTGGGTATCCCTGCTCAGCAGCGAATACTCTCGAGATTATTTCGTATCTCTTAAATTAAATCTGCCTTAGAGGCCTCCCGAATTGATCCCTGCTCAGCAGCGAATCCAGATGAGATTTTTCTAAGCAAATGCAAAAGAAACTAAATTTTTAACAGTACAACGGCCTGTTGGGCGGGATTAAATATTCAGATGAAACAGACTCTATATGTTGTATCTAAGATTTTACTAACAAACAACAGCCTATTGTACGAAATCAAATTCTCAGATAATGACAACTACCAGCAGAATGCGAAAACCTCTCTTGGGTATCCGTGCTCAGCAGCGAATACTTTTGAGATTATTTCGTATCCCTTAAATCAAATCTGCCTTAGAGGCCTTTCGAATTGATCCCTGCTCAGCAGCGAATCCAGACGAGATTTTTCTAAGCAAATGCAAAAAAAAATTTTTTTTAACAGTACAACGGCCTGTTGGACGGGATTAAATATTCAGATGAAATTGACTCTATATGTTCTAACTTCGGAATTGTACACAAATACCATGAATTCAAACGTTAAAATAAAAGCGGCTAATCGTTGGATGATAATAGCTATTCACAGAAAAATTTTATATCCACTTACCTGGTTCACAAAAACCAGCCACAGTATTCGGTGTAAACACAATGTAATTTGCAAGCAGGAAAAGAAAGAAAAAGCCCCGTTTACCTGTATGCTACGTCCTTTTATTAAATTCTCCCACCCCACTTACGAAGTCTCCTCCTTAAAATTTTGAAAATGCGCGCACATTTGCAGACTGGTTCAAGTGAACTTGACAAAAGGATATACCGGATGTCTCAAAAGCAGTACATTTATATAAAAATAAATATTCATAGACAAATTTCTAAAGAGAGGCGATTTAATTATTAAATAAAATGAAATGTATACTGCTTGGTAGCTGGAAATGAAAACATTAAAAAGTAACATCGTTACAGTTATTATCTTCAACAACATCAAACAAATAACTAACAGTACAATCCCAGCTAACACAAATGTATATGTTACATAAAAATATATAATAGGGGAGAATGATGTTTTCGAACTTCGAGAAGGACTTTTTAAAAACGAACTACACACTTGAGACGTTTATTAAGTACATTTAACAATACAATCTCCTATTTATTTTGGTACAATGATATTTATATGTTTTATAATATGCTTATGGCACAAAATGCATTACTGCATAATAAACAATATCCATTGACGTAACTCCTCCGCCCTAGGAGAGAACTATGGGGATGGACCAGAGTTCGACATGATGGGAAAATTTTTCAGAACATCTTCTTCACTTGTTGTCGTCCGTTTCGATTGACTTTTCTTCTTTCTATTCTTGAGTACTAGGTAGATAATGCAGGCTGTAACTATAAAGTAGAATAAAATTGAATAAAAGCTTATACTTTTGAAATGAATCGGTGACCAATCTATTTTCTCGGCTAAAGTTTTATCTTCTTGAATGGCACTGATGACATTGTTCATTTCGTTAAGATCAATTGAATCCAAATACACAGGTTTTAGCTTAACGGTATCTAAAGTGTAATTATTTTTATTAATTTGTAATTTCGGTAAATCAATGTTTTTATATTCTGGCACTTTGGTCTTAAAAGTTCTTAAATAAATATTGTCTATTAAAATTTCACAGCGGTTATTAAGTTCGATTAAGTAACTACCGTTCACAGGAATGTTCGTAATGTCTTTGTTACAATTTTGTCTGGCTATAACACTATACGGGTAGATCACAATCCAATGGTCAGTTTCCAATTTCTGCACTTTAACTTCACTAATGGTAGATGGAATTTCTCGACAACTGTTTGTAGATTGGGAATATTTTAGAAGTTGGACTTCGCAAGGAGCTTTCTGTGAGATTACTCTTGTTTGTATCTCTCGGCAGATGAATTCTTCTTGAATAATTTCTTCACACTTCGAATTTGTAGATGCATAGCTTAGCTCATTTAAAAGGAGAAATTTGGTTTGGGGTATTATAAGTTTAAAATTTTGGTTTGAAGGTGTAGGTATGGGATATAGATGATAGTAGTTATATTCACTAAGTTCTACAATCGGTACTTCTAATATGAAAATAATACTATTATATTTACTGTAACTTTTAACTTTGATAATTTTCTCGAATAATAGAATATTGTTTAAAGAAGTTTCGAAAGGAAATCTGTTATTTTTGTTAATATTTTTCTTAACTGTGTTAATCTCTAAAAGTATTTCGCTTGGGTTTGCTATAGAATTGTGAAAGGTATTTATTTTTGCGAAGCTTATAGCTACTTCTATTTTATCGAGCATATCATATATTATTTGAAAGCTAATAGAAAATTGAGAAACGATCTGTTCTATTGAGAAGAAATGGAAAGTTTCTATATTTTCAATTTTTATATTTCGTAATTCTTTTTGTAAATCGTTAATACGTGAGCTTAATATTTCTTGGTTGTGGGATAATATTCTAGAATTGTTTTCAAATATTTTCATTGATGATTCGAGTAATGTTACTTGGTGTTCTAACAATGTTTTTATTTTATTTTGATTATCAGATAAGGCTTTAATAGCTTCGTCATATCGTATTGCATCGTCTTGGTCTAAATTACCTGTCAAGAATTTTATTGCTGAGCCAAGTCCGTCAAAAAGTGATCGTTTTACCTGCTTTCTCCATAGTGGGTTTATTTGATTGATTTGTGAATATATTTTATTTTCTAATACTTGAATTATATGATAGGAGTTATCGAAGTGTTCTGTAAAATTAAATATGCTGGGGTGTTTTGATAGAGATTCATGTAGATTATCATATTGGTCTTTTAAAGTTAAAAAGTGATCTGTCAAGTTTGTAATATCATAAATGTGTATAAAGGTCCAAAAATCTGTTTGTACATATGCTGTTCCTAGTCGTAAGGGTAGGAGGCCAGGATTATCGTTCAGGTTATGGAATTTAGGGGTATTTAATCTTCCTTCGGTGGTCCAACAGAGGAACCTGTAATGGGAGGTTTTTTTAGTTCATTAATGTGAATAATTTCTTGATGTGCTTTAAGTTTTTTATGTTTGAGTAAATTTCCAGAAATTTCAACACGATTCCTGTCAAGTATTTGAGTAATTTCGAAAGGGCCTAGAAAACGTTTATCTTTTTTATTTCGTTTCTTGGGGTTGTGCTTGTATACAATTTGACCGATTTTAAATTCATTATTCGAGTCACCTTTTGTATTACGTTTCTCTATAATTTTTTCTTTGTTTTGTTTCAATTTGTCGTGTACATCTTTATAAACATGTTGTAATTTTGATTGATGACTGTTCACATAATCGTTATAGAAAGCTTGGGGTATGAAAATTTCGTTAGGATTTCTAGAATCTGTGTGACCAAAAGTAAGTTCAAAAGGGGTAAAACTTGTAGAACTATGTATAGAATTATTATAACCTATTATTGCGTAATCCATTAAATCATCTTCGTCGGGATAGAGTTCTCGTAATAATCTTAGATGTTCAATTAAGGTTGAATGTACTCTTTCGGCTATAGAGTTGGATTCATGATGACCAGCTGTGGTAAAGTGTATTTTAATTTTGTGTAACGCTAAGAGTTCTTTAATAGTTTCGTTATTAAATTCTGTACCTTTATCTAAAATAATTAATTGTGGTACTCCGAAAGATGTGAAATATTTTATTAAAGCTTTGCTTATAATAACAGCTGTTTTAGAAGGAATGTGCACTGCTTGTGCAAATTTTGTAAATGCATCTGTTAACGTTAGATAAGACTTTCCGTCGTAAATAAAAACATCAATGTGTATAATTTGAAACGGTTTGGACGCGGTTTCAGTTAGCATTAGCGGAACATACGGTTTTTGTCTAGCATATTTATTTTTTTGGCAAATAGTACAAGAATTTATGTAATTAGTTATTGTATTCTTCATATTTTTCCAATAATAATTTATTTTTAATTTTTCTAAAGTTTCCTGAATTCCTCTGTGTGTGGTCTTGCCTTCATGGTAATTTTTCAATAAAATCATTTGTTCCTCCTTATCAGATACAGTGTTTACTAATTTAGTGCATTTAATGAGTCTTGGTTCGTTTGAAGAGAAATGTTTTAAGTAAACTTTATTAAAATCGTTATATAAATTTTCTTTGTTAAAATAAATGTAAAACGTGTTATTAAGATCTGTGTATTCTACTAAAAATTCAAATATGAAACGTTCATTGTCGTTTTCAGGGATTTTAACTTTTATAATTTTATGATTTTCATAAGTATGTTGAGAGATATCTATTTTTTGATATAAATTTGAGTATACTAAAATTTGGTGAACTTTGTTATTTATAATTTCGTCTAATATAGGAATACCTTGATTAGTGGTTTCATTATCAGCTATGGAATGAACGGTTGAAGAATTAGATTTAGGAGTAGAAAGTTTCGTCCAGTCAGGTTGAGGTGTATTGAGTTCGTCTCTAGAATTTGTAGGTATATCAGCGGTATTATTAGGAGGCTGTATTTGTATATCTGAAATAATGTTTATTTTTGATTCGTTTTGCGCACTCGTAGAAGCTTTTTCCATTTCTAATGAGCTTTCAAACTCACGTAAGAATTCTAAAATTTCTTGATTAGTATCACCAGGGTTATTAATAACTGATTCAGTGTCTAAAGCGTTAATTGGTATTCTACTCAAGCAATCAGATACAACATTTAAAGATCCGCGTTTGTAAAATATCTTGTAGTCATATTCCTCTAATTTCAAACGCCAACGTACAAGATTTGAATTTGGTTCTTTTAGTTTGAAAAGCCAGGTTAGAGGTTTATGGTCAGTGTATATGTGAAATTGTCGGCCATACAAGTAAGGTCGAAAATGTTTGCAAGCCCATACGATTGCAAGTAATTCTTTTTCGATTGTGGAGTAGTTGATTTCTGAATCATTTAAAGTTCGTGAGGCGTAAGCTATAGGTTTGTCATTTGGAACGGTACCTTGTGATAATACTGCTCCAAGAGAGTAATTACTACTGTCTGTTGTTAGTATCATGGGTTTAGAAAAGTCCGGATATTGTAATATTGGGTCATTTGTTAGAATTTCTTTGCAGTTTCGAAAAGAGTCTATAAATTCTTTGTCATGAATTATTCGCATACCTTTTTTCAAGCATTTAGTCATGGGTTTTGTCAATTTTGCAAAATTGGGTATGAAGCGACGGTAGTATCCTAGTAGTCCAAGGAAACTTTTGATTTCTGTTTGTGTTTTAGGAATTGGGAAATTTTTAATGACAGAAATTTTCTCGGGATTAGGTTTAACACCTTCGGGAGTAATAATATGACCTAGATATACTATAGTTTTCTGAAGGAATTCGGATTTGTCAAGTTGTACTTTCAAGTTATATTTTCTCAGTCTGTCAAATATCTGTTTCACTCGTTGTATATGTTCCTGAAGGGAAGTACTATAAATTAAGATGTCGTCAAGATAAACAATACATGTTTCGTCAGTTAGTCCTCGTAATACGTTGTCCATTACACTTTGAAAAGTGGAAGGGGCGTTTTTAAGTCCAAAAGGCATTCTTTTGAATTGAAAGTGACCTTGTGGGGTGCTGAAAGCAGTTTTGGGTACGTCTTCGGGATCAACTTCAATTTGGTGGAAGCCACTAGCTAAATCCAAGGATGTAAAATAGTTAGCTCTTCCTAGTCGGTCCATAATTTCATTTATCCTGGGAATTGGATATCGGTTTTGAATAGTCTTCTCATTTAACTTGCGGTAGTCTATTACCAGTCTCCATTTTTTCTTGCCAGAAGCATCTGATCGTTTTGGGACAATCCATATTGGCGAAGAAAACGGCGAAGTTGATTCTTCAATGATGCCATCTTGTAACATTTTTCCCATTTGTCTCTTTACTTCCTCTCTATGAATTTCCGGGAACCGATATGATTTGGTATAAATTGGACTATCGTCGGTTAATTTAATTTTATGTTTGATTTCGTTCGTGAAACTTAAAGGGATGCCTTCACAGTAAAATATATCTCTATACTGATAGCAAATATTTCTTAATGCATCTTTCTCTTCTTTATTACAATGATCTAATCTGATATTTTTTAAATTTTCTTTCAATTTATTATCATCGGAATTACTAAAATTTATTTCTGAATCTACTTCCATTTTTCCTAAGAAATTAACTTCAACTAAACTTAAAGGTTCGATGTCAAAAGGTTCATGAATATCAAGTTTAACCGGATTCTCATTAGAATTTATTATTGTAGTTATTGCAAAATTATCAACTATATTTACTAAAGCTTTTGGTGTTTCGAGTCCATTACCTAACTTCTCGTAATCAAGTATTCCAATGCCATTTTTGTAATTAACGGGTAATTTAACAACTTGTTGAGTACGACCCGGTATTATTAATGAATAATTTTTTATATTCTCCTCAGTATTTGAACCAAATATTAAAGGAATAACTGTGTTAGGGGTAACAATTTCCTTTTTACTAACATTAACGCTAGCATTTAATTGTTTAAGTAAATCTACGCCTATGATTCCATCAAATCTTTCACTAAACTTGAAAAGATAAAATTTATGAGTTTCCTGTAAATTAAAGATATCAAACAATGGAATATGAGCTACCTCGTCGTGATACGTGATATTATGAGCAGTTTGAATGTTAAATTTTTCTTTAAAAATGCAATTGTTATAAAATTTATACGCAAGTTCCGGATCTATAAGTGACTTTGAACTTCCTGTGTCAACTAAAAACTTTGCACTTATTTCTGGAATTTCTATGAATGGCAAATTCGTTTTCAAGGCGTTAACATAAATTATGTTATTTGGTTTAGATATGTGCGAGTATGAAAATCCTGAATCTGATTATTTGATATTTCCGTAACGTGAGAGTCTACATGAGAATCTCTGTAAAAATCATTGTAACTTGTCGGATCATTTACGTGAGGATATTCTGTTTCCTGCGTATAATGATTGTCAGCATTTTCATCTGTTTCATAATTATATGAATTTTCGTAATCAAATAATTTTTCATAATTTTCTGTATCAAATTGGTTATCGGTTGGAAGGGAACTATTGATTTCTTGATTTTGATAAGGATTGTCTACAGTTTGATTGAAAAGTTCTGCTGATGTAAATTTGGGATTTGATCGGGACTTAAGTATCGTATTTCCTGAAGAAATGTCCATAGGTTCTGGTTTGAAACTTTGAGAATTATTTGGACGATTAAATTGTTGATTATTATGGCGAACATTTTGCTGGTTGAAATTTGGAATTGGCTGTGAGGGTCGCTGTATTGGGTTGTAAGTTTGATTTGTGAAAAATGGATGACGTTGAGTCGGATAATTGTTATTTGGACGCCAATTGTAAGATTGGTTTGGAGGAGAATGTTGTGTATACCTCTGTGGATATGATACTGGAGGACGAGTTATTAAATTAGATGGAAATATTGGTCGGGTTGGTTGGAATTGTGTTGGTGATTGGTGTCGATGTATATTATTATAATTGGGGGTGAATGAAGGGTACTGATTGAAATTTTGATTCCTTGTAGGTGTTACTCTTAAACTAGGCTTAAATGATACATTAGAATTTAAGTTACTTGATCTTTGAGTGGAATATAGAAAATTTTCTTCTTCTACAACTAAACTCATAGCTTTTTCTAAGCTGTCAGGTGATCTTAAACGTACGTTAGTTTGTATTGGTACAGGTAATCCACGAACAAAAGTTTTTAAGGCTAAATTGTCATAATTTTTAAGATGTAGGCGTTTTTCATTTATGTCTAAGTCTAAAGAATTTAATTTGGAAATAATAAGGCTCCTAGAATCTTGGCATCGCATACCAAAATTATAAGGACTTTCATTTTTTAAAGGTTTTAAATTAATAAGATCTTGTACCAAACAGTCAATGTTTCTTTGGTCTCCAAAACTTAAATTTAAAGCTTGTTTAATTTCATCCCACGTTTTTAATTCTGTGCGGGAACCAATTAATATTTGAGCTCTACCTATTAATTTACCTATAATAGCTCTAAGTAGAAATGTATTTAAAGAAGCATCTGTGTTACTAGCGAACGCAGAAATAAAACTTTCACAATTACCTATAAAAATATTAAGTGTATGAGGGTTTCCATCAAAATTTGGAATTGAGTCTAGATATAATTTAAGTAGTTGGTAGTTTGTACCTGATGAAGTCATTTCTAAGTCTAAATTTCCTAAATTATTTTCAGTTATATTATTTTCAAAATTATTGTTTTCACTTTCTTGTAAATTTAAAATATTTTCAAGTAGTGTACTTATATTCTCTAGTTCAGATTCACTCATCAAATTATATTAATTATTTTTATATATATATATATATATATATATATATATATATATATAACTATAACTACTAAAGAAATGGTTATGGAAAATAAAGGAAATAATAATGAGCACTTACGTTATAACTAAAGCTATCATATTCTAGGGTCCTAAAGGTTGGAACGATGCTAGTTCTTAACCCAGGTGGTTTGTGGTCTTCGTTTTTCTTGCTCTTCTGAAGTTCTTTCTGGTGTCGTCCACTGGGACTGCTGGAATTGCTCGATGTCCACTCGAACTATCTGCAGCTTCGATATGCACTCGAATACAGTTTCTGAACACGAATTCGAATATTTCGGTTAATCGTTAAAACGAACAATTTCCCGTACGATACGTTAAACTTCCGAAATATCCTACTGACTGCGCCAATGATGTTTTCGAACTTCGAGAAGGACTTTTTAAAAACGAACTACACACTTGAGACGTTTATTAAGTACATTTAACAATACAATCTCCTATTTATTTTGGTACAATGATATTTATATGTTTTATAATATGCTTATGGCACAAAATGCATTACTGCATAATAAACAATATCCATTGACGTAACTGGAGGAATGATTTTTATATAAAACGTTTATATACTTTTTATGTAGTATTTGTGTAACATAATCTATATAAATTTTGTTATATATTCTCAATATTTATATATTATAAAATGTTTTATATATTGGATATATTTAATTTTATATGTATTCAAGATGTAATTTCTGCTACATAAATATGAACATTTTTTTATATATATTTATTACGTAAATTTTGTTACATAAATTTTTTTATATATTTCATATGTATATCTTACGAACCTCGTCTAGTGTCTTTCTAAAGAAAAAGAAGAAAGCTCTTCAATATTATAACCTTTAAATTGTCTCGAGTCGATCTACCAACATACCTGCAAGGGTAATAACGTTTTAAAAGGTTTTTCTTTAGTTTCGTCTGTGTGTTTTTATTTTTGTTTGTAGAGGAATGGAGAACACATCATGTAAGTGTTATTATTTTGAACAGGCAAGGGGCATCGCCAATGAAGCCGTTCATTCAACTGTCGTTTACAAAAGATTATTTAACAAACGTATTAAAAAGGTTAACTATATTAAAATATACAATGAAGTAAACAATTACAAATCACATTATACCTATCTTACTAAAGTACTTTTCAAGATAATATTTTCGTTTTAACTTACAACTTAGACATGATTTAACAATAATTCCCTATGTAGGGAGTCGTTATTCCGAAACAAATACCGCCGGCCAGGTATGCACTTAGGGCTCAAGTAGATTTTGTAATAATATCAAATAAAATACACATCTTTAATCCTCTGACCACAGGTAGTAAGTCAAGACAAAATATCTTGAAATGGATTAATTAACACTTATCTGTTGAAAGTTATTTATATTCGAATACTTAGATTAATATAAATTATGAATTTCAGGCACAATAACTGTTTAAAACGAAAAAAATTTAAAGACTTCTGTGATTTATCAATAGGACAGAAAAACGATACGTAGTACAATCTTACAATGGTGTCAGTGAACCAGAAATACATAATATAGAGGCATCTCACTCATGGTTAGGACATAAAGATAACTACAAAATAAGGAACTCAAAATCAATTAAGTTATTTCAAGGTATTGTTACTATATGATTTTCCAATATAATATAATTAATATATACCTACATTTTTAGAAACGTTGCTGACACAGTTTAATATGACATTCGCTGATTTTGATCAATTCACCTTGGTGTGGATAAGGCTAAGTAAAGAGACTCCAGAGGGAAAAGAAGGGCGAAACTGTAACTCTTCAAAACAATGGATAATATCCCTTAATATTGCCCACTCGCTTACAAGTAGACCTCGAAAAGTCTTCTAAGAGAATATTTTCCATGGTTAATTATTGTTTTGTTTTTGAATATTCATTTGTTTTGCATTATTATTTTATATTTTATCATTTAGTTCTAGAATATTTTTAGTTTTGCAATATTTTTTTTTCATTAGGTGTTTTATTTTTAGTTTCTCTTTTTTATGTTAATAAATTAAATGTACTTATATGCATCTATTTGCTGTTTTTTTAGTAACTAAGTACCAGCTACTAAATTCCAAAGATAGATAAATACCATTTACAATATATAAGTATTAAATTGTATTAAGTTGCTTTAAGCTTGAAATATTAATAAGGTAGGTATTGAATAATATAGTAACAATAGTTCTTTAATCTTTTGGCCATAAACACTACTAAAAATATTGTATTTCATTTCATCTATGAAAAATAATGTTTTAATAGATTTATCTGAATTTATTATAAATTAAGAATTTCGCTGAATTTTTTCATAGATCCAATGAAATAAAATATTTTAGGTAAGGGTGCGGAAAAAGTAAAATTAGGTAACTTTTGTTACATCTATATTATGTAATATTTAATATATAAATATTCTCTAGATATTATCTCATTTTTACATATATATTTCATAGTAATTTGGAAATATTTGAGATATAATTTATAATATGTATTTCTCATATCATTATTGTTCCCTTGCTGTGCCGGCCTTTGTCAGTATTCAATACATAAATATTATCTAGTTGTGACTTCAGTTTTATATAACTGTGACTTTTATATTTCAAGAAATATGTAACATATATGTATTCAATATGTTTTTGTGTTTGCTGGGATAGACGTGATTGAAATAGCCAACTTGCAATGCGAACTTATAAATAATCTGTGGTTCCCCCGAGGCCAATAGTTCATCATTGTAATTGACTTTCTTATTTCGGGGATTCACAAGCACAGCCTCACGGCAGAGGCGCGAGGTAGTTCCTAACACAGCTGATCGCGACAGTTTAGTTCATAGTCGAATTTCAAATAACGTATCTATTATTTACATTAACAATACAATTTACATTTATAGTTAGGTGGTTATTTTTTTATTAAGTAATTACAATCAAATATAACATAACAGTATTTCTTTGGCTTGGACGGTTGCCATTCAGCCAGTCACATAAAAATTCATGTTTTATTTTTATATTATATGTAAATTATACATAGTAAAGCTTTCACACATACCAACATAACATAAGATATGTTAGTCCTAACTCTGCTAAAAACTATGACAATTATTAAAGCATGGCCTTATCACCAAAAAAAAACAATTGACTATAATTTTAGAGTGTCCCGTAACTAATGTACCATGAGGCAAGTGGAGAATTTGGAGATGAAAATGGGTCATTTACGCTAAATAGGCGTTGAGAAAATGTTAATTGTTGAATAGGATGCAGGGCGTTAAAAGTAAAATATTATTTTTGAAATATTGTGATAATTTAAAAACAAGCGAACGAATTAAATGCAAAAATAGTAGGTTTTATCAGCAACTTCTGAGAACAATAATAATTACGAAGAATTTAACGATGTTATTACCTTCACCGGAATTTTTTCAATAAAACAGTATAAACGCATTGTAATAAGAGGAAATTTAAGCAGAGGGGTATATGTTTTATTTAGTCCGGACGTACAGAATCATTCTATTGTTTTACTTCATCACAGCAGCGAATTTCAAGAAAAAGAAAATCTCTACTTATTTAGGAGATATATTTCCTTTGTTTATTTTTACTGTAAATCTTGTTAAAGTTAATAAAAGTTTATAGGTTTTTTGTTATTCTTTTAGTTAACAGCTTCTTTCCTCTCATTTAACTCTTTGTGTATCTAATGGTTGGCATAATATAGGAAATAACCTTCTTAATCTCTATTTTCGACCATTTTCCACTGTTATATGTACCGTTTTTTGTTCTAAAATTGTAAAGAACGTATGGCATGGTAATAGATCTAGTACTAGCATTAGAATTAAATTTAAGGCTTTTTCTAGTTGTTAATTCAGTTATATAAAAAATGGTTGACCATTTGCAACTTATAATTAACAACTCTAGTTACAAGTTTATTCGTTAGTAAATTGTTTGTATGTTCCTTTTTCATTCATGTAAAAATAAATTCATCTAGTTCAAATGGCAATTTTTTTATTACAAAAAAAATTATGATTCTAGTTCTAAATTAAACACTAAATCTATAACCGTGTCAAACGGCCTTAACTGAAAACCTTTTAAGAGAATAACTTTAACCATGGATGTAACTATGAATAATAAGTACTTACTTTTTTTATAGTATATAATAATATATACTGAATTTTTTTTAATTTTCTTGGACCAACATTTGTAATAGATTTATGTTCAATTTCTTGTGATTCGGTCCGTAGCAATATTTAAAAGAGACTCTGGGACATCGTGTAGTTTATTCCATTTTAACGTTTCGGCTGTACTTCAAGCCTTTCTCAAAAATTACAAAATGTGTACAATAGAAAATAATTTTCAGGTTTACGTCAATTAACAATATATAAATAATACAATGTGTATATTACTCACCATGTTTATAACAAGAATTTCATTTTGTTGCACGCCACGCGGTTAATAGTATATTACGTAACGTGTGTTGTAAGCAGCTTAGTGCTCTTACACACTACAATACTGGGCTTAGCTTCGGACATATTCTGTCATACGACGATGTCCAGTTTTGTTTTCTTTTATACTTTGACCAAAAATATTTGACTTTTCTTAATGTTGTCCTGTTTTGTTTTATTTTATTTTACTGTGTTCGACGTTTTACATAGTAATGAAGATTTTTTCATTAATATTTTTATTCATGATTTCCCCTACAGTAAATCCCCATATTTTCCACTGACATATGTCGGAGTCTGCTGGATACCACGGACATGTGACGGCTTTCTCTTTCAATTCATTACGGCCTGATGATGGCTCAGTGAGCCGAAACTAGTTGCCCTTCTTCACCTTCCACTAATATATTCTGTAGTACTGATTTTGAGTTTTACTTACTGCTATTTACCTACAGACTACATTCGAGACGGATAGTCTTTTTCATTTAATTTTGTCGTTGTTTTTCGAGGGGACTTCCAAAAGTTATTTGTATTATTTTTATTTTTCATAGTATCATTTTATTCAATTGTAATATATTTTACTTAAATTCAAGTTAGTTATAAAAGTCATAACCTCATTAAGAGACGTTTCAGCACAAATATCCAAAGATAAGAAAATTCATGTTATTCATGAAATTTCGTGTAAAGACTGCAATAAATTGCATGTAGAACAAACAAATCAATATCTAAAAAATAGATTGAATAGTCGCAAATACAACAAAAAAAATAAAACCACATTAACTAATCACGTGCCAGAAACTAAACATAACTTTATTTATGAACAAACAAAAATTCTAAAAACCGAAACTAACAATAAAAAACGAGAACTTCTTGAAATGATCAGTATACAAAAAAATAATAACACTGTTAATTCCAAAACGGATACAAGTAATTTTTTAAATTTTACGAATCTTTTATGTCAAAACTATTTACTATCGGCAAAAATCCATTCTACTTTTTATTTATTATTTATTGACATCTTATTTAAAAGAACATGGGGCTCAGAAGATCTGAATTCTGGACTAGCTTTAATTAAATGTCAATGGATAGTAAATAAAAAGTAAGGATAGGTATATGTAAACCATTTTTACCAATAGTGAATAGTTTTGACGTAAAAAACTCCTAAATTTAAAAAAATTCGGTATTTAACGACCCACATCTCTGTAACTATCACGTTAGACCCCAAGTGTGATAGATCAATGAAATCAGATATTCAGAGATAATCCAAAAATGTTATAAGATACAGGGTATTGCATTTAAAAAAATGGTCGACGTTATAACTTACATGTGAACGAACCTATGTAGTAAAAAATGTTTGCAAAATGTTGGAAAATAAAATTGAAAATCGCCCTGTTTCAAGTTTTCTTAACAATAATTCTGGTTTACGAAATATTGCGTTCATTCCTTTCATTTGTAATATATAATAATTGTTTGGTATACACATTTTATGCACATTTATTTACTAACAGATTCATTTAACTTCATTACTAATCTTTTTCTTCCTTTTATCATCTGAATTTTTATTTATACAGAAATTCTTATACAGGGTGGTCCGTAAGTAATGGTTCAAGGTGAAATAAAAGATTCTTGACGTCAAAATACTACGATTTGACGAAACTTGCTTTAATAAAATATTGATAATAAAAAAGATACAGGGTGACATAGTTGAAATGTTTTTTCACAATAAATTGAAAGATTTTGGAAATACGAACGTAAAAATTAGAGTATATGGGTTTAAGTCATCAGAAATCATAATATGATATCCGTTTCGATGTATTTTTTAGAAGACGCAACATGAGCTATGTTGTTGGTGTAACTATGCGCTATCCTGCTTTTTATTCGAAAATATTAAATTACATCATTTTTGCGAAAAAAAGTATACCTATCATAAGTCTTGAAAGTTGCTAGTTTTCGAGGTATTCGCATTTTTAAAACCCCCTACATAATTTTGATTTCATTTATTATCACTTTGACGTATTAATAAAGCAATCATTATGAACTCAATAATTTTTAATTAAGAGAAAGAATAATTTAATCAAAAATATAACAACAACATTTAAATATTATTTCACAGTGATTGTTCAATATGTCTGCCATTCCTCTCGGTACATTTATCAATACGTTTCATGACAGATCACTTTAAATTAAATAATTATAATATTTTTTCTAATAAAAAGCGCGATAGCGTTAAGGATAAAAAAGTTAAGCGCATAGTTACACCAACAAACATAACTCGTGTGGTGTCCTCTAGAAAATACATCGAAACGAATATCATATTATGATTTGTAATGGCTTAAACCCCCCTTCTTCAAATGTTTACGTTCGTATATAAAAAAATTATCAATTTACTGTGAGAAAATATTTTTTACAGACCATTACTTACGGACTACCTTGTATTAAAATCGCCAGGATTAATAATTCCTTATGAGTACTACTCACAAGCATCGTTTTCATACGATTCATGAAACCCTGAGTTCCAACGAAACAGAGTTTGTCTCGAGACCGTAGTCGTCCTGGCCGACTAGATACAAATTACAGATGCTACGTTGTCATTTTGATAGACGCGGTATTGATACCACCATAAAATCATAATATATATTTTCAATATACGGTAAGCGATGACAGCGCCACTAGCGTAAATTTTAGAGACTTGAAATGAATATATTTTTACATTTTGCAGATTTTGGGCGTCCTTCACATTTTTTGCCCTGTGACTTATCTTGCTCACACAAAATTTCATGACTTGAAATCGGACGTCCGTATATCGGATTTCGTATTTCACCTGGACGTTCCATGTAATGTAGATTCACAATGTATGGACGTCTCATTGATAGTGGGATATATATATATATATATATATATATATATATATATATATATATATATATATATATATTATATATTATATATATATATATATATATATATATATATATATATATATAAGATGTACGAATAGTGCGTGACATATGAACAATAAGCAACGAATAGATTAGTGGGTATTGCACGCAAATAGAAGGAGGGGCTACTGAAAAGAGTGGTAACCGCAGACATGCATGTTTCTAGCTCATTAGCCGTCATCGGTACGGTACAACCAAGAAAAGATGTGAAACATGAGAGCAATGGTGTTGAATGAAACATGAGAAAATATAACAGAATTCAGCAGGATAGTCAAACACAACATTTGTGTCAGTAATATTAGAAGATCTCGAATATTCGAGACAACAACCAACATAGACACGGAGGTGCATATAACACTCCCGTCTGAAACTTCCGACCCAGATTAATGAAATAATAACAAGATGTACGAATAGTGCGTGACATATGAACAATAAGCAACGAATAGATTAGTGGGTATAGCACGCAAATAGAAGGAGGGGCTACTGAAAAGAGTGGTAACCGCAGACATGCATGTTTCTAGCTCATTAGCCGTCATCGGTACGGTACAATCAAGAAAAGATGTGAAACATGAGAGCAATGGTGTTGAATGAAACATGAGAAAATATAACAGAATTCAGCAGGATAGTCAAACACAACATTTGTGTCAGTAATATTAGAAGATCTCGGATATTCGAGACAACAACCAACATAGACACGGAGGTGCATATAACACTCCCGTCTGAAACTTCCGACCCAGATTAATGAAATAATAACAAGATGTACGAATAGTGCGTGACATATGAACAATAAGCAATGAATAGATTGGTGGGTATTGCACGCAAATAGAAGGAGGGGCTACTGAAAAGAGTGGTAACCGCAGACATGCATGTTTCTAGCTCATTAGCCGTCATCGGTACGGTACAACCAAGAAAAGATGTGAAACATGAGAGCAATGGTGTTGAATGAAACATGAAAAAAAATAAAAGAATTCAGCAGGATAGTCAAACACAACATTTGTGTCAGTAATATTAGAAGATCTCGGATATTCGAGACAACAACCAACATAGACACGGAGGTGCATATAACACTCCCGTCTGAAACTTCCGACCCAGATTAATGAAATAATAACAAGATGTACGAATAGTGCGTGACATATGAACAATAAGCAACGAATAGATTAGTGGGTATTGCACGCAAATAGGAGGAGGGGCTACTGAAAAGAGTGGTAACCGCAGACATGCATGTTTCTAGCTCATTAACCGTCATCGGTACGGTACAACCAAGAAAAGATGTGAAACATGAGAGCAATGGTGTTGAATGAAACATGAGAAAATATAACAGAATTCAGCAGGATAGTCAAACACAACATTTGTGTCAGTAATATTAGAGGATCTCGAATATTCGAGACAACAACCAACATAGACACGGAGGTGCATATAACACTCCCGTCTGAAACTTCCGACCCAAATTAATGAAATAATAACAAGATGTACGAATAGTGCGTGACATATGAACAATAAGCAACGAATAGATTAGTGGGTATTGCACGCAAATAGAAGGAGGGGCTACTGAAAAGAGTGGTAACCGCAGACATGCATGTTTCTAGCTCATTAGCCGTCATCGGTACGGTACAACCAAGAAAAGATGTGAAACATGAGAGCAATGGTGTTGAATGAAACATGAGAAAATATAACAGAATTCAGCAGGATAGTCAAACACAACATTTGTGTCAGTAATATTAGAAGATCTCGAATATTCGAGACAACAACCAACATAGACACGGAGGTGCATATAACACTCCCGTCTGAAACTTCCGACCCAGATTAATGAAATAATAACAAGATGTACGAATAGTGCGTGACATATGAACAATAAGCAACGAATAGATTAGTGGGTATTGCACGCAAATAGAAGGAGGGGCTACTGAAAAGAGTGGTAACCGCAGACATGCATGTTTCTAGCTCATTAGCCGTCATCGGTACGGTACAATCAAGAAAAGATGTGAAACATGAGAGCAATGGTGTTGAATGAAACATGAGAAAATATAACAGAATTCAGCAAGATAGTCAAACACAACATTTGTGTCAGTAATATTAGAAGATCTCGGATATTCGAGACAACAACCAACATAGACACGGAGGTGCATATAACACTCCCGTCTGAAACTTCCGACCCAGATTAATGAAATAATAACAAGATGTACGAATAGTGCGTGACATATGAACAATAAGCAATGAATAGATTGGTGGGTATTGCACGCAAATAGAAGGAGGGGCTACTGAAAAGAGTGGTAACCGCAGACATGCATGTTTCTAGCTCATTAGCCGTCATCGGTACGGTACAACCAAGAAAAGATGTGAAACATGAGAGCAATGGTGTTGAATGAAACATGAAAAAGAATAAAAGAATTCAGCAGGATAGTCAAACACAACATTTGTGTCAGTAATATTAGAAGATCTCGGATATTCGAGACAACAACCAACATAGACACGGAGGTGCATATAACACTCCCGTCTGAAACTTCCGACCCAGATTAATGAAATAATAACAAGATGTACGAATAGTGCGTGACATATGAACAATAAGCAACGAATAGATTAGTGGGTATTGCACGCAAATAGGAGGAGGGGCTACTGAAAAGAGTGGTAACCGCAGACATGCATGTTTCTAGCTCATTAACCGTCATCGGTACGGTACAACCAAGAAAAGATGTGAAACATGAGAGCAATGGTGTTGAATGAAACATGAGAAAATATAACAGAATTCAGCAGGATAGTCAAACACAACATTTGTGTCAGTAATATTAGAGGATCTCGAATATTCGAGACAACAACCAACATAGACACGGAGGTGCATATAACACTCCCGTCTGAAACTTCCGACCCAAATTAATGAAATAATAACAAGATGTACGAATAGTGCGTGACATATGAACAATGAGCAACGAATAGATTAGTGCGTATTGCACGCAAATAGAAGGAGGGGCTACTGAAAAGAGTGGTAACCGCAGACATGCATGTTTCTAGCTCATTAGCCGTCATCGGTACGGTACAACCAAGAAAAGATGTGAAACATGAGAGCAATGGTGTTGAATGAAACATGAGGAAATATAACAGAATTCAGCAGGATAGTCAAACACAACATTTGTGTCAGTAATATTAGAAGATCTCGAATATTCGAGACAACAACCAACATAGACACGGAGGTGCATATAACACTCCCGTCTGAAACTTCCGACCCAGATTAATGAAATAATAACAAGATGTACGAATAGTGCGTGACATATGAACAATAAGCAACGAATAGATTAGTGGGTATTGCACGCAAATAGAAGGATGGGCTACTGAAAAGAGTGGTAACCGCAGACATGCATGTTTCTAGCTCATTAGCCGTCATCGGTACGGTACAACCAGGAAAAGATGTGAAACATGAGAGCAATGGTGTTGAATGAAACATGAGAAAATATAACAGAATTCAGCAGGTTGTTGTCTCGAATATTCGAGATCTTCTAATATTACTGACACAAATGTTGTGTTTGACTATCCTGCTGAATTCTGTTATATTTTCTCATGTTTCATTCAACACCATTGCTCTCATGTTTCACATCTTTTCTTGGTTGTACCGTACCGATGACGGCTGATGAGCTAGAAACATGCATGTCTGCGGTTACCACTCTTTTCAGTAGCCCCTCCTTCTATTTGCGTGCAATACCCACTAATCTATTCGTTGCTTAATGTTCATATGTCACGCACTATTCGTACATCTTGTTATTATTTCATTAATCTGGGTCGGAAGTTTCAGACGGGAGTGTTATATGCACCTCCGTGTCTATGTTGGTTGTTGTCTCGAATATTCGAGATCTTCTAATATTACTGACACAAATGTTGTGTTTGACTATCCTGCTGAATTCTGTTATATTTTCTCATGTTTCATTCAACACCATTGCTCTCATGTTTCACATCTTTTCTTGGTTGTACCGTACCGATGACGGCTAATGAGCTAGAAACATGCATGTCTGCGGTTACCACTCTTTTCAGTAGCCCCTCCTTCTATTTGCGTGCAATACCCACTAATCTATTCGTTGCTTATTGTTCATATGTCACGCACTATTCGTACATCTTGTTATTATTTCATTAATCTGGGTCGGAAGTTTCAGACGGGAGTGTTATATGCACCTCCGTGTCTATGTTGGTTGTTGTCTCGAATATTCGAGATCTTCTAATATTACTGACAAAAATGTTGTGTTTGACTATCCTGCTGAATTCTGTTATATTTTCTCATGTTTCATTCAACACCATTGCTCTCATGTTTCACATCTTTTCTTGGTTGTACCGTACCGATGACGGCTAATGAGCTAGAAACATGCATGTCTGCGGTTACCACTCTTTTCAGTAGCCCCTCCTTCTATTTGCGTGCAATACCCACTAATCTATTCGTTGCTTATTGTTCATATGTCACGCACTATTCGTACATCTTGTTATTATTTCATTAATCTGGGTCGGAAGTTTTAGACGGGAGTGTTATATGCACCTCCGTGTCTATGTTGGTTGATGTCTCGAATATTCGAGATCTTCTAATATTACTGACACAAATGTTGTGTTTGGCTATCCTGCTGAATTCTGTTATATTTTCTCATGTTTCATTCAACACCATTGCTCTCATGTTTCACATCTTTTCTTGGTTGTACCGTACCGATGACGGCTAATGAGCTAGAAACATGCATGTCTGCGGTTACCACTCTTTTCAGTAGCCCCTCCTTCTATTTGCGTGCAATACTCACTAATCTATTCGTTGCTTATTATATATATATATATATATATATATATATATATATATATATATATATATATATATATATATATTATTTCTAATTTTGCCAAGAATATTGCGAATTAGACTTTGCATGTATTTTTAAATATGTCATAGGATGTTAAAAGTTATTATCATTATTATAATTTTTTTTAATTTTTTTGCTTCCTCTATCTACTGATATTTTCCAGATATCATCTTAAATTATGATGACATTCTCATGTCTCAACTACAGTTAATGCCTTATCTATTACTTTGATTTTTATCTACTCTATCGATGGTTATCTTAACTTCTCGTTTCTTTTTGATGCTCTGTGATTGGGGGCTTGAGAATTCCGTCACCCGGGGATTATCCAGGAGGGGAGGTAGGAGCCCTCCAACCTAATCACCTTGTGGTCACATATTTTTTCATCATTTGATTGGGATTGGTGCAGTTGGTTTTTGTTTCATTATATGCTTCGTAGTACAGTTCTGTCAGATTGTACGTGAGTTCAGTAGGGGTTGCTCGTGCCTTAGGTTCCACACATTGTGAGTACGAGGCTCTTGGCTGTTTTTGATGCCGCATCTACAAATTCCTGTTGATTACGTTCATAATTTCCTGTCGCGAAGTTCGGACAACTTTCAGCACCCACCCAGTAAAACAAAGTTGGTCATATATGTTGTATAACATACTCTTGAATTATGTCGAGTTTCTTATATAACTTCATATAAGCTACAAATAAGCTCAGTGATTATTGCCACACCTTTGAGTATGACAGGTTGTTGAGGACAATTTGTTAGTATTGGGATAATGGTATGTTCCTTTTAGTACCGTATTTGTAGTATTCCTATAAAGTTGTAAGTTATGGAAACTACCTTTACCGATTGTGACATGTCTTTTAAGAAGACACAAATACCTGATTATCACTATTGTTCTCTTTGAGAACGTTATCTTTACTTCTCTTCTCTATCTTATCGCTTCCTTTCTCAGTTATTTGTTGCTGTTGATAAATACACATCCCATAGATCTATCTGCCTAAATATACCCTGTTATCCTTTCCGTTCCGTTTAGTTTATTTTTGCGTTTTCATTAGTTAAAGAGTTTGAATAGATTGAAACTTTTTGGAATTTTTTTCCGGTGTTGTTTTCAGTTCGACCTGAGGGTAACGAGGGACAACATAGAAGTTGCACTTCTGTTCAATACTCTTTCCCAAATCCTCTCCTCAAAACAATCGATTATTTAGCGGATATGACTCGTGATGAGTACCTATTACTCTAGTGCAGATAATGGATGACTAATGTTGGACCATCTTTATAACATACAACTTTTAAGCTTTCTCTATCTCTTTTTTCTTCTTTTTTATCCCAATTAAGACTTTTCAGCACCGATAGGTGCTGGACTTTTTCTTTGTATCTCAAATAACCCTTCAGGTTATTTTTTTAGTGGTAATGGTATGCTATATTATCATTGAGTATGCAGTACTCCGAACGGGACGTTTTGTGTTTTGAGTTCAACTGTCATTGTCGGTTGAAGTGGTTTAGCTCTTCTGGTCCTCGTGTTGATCTAGATGTGTTGGGAAACGAGACTTGCTTTGCTGCAAAGGGGTGTAATTTCAACTTATAGGTAGTCTCTTTCACCTTGACTCCTCTTCTAGTTTAATATTGGTCTGGATGAGTTTGGATCATGTAGCTTGGGGGTGATAGGTGATCTCAATCATACCAAACAGTAGTGTGAGTAGTTTTCATTTTCTTGTCGGGTTGTCCAGTACTCTGTATAAAAAATCTGGTCACGTATGTTGTCGGATTGTCCTGTACCCTGTATAAAAATCTGGTCATGTATGTTGTTCGGGTTATCCTTATAGACATACATTCAATTTGTCTATATGTTGTCTTATCATATAAAAATTTTAGCTTGACAGAGGCTTTATTCTGTTAGGGAGTTACATAAAGCTTTCTTGGATTTGTTCCAAAATTATATCGATATCGAATTATTATTTTTTCTTCCCTCTTTCTATCTTATCTGAAACTTGCTTACATCAGTAATGTTTATTTTATTGTTAAGAGGTTTAATATTTTAAGCTATTGATTTGTATTATTTTATGCATTAGGTAAAAATCTATTTATTTTTTAAGTTATTTTACCATGTAGTAATTTACTGATTCAATGATCATCAATATTTCAGATTTCTGTTGTAACAAATGATACTCTTAACGATTCGCATAGGCATACTTGCTACGGGTTCCTTCCTTTATAGAGCATACAGTCAAAAATGTATTTCCTTTTTCTCTTCATTACCGTAGTTACTGTTTCAAAAAGGAATTTTTTTTTGGATATTCATTTAAATTTTTTGGAAACATTTTTTTCTCTGGTTCGTTTTCATTAGGATATTTAAGCCAATGCGTGCTGAGGTTCGGCTCTTATTTCTTTAACGAAATATACTTATTGTTGAGTTCTGTCATCCTACCGTATCGAAGTGCATGCGTATGAATGGTGAGTAGTTTCGCTTAAAATGTATAATATTTCTTCGCTAATTATTTCTTACATTGTACTTAATAGTTTCAAATTAATTTTTCTTCAAAACATTCAGTACCAGAGATATATTATATCGATTTCATTTTTGTTATATATATTTTGTTCTGGTTCTTTATATATTTTTTTATAACAATGGAATTTTACGTTAAAAAAATGTTAAATTAAAACTAAGTGAAATAGTAACTTTTCTTATGATTCTATTGTGCTTTCATTTCTAAAATCTCTATTAACTTATTGATACAGGAAACATAAGCAACGTTGTTCTGGTTCTTTATATTTTTTTATAACAATGGAAATTTACGTTAAAGAAATGTTAGATTGAAACTACGTGGAATAGTAACTTTTCTTATGATTCCATTGTGCTTTTATTTCTAAAACCTCTATTAAAATATTGATAAAGGAAACATGAGCCACGTTGTTATGATTCTTTATATTTTTTATACCAATGGAATTCTACGTTGAAGAGCCATTGAAATAAAATTAAATGAATTAGTAACTTTTCTTATGATTTTTATAGCGCTTTTTATTTATAAAATAAATAAATTTTATTAAAATATTGTAAAATACAGGATACATGAACCACGTTGTTTGATATCATTTTATAATTTTGGACTTATGTTACTTGTATCTACTGTAATTTCAATCTACAGATATCATGCATTTTACTGAATTCAAGAACTATATCTGATTCAAGTGTCTTTTCTAGCACTTTTTCTTACCGGCCGAAAATTTATTTTACCGGCCTAAGCCTTCGTACCGACCTAAGCCTTTTCACCGGCTGAAATTCTACCGGTTAAACTACTGTTCATGGATTAATTAACTTAATAGTTTTGTACCACATGTATATTATTATCTTCTTTGTAAAATTTTCAATTCATGTTTAATTTTCCTTCAGAATCTCGTTTCTTTTATATAACATTTCGAAATTTCAATTTCCTATCAGTTTCTAGTTTTTTTTAAAAATAATGAATCAAGTTGTACAATTTACTAACATTTTTAGACTTCAATTTTCTTACAGTATCTAATTTTTTTTATCTTATTTTTAGTTAATAAATCTACTTGTAGATATTTCAGAACATCATGAAATTTCAAATTTCATTCAACATAGAATTTTTATTCAATAAAGCTACTTGTAAATATTAAATAACATTGTTCATTTTTTATAACCTTCCAACTTCTGGTTTTGTTGACTGGGATTAGTTGATGTGAGGTAACTTATAGACTAGTAGGACTCAGTGTGGCGCCCACTTATCTTTCCGTCTCGTAACGTAAGAATAAGTAGGATTACCCGAGAACTGGTAATACCTACTCCTTGAGTCTCTACTAGTATATAACCCACGCCTGAGTAGCTCTTCGACGAAGTGGCCGACCAATTTCTGGATCTAAAAAGTCGCCTGCACAACTTCTAAATAACAGATGCATGCATACAAAATTGCCGATTAAAAATAGTTTATTAAAACCAGAAGTGATAGATCATGAAAAGGAGAAAGAAAAAATAGAGAATAAAAGGCGGCTATATAAACATTATTATGACAGAGCTATAGTCTGAAGAGATGATTTTCAGGAAGGGGATAATGTGGTCGTTAGGGAAGGAAAGCAGTGGCAACCTGCTAAAGTTGTGGAGAAGTTACAAGAACCAAGGTCTTATATTGTAGAAATAGAAAATAGTAATAAAGTGAGACTAAATAGTTTCCACTTAAGACACTCTGTTAATGAACCTATGACTCGTTTACATGCTCTTCCGGAACATTCAGTAGCTCCTGCATCAAATGGAATTGAGTCGGAATCTAAAATTAAAGGTGATGAAACTCAGACTACCTATTCTGAAGCCTTGCCTCACATCACACCAACAGTGACACAGACCAAAAGCAAAAGGGTTATAAAAGTTCCTTCGCGTTTCCAAGATTAAAAAATGGACTAATTTGCTTTGTTATTCTTTTGTTAATCTTGTTTGTAGTTCAAAGCTATTTTGTTAAAGGGAAAGATGTAATAAATGTTGCTATGTGGTAAAGGCCACATGACATTCTGAAAAAAAGAAGATAACCTAAAGGGTCCTTGATAACAGTTGACTGTAAAATTTACTCATTGTTTTAATTATTAATAGTCAATATATTTTGTTAAAGAAACTGTCGTGTGTTATTTACATTATAGTACCTATAATGGTACTTCGACACGGATTATTTGCAAATTCACAAAAATAATTGTAAATATTCCGAACCGAATTGATGCAAGGTCGCAGCCATCCGTTAGCATAGCAAGCTAAAAATAGAACAACAGCGAAGGGAGAAGCCGACACAACGTGACTTTTTCCTTTTACACACTTTTTATATCTTATCTATAAGGCGGTCTCGATTTATATATGTTTTAAAGAATATTTTTAAATTATTCATCACAGCAACTTGAGAAGGTATTTGTTTTTTATTTAATTGTTGATTCAAAACTTTAAAATGGAAACGATTACGGCATATTTAGAAATATTAACGCGTAAAAGAGGTGTAATTAAAGCTAAAATGACCATTTTTTCTAAATTCGATGAAATAACAACCGATCTCGACAAACAGATTCAAGAACGCGAAAACTTTGACCATGAATTTTATTACGTTCTCACGAAGACAAAAACTATTTGTAAGGAACCAGCCCTCAGCTGAAAATCAAAATGTTATAAGTAGCGATAGTAATGGCAGTATTCATTCCGTGAGATCTGACATCGGCGCAATTTCGGTCGGATTTAACAATTATATAAAATTACCAGTGATAGAATTGCCTAAGTTTGACGGTAACTACGATAATTGTTAGGAATTTAGGGGCTCATTTGATTCTTTAATTCATAAAAATCAATCCATTAACGATATACAACAATTTCATTACCTTCGTGCAAGTTTATCTCGCGGCGCATTGGAAATTATCGCAAGTTTTCTGATTCGAACTACGCAATAGCCTGGGATTTGATTTGCAAAAAATACAACAATAATCGCATTTTAACACAAAATCACGTTAAAACTCTGTTCGATTTAGTTAAAATTAACGAATAATCGTCTCAATCACTCAGACAAATTAAAGATAATACAACAAAACATTTAAGAGCACTGAAAACTCTTGAAGAACCCACGGAAAATTGGTACACGTTAATAATCCACTTAAATTCATTAAAGTTAGATCAAATTACCTCACGTGAATGAGAGCAGAAAAAGATTGCTTATGACAAACCAACCTTTCATAATTTACAGGATTTCCTAAAAGATCATGGTTTTCTAGAATCGTTAGAGAATAGTAAAGTTAATAAAAAATTACCAAAAATAAAGTAGAACTTCAAACAAAAACATTTTTGTGTACTCAAAAAGTTGTTCCTTTTGTAAAAATGAACACTATGTTCAAGAATACGCAGATTTTCAAAAACTAAGCGTTAATGATCGCATAAATGAGGTAAAGAAAGACAAATTGTGTATTAATTGCTTGCTGCCTGGCCATCTGATAATACAATGTCGTTCACCTTCTTGCAAAGCTTGTAAAGGTTGTCACAATAGTCTATTGCATGTTCCTGTTCCTATCAAACCTTCACGAGAAGGTGAAAATGACCAAAAATCCGAGAGTATAGTTTGTACTTCGCAAAACACTTCAAATTTTCGTAATCAAGTATTAAGTACCATTCACATCTACCAGCACGTGGCGTGTCCAGCACGTAACGTGGCAGACACGGCACAGACATAAGTTTTCACACTATACAGACAACACACTTAGAGATACCGACAGACGAATTAGAGATTATGCAAACGTTCCTACTACAAGCATGTTTGAAAACTTTTCGGTCGAAGAATTAGCTGTGGTAGCAATTTTACTCGAAGAAGAAGGAAAGAAATTGGATTGTGTGGAAGTAGAGCAAAAAAGGAAAAGAAGTTTTGGTTTTAGTTTTTTTTGCGGTCTCCTTCCACGCGTCATTTTTTCTTTGGGTGTCGTTGTATATGCAATCACATAAATCTGGAAGGAATACCCTCGCTCCAATTTTATTAGTTTTTCGTTATTCATTCCTGATTCAAGATGAAAAAAACCCTTATGCCTCAGACACGCACCAGCAAAGACAAACTAATTCATACTAAGCGTACCAGAGCTACAGCCATGGATAGACATGCACAGACACGTGCCAGCATAGACAAAATATTATTTACGACAATACGGGCCGTTGCTGGTACGTGTCTGTAGGTACATGTTCCGCTCAATGTCTGTAGATGTGAATACTCATATATATTCTATATGCTGGTATATGCTGTGCTGGTATGTGCTGGACACGCCACGTGCTGGTAGATGTGAATGGTACTTTATTGTCAACTGTCTCTATTCGCGTATTTGACAACAACAAATCTTACTTATCACGAGCACTCTTGGATACAGGGAGTCAAAGTAGTTTCATTACTCCTAGTCTAGAAAACGCACTAAATTTAAAACTATCAAACATTGACATTAAAGTTTGTGGTTTGAATCAGACTGAGTCTACAGTTAAGTACAAAACCATGTTAGATATTCACGTGAAAATAATGTCAGTATCAAGGTTTCGTGTTTAGTTGTACCCGATATAACAGGTATATCGCCTAATTTTCGTATTGATTGTAATTCATTGCAAATACCGGCTCCTCTGAAACTAGCAGATCCATACTTTCATCTGCCAGGCAAGGTGGATATTCTTTTGGGAGCTGATCACTTTTCGCATCTCATATGTCTAGAGCGAGTGAAATTGGCAAACCATAACGCGGTTTTACAAAAAAGCAAATTCGGATGGATGATTTCCGGTTCTGTTTTTTCGACTGTTTCTCCGGTTGTTAAATGCAATTTATCAACCCGTTGTGAGCTTGATTTTGGGAAGTTTGGGAAGTCGAAAAGATTTCCACCTCCAAACCTTTATCGAACGAAGAAGAGTTTTGTGAAACAAATTTTGCAAAGACCGTTCAACGCAAAAACAATGGAAAATTTATAGTATATATTAAAAGATAGTCCCGATATTTTGGGGACTCATTTGAAAATGCACGAAAACGATTTTTAGCTTTAGAACAAAAATTTGAACGCCAGCCCGATTTCAAAAGGGAACACTGTAAATTCATAAACGAATATATATCTTTGGGACACATGGTAAGGGTCAACGATGCAAACAGTCATGATTCATGTTTTTTACCACATCATGGTGTCGTCAAAGAAAGCAGTCTCACTACCAAATTACGAGTTGTTTTCGACGCCTCTTGCGTAACCAGCTCCGGCTATTCTCTTAACGACATACGAATGGTAAGTGCAAATATACAGCACTTATTCGATTCATAAAATATAATTATGTGATCGCGGGAGATGTGGAAAATATGTATCGAATCCCGAACAAAGATGTCCCCAGCGCATTTTATGGCGCGAAAACCGCGATGCTTCGATAGAAATTTATGAATTGGGCACTGTTACGTACGGAACTTTATCGGCAGCCTTTTTGGCCGTAAGATGTCTCCATCAGATTGGTTTGGATTGTGCCGAGGAATCACCAACTATTTCCGAAATCATTTTTATGTCGACGACTTTCTTAGTGCAGCTCATTCAATACAGGACGCAATTTTCTTAGCCAACGAGGTTGCTCGATATTAAAAAAAGGGTGGTTTTATACTGCGTAGATGGAATTCCAATTCACCCGAAGTATTGGCGCATATTGAATCAAACGGCAAGTCCAACTACATCGATTTCGGCACACGCAAAAAACACAAAAACATTAGGCTTAGTTTGGAGTGCTGAAACTGATGTTCTAACTTATAATATAAACAAGTCTCCCAACGAACAAGTTACCAAACGCACAATCTTGTCGGCAACTTCGCAAATCTTTGACCCCCTAGGCCTCTTGAGTCCATGCATCATAATTGCCAAGACAATACTTTGAGAATTGTGGTCAGAAAAATTGTCTTGGTATGAAAGTTTACCAAATCACTTACACGACCGTTGGATACAATTTCGTGAAGAATTAAATTGTTCAAATGACTAAAAGGTCAAGCGTCAAGTTCTGTGCTTGGATTCCAATAACTTAGAACTCTATGGTTTTGCCGATGCATCCACTTGCGCCTTTGGAGCGTGTATTTATGCTAGAAGTCAAACGAAAACACTACAATCGAATTGATCTGTGCAAAATCCAATGTTGGTCCACTAAAGGCACAATCAGTTCCTCATTTGGAGCTCATAGCTGCGCTTCTACTTGTCCAATTAACCGAAAAGGTCAGGGTTTCCAAGGACATTAATATAAATCGTATAGTTTGTTAGTCAGTGAGTTATGCCCGCACATTTATTTTCCCTTGACATTTATTGGAAAGGTCCCGAATGGTTAAAACATGATGAATCTCAATGGCCGGTCTAACTTGTTCCCAGACAGAACTTCTAGAACTTCGAAAAAACATACATGCTCACGTAGAAACTTCGATCTCATGCTTTTCTCTCTTCGAAAAATATTCCGACTTATTAACCAAACTTGAACGTATCGTCGTGTATTGTCTAAAGAAAGGTCTTGACAGACATTTTGGTTGTTTGTCAGTGAAGGAAATTGCAAGGACTTCATCATTTCTTGTTAAAATTTCTCAGGCCGAATCATTTCAAGGGGAAATAAATATTATTTTTAAAAATCCAACTAAACTTAAGGGTACGATATCAAGGTTTTCACCGTTCCTGGATGATAATGGAATAATTAGAGTTGGCGGTATGCTCAAGAATTCAGATATGTTATATCACAAAAAACATCCTATTCTCCTATCGTCGAAACACATATTTACAAAGCTTCTTTTCAAACGGCAACACATTAGACTATTACATGCAGGAGCTCAACAAACTTTATATTTGATTCGTGAAAAGTTTAGGACGTTAGCAGCTCGCAGTTTATCTAGAAAAACAGTTCACGAATGCATGAAGTGGTTCAGAGTAAAACCCAAAACCGTAGTGCCAACTATGGGAAATCTATCAAAGAATCGAGTGGGTTCCGCCCCTCCATTTTATATTACAGGTGTTGACTATTGTGGCATATTTCTCTTAAAATATAGACAGAGTCGCGGATGTAGAACATCCAAATGTTATATATATTCTCCAGTTTTATATACATATATATATATATATATATATATATATATATATATATATATATATATATATATATATTGTTTCGCTTTTTTTGGTTCTTGGTATTTTTTATTTAATTATATATTGTTTGTTTTGTATTCTTGGGATTGAAGACCATTTTTCAAGACATTTAACTAGTAGTTAATACATTTTTATTTAACGTTTCTGTCTTTCCATGACCTTCATCAGAAATAAAATTTTTGTTAAAACTAAAAGAAATGGTACAAGTTACAAAAAGAATCTTAATAGCAAAATGAATAAATCTTACCTTCGACAGAATGTTCATTTAATTATTCAATATATTTTATAGCTGTTTAGGACGTATCACATAACAGATTATAACTCTTACACAAACAAAACGAACATTTAAAAAATATGACAGTCATTGATGAAAATTTGTCTGGGAATACGAGTATTTGTTCTATACAATAAAAGCAGGCGTAACGAGGTTTTAATGTGTCGTTTTTGTGTTGACTGGTATTGCAAAGGATTTTATATTTATATAGGGTGTGGTAATAAATTTATTATATTTGGAATGTGCCACGTGTATCTCAATATTTCTAAGACTTTATAATGTTCTTATAAATTTTACTAAGGTTTTTTGTGTCCGTCTTTAAATTTACGGAACTGGTTTTTCTTTGTATTTCTATCATTTCTAGAACTTCGCGTTTTTTTGTGTGGTTTTCACTTCGAAGAATTTTTGTATTTTCGAAATCAAATTCGTGTTGGTTCTCTGAAACATGGATAGTGAGTGCCGTTTTGTTTCGTTTGTCATATTTGTGACTATTTACTCTGTTTTTCAAATACTGACTTGTTTGTCCGATGTAGACCCCTTCACAGTTTTTACATGGTATTTCATAGACTATGTTGCTCTTTTTTTCTTTTGAGATTGAACTTTTTAGATAGGTGTAATTGGTTTTCAGTAGGTTGTACCCTTTATGAGCAACATGTATGTTGTGGTGCGAAAATGTCTTTTTTTATGTTTTCTGATAAATTTGGTATATATGGCAAAGTGATGAATTGGTTTGTTTTATTGTCTATTTTAGTTTTTGTATTATTATGGTTATAAAATATATGTAAACGTTTTTTAAATATCTTATTTATTAAATTAGTGGGATAGTTGTTGAGTATAAGGGCATCTTTAGCTTTTATTATTGCAATCTCTCTGAATTCGGGGTCGGACAGATTTATTGATCGATCTGCGAGTCCTATAATAACAGATTTTTTTGTGTTAGAGGGTGTTGTGATTTAAAGTTTAAATATCGGGAAGACCAGGTATCTTTTGTGTGCCATTCCGTTTTTATGGTGTTAGTTGTATGATGGAGGGTAAGGTCCAAAAAGCTAATCTTATCAATAGAAAGAACGAAATTTCAAAATTGGAAATTAAACTCAGTACTATTTTACCAGAAAATAAATTAATAGAATTTATGAATAATGAATCAAGAAAAAATGAAATTATTTTCCGAAAATTAGAAAACAAAAACATAAATAAAATTGAAAAATGTAGTAACTACTAGTTAAATGTCTTTAAAAATGGTCTTCAATCCCAAGAATACAAAATAAACAATATATAATTAAATAAAAAAGACCAAGAACCAAAAAAAGCGAAACAATATATAAAGCATGGGTGAAAATATGCTAACATACAGGAACATCAATGATGAATACGAAAAAGAAGATATGGTATATATGAAGTTATATTCAGAAGCCTGTCGTCAACAATGTAAACAAAAAAACAGAAGAATCTTCCTTTTCAGATGTAAAAATGATAATATAACACCAAATTTTTTTAAATTTAAAGTGAATCACATTACTTTCAATTGTAAAAACCTTGAACAGGAGTTCAAAAAAGACATAACGAATTTTATTCAAAAAACTATCAACTTATTAATCACTGACACAACAAAAAATCTTATCAATAGAAGGAACGAAATTTCAAAATTGGAAATTAAACTCAATACTATTTTACCAGAAAATAAATTAATAGAATTTATCAATAATGAATCAAGAAAAAATGAAATTCTCTTCCGAAAAATAAAAAACAAAAACATAAATGAAATTGAAAATTTGAAGAATAGGTTCTATTCTTCAAATTTTCACACAATTATAATGAATCGTGGTTAGAAAATCTCACTGATATAGATATTCCAGAATATGTACACGATATTCTTAGTCTAGGGCCAAATGTTGCTGCTCCTTTGGAAAATGCGAACGATATACCTATCCCAGAAATAATAAGCAACATCGAGACTTCCCTCATAAATCTTAATTCAGAAACTAAAGATAATTTGCGGTCCCAATGTTGCAACATCATAACAAATCATAAAAATAATGTTAAGAAAAAATCTAACATTCAAAATAGACAAAATAAAAAATTTACCAACAAAATAAAGAAAACAAAATCGTTTCTAAGGCAGAATAAAAATATTATAGTATTAAAACCTGATAGAACTAACAAAACCGTGATAATGTTTAAACACGACTACCAAGAAAAAATGTATAACTTACTCAGAGATGATACTACTTACAAACAACTAAAAAACGATCCTACAAATATATACCAGAAGAAAAACCATGCATTAGTAACAAATTGGGAAAATAAAACATATATTTCTCCAAACACAGCAAAAAATTTGAAAATACAAAATTCGCTTCCACCTAGAATCTATGGTCTACCAAAACTGCACAAAGAAGGAATACCACTTCGACCGATTGTTTCATGTATCCAATCGCCATTCGAAAAACTATCCAAATATCTTAAAAAAATTCTTGAAAACATTGTTTACAAGAATAAATACTACATAAAAGACTCGATGGATTTCAAAAATAAAATTAAAAACATCACCATGCCAGAAAATTATATACTAGCATCCCTAGATGTTAAATCATTATATACGAGTATTCCTATAAATTTAGCAAAAAATATAATAATTAAAAAATGGAATCAGATTGAAACATACACTGATATACCTATGAGTGACTTCTTAGAAGCTATAGAACTCACTCTGAATTCCACCTATTTTTTGTATGAAGAGACATTTTACCAACAAATTGAAGGGTGTGCCATGGGGACATTGAATTCTAGCGTCATTGCCCAATCAGTTATGGAAGATCTTGAAGAAACAATACTGACCAAAAACTCAATTCAAACACTATTTTTTTAAAGGTATGTTGACGATTGCATATTAGCAATTCCAAAAAATACGGAACATTTGGTCTTACAAGATTTCAACAGTTACCATGACAGACTACAGTTTACCATTGAACTAGAAAAAGATAATCAAATTAGTTTTTTGGATCTCACCCTCCATCATACAACTAACACCATAAAAACGGAATGGCACACAAAAGATACCTGGTCTTCCCGATATTTAAACTTTAAATCACAACACCCTCTAACACAAAAAAATCTGTTATTATAGGACTCGCAGATCGATCAATAAATCTGTCCGACCCCGAATTCAGAGAGATTGCAATAATAAAAGCTAAAGATGCCCTTATACTCAACAACTATCCCACTAATTTGATAAATAAGATATTTATAAAACGTTTACATATATTTTATAACCATAATATTACAAAAACTGAAATAGACAATAAAACAAACCAATTCTTCACTTTGCCATATATACCAAATTTATCAGAAAACATAAAAAAGACATTTTCGCAAGAGCAACATAGTCTATGAAATACCATGTAAAAACTGTGAAGAAGTCTACATCGGACAAACAAGTCAGTATTTGAAAAACAGAGTAAATAGTCACAAATATGACAAACGAAACAAAATGGCACTCACTATCCATGTTTCAGAGAACCAACACGAATTTGATTTCGAAAATACAAAAATTCTTCGAAGTGAAAACCACACAAAAAAACGCGAAGTTCTAGAAATGATAGAAATACAAAGAGAAACCAGTTCCGTAAATTTAAAGACGGACACAAAAAACCTTAGTAAAATTTATAAGAACATTATAAAATCTTAGAAATATTGAGAAACACGTGGCACATTCCAAATATAATAAATTTATTACCACACCCTATATAAATACAAAATCCTTTGCAATACCAGTCAACACAAAAACGACACATAAAAACCTCGTTACGCCTGCTTTTATTGTATAGAACAAATACTCGTATTCCCAGACAAATTTTCATCAATGACTGTCATATTTTTAAAATGTTCGTTTTGTTTGTGTGTGAGTTATATTCTGTTATGTGATACGTACTAAACAGCTATAAAATATATTGAATAATTAAATGAACGTTCTGTCGAAGGTAAGATTTATTTATTTTGCTATTAAGATTATTTTTGTAACTTGTACCATTTCTTTTAGTTTTAACAAAAAAATTATTTCTGATGAAGGTCATGGAAAGACCGAGACGTTAAAAAAAATGTATTAACTACTAGTTAAATGTCTTCAAAAATGGTCTTCAATCCCAAGAATACAAAACAAACTATATATTTATATATATATATATATATATATATATATATATATATATATATATATATACAGTATTCGCCAAAATAAACAGTACCGAAAATAAAAATAAAAATTAATTTTTAATTTCTGTAATGTAAGTGTTCATTATGTTCACCATTTCGACGCAAACAAGCTTCATATCGATTTTGTAAGTCAATAAACATATTTATAAAAAGTGGTTCATGTAACTACCGAAAAATATTTTGTATTCTTTCCCGTAGTTCGGCAATATTCGCCGGCGGATTTTCCGAGTGAAATATTTTGTTCTTCATTATTCCTCAAATGTATGCGTCAGGTGGCGTCAGATCAGGTGGATGAGAAGGATATTCGAAGTCTGTTCCCCGAGAAATTATTCTATTATCGAAATGCTGACGAAGTAAGTCTAAGGTGCGCACAGCTGTATGGCTCGTTGCACCATCTTGTTAGAACCATATTTAAATCAAATTTAACTGCAGCGTACTATTAATATATCAACTAGTGACAATTAAGTCAAATATGACAAATCCATATTACATAAACAACTCCACAGCACTCTCTGTTTCGGTACTGTTTATTTTGGCGGATACCGTATATATATATATATATATATATATATATATATATATATATATATATATATTAAACAATGTTTTATATAATATTAATGTTATTATTTGATTTTAATTAGATATATTTAGATAGATAAGGTTATATTTAGAAATATATGGTTATATTTATTTATTTATTGAATTTGTTGTGTGGCAAGCTCAGTTATTTATTTATTATTATTATTATATTCGGGAGCATGAGACTCGTTCTACCCTTCGAGTTCTGGCATTGATTGATTTATTCTGCTTACGTAAATAAATAGAAACACATTTTTTCCAATGATTTAATTTTTTAAAAGAAAATCTTATTTAAATATATATAAAACAGATACGCCTATGACATTACCAAACCATAGTCACAAATGAGAATATACACCATCCTATGCGCATGCTCAAATAAATGCGAATGGATGCGAGAGAAACCGAACGTTTCTAAGAGACGCTTAGCAGTTGCGTGAATATGAGATGTATCATAAAATCGTTTATTTTGTAATGCTGGTGATGGATATAGCATAAAAGAATTCATGTGTAAAAATTATATACATACAGATAATGAAAATGTTCAGAAGAAATGAATTACAAATTATACATACATTTGAAAATATTATATCAATTGATTTAAATGCACATTTCTTATACGATTGGAAATGCAGTAAGTACCACCATTATTTTATTACAGAATTACAAACATGCATGTAGGCCTTTTTAAATAATCTTGAAATTTTATCTAATGAATAAACTACATAATGTCTTTTTTTCTTTTTTTAGTTAGATCGATCATATAGACGCAAGAATTATTATACACATGGATAGTCACCGAATTTAAACTAGTTAGTTATTATTATTATTATTATTGGCCAATAATATTTAAAGAAACACTCACCTGAAGTCTGGAATCTGGAATCTAACTCGTCCGGTAACAGGAATACGCCTACCGAAATCTAAGCTGTATAATTTCTGGAGAATTTGTGATATTCTCAGTGAAACACAAACTGTACTCTCAGGGTAAAAAAAATATAAAACAAAAGGAATGAAATAAAAAGAGAGTAGGTTCTTTCCAAACTGATAATGTGAATGGAGATTACAAAGCCAGTTCTCAGGGCTCTGTTATCAGAAAGAAGTTAGATAAACTAAAAAAAGAAAAGGCAGAGAAAAGAAATAAGATAAAGGTTAAATGAAATTTAATTAAGGGCGCCACTAATTTTTGTTCCTAAACAAAATTAGAAAAAAATCATTCACATATATCAGCCAACTCTTAACTGCTGTTACCTGCTAGTTTTAATAAATGTTCACAAAAAAAATGTACTGAAGGCAACTTTTCAGGTATTACCTGTATAATAAATAAAACTCCTGGATCAAAATATGTATAAATATAATGTATGTAAAATAAACGAGTTACAAAATTTTATAAAAAGTGGTTAGTAGGTGTCAGTATGAGTGAACAAAAATAAATTTTGACCTTAAACGAACAGATAAAAATGATAGTGGTGAAGCCATACAAAATAAAATTACTTAACTTAAGAGTTGTTGTTCGAAGGTTGTATTCGGGAAAATCTTCTTTAATTTTATAATTGTCTGTACTCTATACAGGTGAACAGCTGCGTCCTCGATAATCTCTTACATATACCCAAAAAAAATAATCCTGATTATTAAGTCGGCAAATAATTAATTTAAAATTATATATATATATATATATATATATATATATATATATATATATATATATATATATATTGTAATATACTACTAATACTGGGTTAATTAAAATGAAATTAGGTTATAAATTGATTTCCTTCCTTTTTTTATGTCGGCTAGCTGTAAATATGATTAATCATAAAACTCGTAATTGGGTTCCGGTTCGTGCCCTTATTGAATAAATTTAGAAAACATAATAAATTTCAATAATCAAATTTTTTTTACAATAGTTAATCCAATCAATTTTAACAATTTTCTTTTAATTTTAATACAATATATATACAACTTTTCAAAATGAAATTTTAAATACAATTTCTTTTTGGTTTGTATCGTTTTTTCTCAGAATAAAATTTATAAATTTACAATCGAACACTTTTCCTGTGAATTTTATAAAAATGCCTTTAATGTTTTTATAATTTCTTTTTAAAAAAAGGTTAGCTTTTCTTTACTATTTAAATAACTGATCTAATAACTATAATTAAATTAAATGTCTATAAATACGAGCTCAAAATATGACACGCGATATCCAACTCTATATGAGATAACCAAGTTCCTTCACTTCTTTGGCAGTTAAATTACCATTGCATGCTGCCTCAATAAATTTTAATTTAGTTCTCCTACCGAAATTTTGTTTGCAATGTATATGTCATGATTTTCAAATTCTAAATTTTAATTTTATTTCTTCCTAATAACTTGTATTCAGTCTCAATAAATTTTAATTCAATTCTCTTACCGAAATTCTGTTTGTAAAGTATATGTTGTAGTTTTCAATTCCTTGATTAAAATTTTTATTTTTCTTGATAATTCTCTATTTTCATATCTCTTCCTATTGACATCTATCTGCCAAAATTTTTCTGAATTCCTACCGCTACTTCTCAATCCATCTCATTTTTTCTAAATCCACCTTCAAATGATTTTTTTCATCTCTATCTCTATTGGCGCACTTGAAACGCGAACTTCACTACCCTCTTATAATTATTACATGTTAATTATTTATAAACTCTTAAATTTTTTACTTATATCTATTATAATAATCTAATACGTAAAATCAGTTACTTCCAAAAGAATTGTATTTATACATTCTTTCATGATTTCCTAAAATGTCATTTTTGAATTTTCAAATTTTTTGTAGGTTATCTGTCACAATGATTTTGATGTGTATATAGGGTGTCTCAAATGATCATGTATACAGTGTGTCCCAAATAGATGATTCTAATAAACCTGATTAAGAAATAATAATAATATATTTTTTTTATAAAGTGTAGTGGATTATATTTAAAATAATCAATATGTTATAATTTCCCCAAATTTCCTTTTTTAAAATTTTGATCTCCTTTAGTATCTGAATAAAATTTTATAAAAGTAAATTTCCAGTGTATCCGTATTCAAATTAATTATCAATTGTATGAACACATAAAACTAACTAAAATGAATAATTACTGGAAATAAAATAATGAATGTATCATTAAATCCATTTTATTAATAGTATCTTTTCTGTTGTGATTTTTAGAGTATTTTTTTTTAATTTTTTTTTAATTATTTGTATTTCGTTGAATTTTTAAAATGTTGCCTCTCTCTCGAATTTATATAAGTATTGCACATTTATTGTGCCCCTCACTTGATTGTTATACGGATTCTTCAATAAATAGCTATTTTCATATGCCTTTATTACGATGAAAGGTCCATTGAATGGTAATTCTAATTTTGCACATTCATTTTTGTTTGATTAGCAACCTTCAATTATCGCTCTATCACCCAATCTCCTTCTTTAAATACCGTTGGTTTCTTTATATTTTATCTTTTTTTCATTTTAAAAATTTGTCCTCATTTATTTTTAGTTGTACGTTCACTTTTTCTATTAATTCATCATATTTATTATCCTTTTCAAATATCCAAGGCCTATTTGGTCTTATGTTCTTCATGATTTCAACTGGAGTTTCTAGTGTACTCAAACTTGGTATACTATTCATATAATACTCCACTTCCAATAATTTATTTTCCCAATTTCTCTGTTCATGAGCTGTTAAACCTTTCAAATATTTAATAATTTCCTTCACATATCTTTCAGTAGGATTGGATGCTGGATGTCTTATGCTTGTGAAAGTCAATACAATTTCATTTCTTTACATAAAATTTATGAATTGTTTGTTATTGAAATAGGTAGCGGTATCTAAAATGCATCTCCTTGGTCTTCCAACATTTTTAAAATAATTTAGAAATGGTTTTTGTATTCGTTTTAGCGGCTTGTCTAATGTAAATAAATTTAGAGAAAATATACAGAATAACAAATATATGCTTATTGCCTTGAAAACTTGTTATCAGATTTGATAAAAAATCGATTGATAATAAATCAAGAGGCTTTTCGGATAAAATAGACTTTGGTACGTTTTCATTGTGATAGTTCTTTTCTTTACTTAACTGGCATATCGCACAAGTTTTAATTAGGCTTTTGGCTATCGGAATGTCCTTCTTACAAATATAATTTTCCCTCCATATCAACCATGTTCTTCTCATCCCCGTATGTCCATAATTCTCATGAACTTGCATCATTGCTTTTCTGGCAAATTCTGTTGTTGTTAAGTACAATTCAGTTTGTCCTATTATTTTATGATAACTTTCATTTTTATTTAATGATTCTCTCTTCTCCTTTTCCGTCAACCTTTTCTGGTCCTTTTTTATTTCTTCCAATGAGAAAATACCACAGTTACTTTTCAAAATATTCAGACCTACTTTAATTTCGTTTGACTTCTTTTTGTTAACTCCATCCATTCTACTTAGATAATCTGGAACTATATTCGATTTTCCACTTACATACTTAATTTCAAAAGAATATTCCTGTAATAATAATGCCCATCTATGAATTCTATTATTTCCAAACTTATTGTTCAAGATTGCTATCAATGATTGATTATCCGTCTCTATTGTAAATTTATTCCCTAATGAATAAAATCTAAATTTTTGTACACAAAAAATTATACAACCTAATTTTAGTTCACTAACGCTATAATTTTTTTTCATGTTTCTTTGTCGTTCTTGAAATAAAGCTAATAGGAATTTCTTCGCCTCTCTGCTTTTGTAATAGTACTCCAGCATATCTTTTTATAGATGCATCAGTCTTCAAAATGAACGGTTCTCTATAATCAGGATAATAAATCTTTAATTTTAATTCAAATGTAGTCTTTATATTCTAAAATGAGTTTTCTTTTTCTTCAGTCCATCTCCATGGCACTCCTTTTTTTAATAGTTCCATTAATGGTAGTTCTAACTCTGTAATGTTGGGTACTAACCTAAAAAACTCCTCAACATTTTTAAATTATTCGGTCTCTTAAATTCCCTAATCAGCCTTATCCTATCTGGATCCATTTCTATGCCAGTTTCATTGATTTTATATCCTAAATAAATAATATTCGTTTTAAAAAATTGACATTTGTCTTTGTTTAGTTTTAGGCCAGCTTCGTCAAGACTTTCCAGTGCTATTTTTAAATGTCTTCTGTGTTCGTCGGCACTATTGGAGAATATTAGAATGTCATCAATATAATGTAGAATAAAATCTTCATACCTGTTCAAAACTTGGTGTAATGCTCTCACTAACGCTGAACACGCCCCTTGTATACCAAATGGTACTACACAGAATCAATAAATAACTCCGTCTACTGAAAATCCTGTATAATCTCTAGAATCTTTGTGCAACGGTATCAACCAAAAACTATGTACTAAATCTAACTTTGTAAAAATCTTTGCATTTGTTATCCTTCCTAAAATGGCATCAATTGACATGGGTGCTTCATATTCAGGTATTGTATACTTGTCAATCGTTCTTGCATCCAAACATATTCTTAAAACGTTATTCTTTTTCCTTACAACTACTAGAGGATTTATATAAGGTGTATTGCTTCTTTCTATGATCCCATCCTTTTCTAGTATTTCCAACTCTTTTCTTACTCTGTCATTCAAATTATACGGTATTGGATATGATTTTGCTTTAAAATTCTCAATATTCTTCACCTTCATCTTATGTTCATATTTTTTAGCCACTCTCGGTTCCTTCGACATTAATCTCTCATACCTAATTAATAATTCATTTATGAATTCAAAATCTTCTTCATTACAATCTATCAAATTACCATTCTTTTCACATCTTCCATTCTCTTCCATATTTAAATTTTCCATTTTCATCTTTTAAATTGTTATTTTTACAATAATCTATTTTTTCGATTTCTCTTCTTCCTCTAATACTTTTAATTGCATCCATTTTCCATTTAACCGTATTTTCTTTTCTTCATAATTGATGACTGCTTCATATTATTCTAACAGCTACATTTAGATTTGGAATACCTAGTAGATGACAATTTAGAATGGTTTCTTCCAATTGTAAATCTATGTTATATACTTTAATTACTTCACATAATTTACGATTATTAACACCGGTTGAAGTTACCTTAGGAATTTTCATTTCTTTATTAATAAAATTATTATTTTTATCTATTAACATTAAAAAAAGTAAGCTTTTCTTTACTATTTAAATTACTGATCTAATAACTATAATTGAATCAAATGTCTATAAATACGAGCTCAAAATATGACGCGATATCCAACTCTATATGAGATAACCAAGTTCCTTCACTTCTTTGGCAGTTAAATTATCATTGCATGCTGCTTCAATACATTTTAATTTAGTTCTCCTACCGAAATTTTGTTTGCAAGGTATATGTCATGATTTTCAAATTCTAAATTTTAATTTTATTTCTTCCTAATAACTTGTATTCAGTCTCAATAAATTTTAATTCAATTCTCTTACCGAAATTCTGTTTGTGAAGTATATGTTGTAGTTTTCAAATCCTTGATTATCATTTTTATTTTTCTTGATAATTCTCTATTTTCATATCTCTTCCTATTGACATCTATCTGCCAAAGTTTTTCTGAATTCCTACCGCTACTTCTCAATCCATCTCATTTTTTCTAAATTCGCCTTCAAATGGTTTTTTTATCTCTATCTCTATTGGCGCACTTGAAACGCGAACTTCACTACCCTCTTAGAATTATTACATGTTAATTATTTGTAAACTCTTAAATTTTTTATTTATATCTATTATAATAATCTAATACATAAAATCAGTTACTTCCAAAAGAATTGTATTTATACATGATTTCCTAAAATGTCATTTTTTAATTTCCAAATTTTTTGTAGGTTATCTATCACAATGATTCTGATGAGTATATAGGGTGTCTCAAATTATCATGTATACAGTGTGTCCCAAATAAATGATTCTAATAAACCTGATTTAGAAATAATAATAATATATTTTTTTTATAAAGTGTAGTGGATTATATTTTAAATAATCAATATGTTATAATATATATATATATATATATATATACATATATATATATATATATATATATATATATATATATATATATATTATTGTAGTTTATTTTGTATGAATTTAATTTGCCCGGTATATTTAAGAAAATTATCTAGGTTCAATAATGCCACACAATGCACTTACCTTTACCTCTTCTTACTATTAAATTTTTTAATGAGCACCCAGCTTCTCAGAGTCTTGGGTTCATAAGGTTAAATATTCATATGATTTTTCTTTTAGTAATAAGCGCCAAATCACAATATTGAATTTTGATAAAAAAAAATTTGTGATCTAAATATTTATATTGTATACATTTTTACAAACCGGCCCTGCAAATTCTGTTCCAAACCCCCTCTCGAGTTATAATACGCTCCATCAATCCTGCCAACTGATAAATCAAACACTAAGAAATGCAGTCTACATACAATATAATTTGTTCTTCCAAATGGGAAGACTTGTTAATTTATATATTAAAAATACATTATTCTTTTTTACCATCAATTAAAAAAAATGAACTTATCTACAATGATCTTTCACACGAACACATTCGTACAAATGAATTTAGTTTAAATACTTGCAAGTATGCAACTTATTATACGTTATTTACAAAAGAACACAACTTAATATTATACAAAAGAACACAACTTCATATTCATAAGAGAAAATAAAATGGTAGAAAGTCATACAACACAACACACATTGTCATCACAGTTTCAATATCTAATATTCAATGTACACACGGTAAGTTTTATTTAAAATGAAACAGTTTTTAAATACCTTTTATCATCCGCTGATTATCAATAAATTTGTCAATTTATTCTACTCTCTCTTTGTAGGCTGCTTCGAAAATGTCGGTATTGATTCAAGAATCCATTCGAATAAATTTAATTTCGAAGGCTTTCCATGCATAGATTCTCTTCAAAGATCGTGGAAATTATTGTTCCCACCATACGGGATATATATAGACTTTTCAGGATGGTTAAAGCCAATATTCTCTGCATATAGTATCACCTCTCTTCAGGAATGCTTTTTGGAGGTTAGTATCACTGTTTTCAAACTTATTTTACCTTAATTTTAACAATTCTCATATTATTTCTAAAGAACAATGTACTTATTTTTGATTTTTTTTATACTACTCGTCAACAACTTTCCTCTATCTCCCTAAGCAACCACTTTTTTCTAAACAAGAAACCTCGTTTATCATTAGCCCTCTGTTTATTGAAATCATAAAAATATTTGTAACCAATCAAAATAACTCATAGTAATTCAGTCAAAAGATTTCATTTTATTATTTAAGATATTAACTTTTTTAATTATAAAACATACTTTTTAACAATTCTAAACTAACAATCCATCTATTTATCTTTTGCATTATATTAATTTTTAAAATTTTCTTAGCTGTCATGGATTTTACTCTACCCAGCTGACACATACTTCCAGAAGTCAAAAATTTTATAACCCTAATGTTTTTATTTGGAATTTCACCTTTGGATATAATAGGTACAAGAAATATTTCTAGGGCTTCTAAATAGTTTAATGGTATCTAATGGGAATTTTAGATAATGCATAAACATTTGACGATTTCATAACAGGTGATGTTTTTTTTTAAATTTTTCTCTTAAATAGTTTGAATCTTTATTATATTTGTGTCATGTATGTGTATACAAGGTACATTATAAAGTTTAAAGAAATTTCATTAGTTTAATTTATTTTAAATTTGACTCTCGAATAGTTTTTCCTTCAATAATTTTATACTCGTTAATATTTCAAATTGTAATTAACTCGTGTTAGATATATGTACAGTATGTAGCATTATTTTTTCACAATAATATATATATATATATATATATATATATATATATATATATATATATATATATGAAAAGAAAATGTAGAAATATCGCGTGATATGTTAACAACAAGAACAAAGAGATTCATGGGCAATTCTCGCGAAATAAAGAGCTACTGAAATAGAGTGGTAACCGTGGACATGCATGTTTCTGGCTCATTTTTCCTCTTCAGCACGGCATAACCAAATAAGGATGTGGAATTTGGAAGCAAAGTTGTCAATCGAAACATGGGAAAACACAAAATAACGGATTTCAGCAGGAAAACCAAACGTTCATTTTTGTCTTCAATTGAAAGATGCCGAGTTTTCAGGACAACAACCAACATCGACACGGAGGCGCATATAGCCCCCCCGCCATTAACCTTCCGACCCATAGTAAATAACAAAGAAGATGTAGGAATATCGCGTGATATGTTAACAACAAGAACAAAGAGATTCATGGGTAATTCACGAAAAATAAAGGGGTTCTGAAATAGAGTGGTAACCGTGGACATGCATGTTTCTGGCTCATTTTGCCTCTTCAGCACGGCAAACTAAATAAGGATGTGAAATTTGGTAGCAAAGATGTTAATCGAAACATGGAAAAACACAAAATAACGTATTTCAGCAGGGAAACCAAACGCTCATTTGTGTCTTCAATTGGAAGATCCCGAGTTTTAGGACAAACCAACATCGACACGGAGGCGCATATAGCCCCCCGCCATAACATCGCAGGTTACTTTTCTTATTCCTTTTCTCGTCTTTGTCTCTCTTAGTTTCAGTTTTCCATTCCTTTATGTGTTTTCCCTCTCGGTTTCTCTCTTCGAACTGTGTAGTTTTAGAAGTTTTAATTTGTTCATATAGCCTAACCTTTTCTTTGAATTCACCAAACGTTTTTGCACCATACAAAATAAGTTTATTTGATGTATCATCCTGTATACCATCAATTATATATTGAATCAAAACTTCAGACTCTATATTTGCTCTACTTCCGATCTCTCGCATTATTAGTACATACTCTTGTACTGACTCTTCCCTCCGCCTTTTTCTTGTCATCAGTAATTTATGTATTTGAGCACTACTAACTTTCACTTCAAATTCCGCAATTAACTTTTTTTTAATATCATCCATTCTGTAATTCCTCTTTCTGACTGAATAAAAAGCCTAGCAAGTCCTCTCAATGATTTTTTCGCAAATATCAACTTCTGCAATTCATTCCATCCTGTCAGCTTAGAAATTTCTTCGAAATCCTCAATCCATTTTCGAACTGGATAATTGTCTCTTCCATCAATAGTTCTAATACTATCCTCAACGTCTTTGAATGTCAATGAAAACGAACTCTTTAGCTTCATATTTTCAAGATTCGCTATTCTTGTTAACTCCATTATTTTCATTCTCATCTTCATCGGAACTCACATCACCTTCCGATTCTTCTTCCACTTCGTCGTCTGTTACTTCATTTTCATCATTTGACTGTAGGTCATTCATGAAGGAACAAATGCGTGCAACTACTTCTTCATCAGTACCAGAATAATCAAGTATATTACAAATAGCAATAAGATCAGGCAACCTCATTTATTTTTTGTGCATATTCCGAAGACTTTCTGGCTAAATGGAAACCAGAAAATTCACGTACATTTTTCCGCGTTTTCCTACCTTCCCCCACGATTCCAAAAGCAACTACATGTAAAGCCTGTACTGCCTTGAGTGAACTACTGGAAATATTTTTTACGATTCTTGGAATATCTCCTAAATTAGTCATTGTACGCAATTAAAATAAATACGATATCAATAAATATGTTAAAATAAATAATTAATACTACAAACAGAAATCACCTTGTGCCCCAAAATTCGAATGAATTTATAACAAGTCAAGTTGCAACTTATTTCTTATTCGGCAATTATCAAAATGAACCTGAATATTGTGACGTTTACAAAATATGGAACGAAAATGAATTTCTAACTCAAAATAATTGATTACGTAACCCAATCAAAATAATTAAAGCAATTATATCTTCTATTAGCAGCTGGTGTAATATGATTATCTAGCTCGTCTATTGGAAAAATGTATCGTACCTTGTTTATTCCACAATAATAATATGCAATTACGTCTGAATTTCTTTGAAGTCTTCTTACTCCCTTCCACAAGTGTTACTTCTTTGTCTGCTTGTATTCGAAGTCGTCTTACTCCCGTCTTTTCACGTATTTTGCTGCTTTGTTCGAAGTATTCTTACTTCCGTCTTTTTACTTTTTCGTCTGCTTGTATTCGAAGTCGTCTTACTCCCGTCTTTTCACGTCTTATGCTACTTTGCTCGAAGTATTCTTACTTCCGTCTTCTTCAGTTCCGTCTCCTTCAAAATTAGGTTCACCTTCGTCAATAACTTCTTCAAAATAGTTTTTCTCAATAATATTACCGTTATCCCAAACGTCAGGAAAATGTCAACTCGTTTTCGCTTCGACTATAATTTTATCTGCATCCCGGACGAGCCCCCAAAAATGTAGGTTTGTTTTCGCTTGTCTAGGTTGAATAATATTCCCAGAGGTGAATATAACAATTTTATTCTAAAAATACCTAAATTTACAGTCCAAGTCGATTTTTTGAAGTTGTCCGTCATAATATTCTCTCGTCTCTCCCTTATTGAATCCCCGGCAACCAAAAACTCTCAAGGTCATAAGATGATTCTCATCAAGTGTTCTAAATGTAAATAAGTAAAACTTCAATAAAACGTTGAAAGAAAATCACAACAATAACACCAACTAAATACATTAAAAATTCAATTATCTACATATATATATATATATATATATATATATATATATATATATATATATATATATATATATATATATATATATATATTCAGTATATTTCTTATCCCAGTGATTGGAAAAATTTCCCGATACACGTCGGATGATTTTCTTTGGAGGACATCTTTTGATGTATATTTGAGGCTTGAACAAGTAACCCCCTAAGAGGGGGCGCTTCAACCCCTCAAAATTGAATAGGGAAGAGGGGTTGAGTGATATTTCATTTGTAAGGTCTTGTAAGCCTCTTTACAACGGTGTATGAAAAAAATCACATTCTTAAAAAGAATTAATTGTTTTATCATGCTTACAATCAAAAAAATCAAAACTGCGTTTTTAAATCAAATGTCCAAATTGTCCTCCATTGACTTCCATACAATAATAAATTCTCTCGAACTAATAAATAAAATAAAAACATTTTCTTACCTTGCCTTCATTTTTTGTCCTTAAAAGGTGTTTATCACGTTTCTTCGATCATTTCATGTATTAAAAATCAAACTGTTGAGCTACTACTTTGCTGATTTGTTTACAATTTTAAAAATAATTATGGTGTACACATTGCAAGAACGTGTTGAGCTGGTTAGTCTGTATTACCAAAATCAAAATGGTGCCCCAGCGGCTGCAAGGATATTTAACCGAAACCATCCTAAACGTAGCGTTCGCCATCAGTACGTAAGGAATTAATTTCAAAATTTGTTGAGACGGGATAATGGATAAAAGAGGGCACCCATTGGAATTGTGAATGATGAAGGAGTAGCTGTGGCGGTATTGGGTCATGTCCAACTTATGCCAAACACGCAATCTGTCCGACAACTTTCTGCGATTTCCAGTTTTAGCCAATCTAACGTTTTCAAAATTTTACATATACACAAGTTCCATCCGTACAAAATTAAATTAATTTACGAATTAAATGATGATGATTTCGATTGAAGGCAAGAATTTTGCGAAATTATGGCCGAGCGCATCAACAATAACCCAAATTTCTTGAGCAACGTTTGCTTTTCTGACGAATGCACTTTTTCACATAATAGAGAGGTTAACCGGCATAACTGTAGAATTTAGACCGATACAAATCCTCATGCATTTCGAGAAGCTCACACTCGATATCCGGAAAACTAGACGTTTGGGTATGAATTTTGGGAGACCTCCTAATTGGACCTCTGTTTATTCCTGGTATTTTAAATGGAGGAATTTATCTTGAACTTCTGGAAAATTTGATTGGTCCGTTAATAACAGAAAAATGAGAGAACGATACTCTACTAATTGAACAACAATTGCATTTCCAACAAGACGGAACTCCTCCTCACTATGCCGCACCAGTTCGCCAATACCTCAATTTACAATACCCTGGTCGTTGGATTGGAAGAAGAGGTCCTGTGGATTGGCCTGCCAGATCTCCTGACCTGAACCCTCTGGACTTCTTCTTGTGGGGACATCTTAAGTCCAAGATTTTTGTGACTTAGCCTGAAAATTTGGACGCACTACGCCAACGAATTGTAAATGAGTATCGTCAAGTAACTCCAATTATGCTGGACCATGTTAGAGACGGTTTTCAGTCAAGATTTTATTATTGTTGGGAAGTCTATGGAGGACCATTTGAACATTTGATTTAAAAACGCAGTTTTGATTTTTTTGATTGTAAGCATGATAAATCCATTATTTTTTGTTAAGAATGTGATTTTTTTCATACACCGTTGTAAAGAGGCTTCCAAGACCTTACAAATGAAGTATCACTCAACCCCTCTTCCCTATTCACTTTTGAGGGGTTGAAGAGATGAATTATTATCAAAATTTATTAAATTAACTGTCTCGACCCTTACTTCGTGGAATATACTCATATTAGTGTTTTAAATGAAACTCAATGTTTCTAGCTAATTCCACAATATAATGAAAAATGTTGGAAATTCTCAAAAATTGACAATTGTTTCGATAACTGAATATCATCGTCAGAATGACAGAAGTAACATTTCATTTGATGCCTACTTGATGTTTAGTAGTTATTTTTAGCTAGACCAATAACTGACCTACCTTGTGATTGACTTAATATATGTTAATAGAAAAAGAAGTAGATGTGATATTACAAATATTGAAGCTTAGATATTGTTAGCCCTATGGTGATATCCTGGATATAATTTTTCCAATTAAGATAAGTATAACTGTGCAATGATATAGAATACCAGGAAAACTATATCTGCTGATCTTTGCAATTATCACTTAAGAAGACAGTTTAATAGTGGAGAATTTTTAAATCAAGGTTTAAAGTACAACATACCAACAAAATTTACGAATAATATTAAACAAATTATAGCTACAGAACCAGAAATAGTTTTAAAATATAATTCAAATAAAATTCTCTATTTCTCTATGAAAAATTGAAAATTGCCAATTTAATCAAAAATATTGACCATTCAAAAGGTAAACGTCAAACAAAAAATGACATTAATTACAGTTTTAAATGTAATCAAAAAGAAAGTAGAAGATAATAACCTAACAGTTACAAAATCTGATAAGGGGAACACAACTGTCATATTGACAATTGAAAATTATAATTTAAAAATATACAACTTTATAGAATCTAGCGATGTGAAGTTCTTAGAGCAGACCCAACAAAAAAGTATTCTAATAATGTAAAGGATATTGTTAATAATTCAAATTATCTTTCAAGTGATTACGAAAAGAGGTCCATCATAAATAAGAATCCTCATTGTCCACAATGATATGGAACCGTTAAAGCACATAAAATGACGAAACCAATTAGAACTGTAGCTTCTTATGTTAATACTCCTAATAATATATTGGCAAAGAAGCTTAACAATATACTTTATAGATGCGGATATGCATCTAAATACTCCATTAGAAATTCAATAGAACTAATCAAAAAAATTTAAAGCAATCAACTTACAAGATAACTCTTGGCTTATTTCATTTGATGTTACTAATATGTTTAGTAAAATACCTCCTAAAGAATGTCTAATACTAAGAAAATTACTAAAAGATGAACATATTAATCCAGGAATAATATGAGATATACTTAATTCATTTGTTGTATGTATTAATCAGAATATTTTCATTTTTGACAATAAGATATATATTCAAAATGAAGGTTTACCAATGGGAAGCCCTATATCACTTATTTTGGCAAACATATTTATGGACAGTTTAGAAAAAAAAAATCTTTGAAAGTAATATTTCAAAAAATGTTTTATTTTGGTATAGATATGTAGATGACATATTAGCTTGTTTTATAGGTAGTGAACGACAGTTAGATATATTTTCCAACCACATTAATAATTCACACCCAAAAATTGAATTTACATTAGAAATTGAAGAAAATAACTCAATTGATTCTCTTGATTTGAAAATTCAGAGGTAATAATATACTTGATTATTCAATTTACCGAAAACCAACACACACTGATGTGACAATTCCATATAGTTCCAATCACCCCATGTCACATAAACTAGCGGCATATAATTCAATGATACATAGAGCATTTTCAGTTCCTATGAGAAAATGTCATTTTGATAGAGAGATTAATACAATTAGACAAATAGCAACATCCAACGGTTATCCCTTACATATGATAAATAAGTTAATTAATTAAAAAGAGGAAAAAGTGGCATTACAACTAATATTTCCCAAACAAACTGAAGAAATAAAAACTTAAAAAACCATCACATATGCAGGAAATATTTCTAATAATATTTCAAAGAAAATATCTTTAGCAACGAATACAAGAATTTATTTTAAAACAGAAAGTAACGTGAGTATAAAATTGTTAAATGTAAAAACAAAAATACCACCATTAAAGAAATCAGGTATATATAAATTCAAACGTCCAGAATGTAATGCTGTCTATTTGGGTCAGGCCCTTAGAAATTTTGAAATCCGATACAGTGAGCACTTACAGATTAAAACGACCAGATAAATCCCATTACGCAAAACATCTATTTGACACCAATCAATCATTGACACCTAACACAGAGCTAGAAGTACTACATATTTGTGATAAGAAACAAGGACTGGATTTCCTTGAAGAGTTGGAAATTAGAAGACACTTGAGAAACCCACAATATGAAGTCGTCAATGAACAGATAAACCTAGGCTGTCTTCTTAAGTGATAATTGTAGAGATCAGCAGATATAGTTTTCCTGGTTTTCTATGTCATTGCACAGTTATACTGATCTTAATTGGAAAAATGATACTCAGGATATCACCATAGGGCTAATAATACCTAAGCTTCAATATATGTAATATCACATCTTCTTCTTTTTTCTATAAACATATATTAAGTCAATCACAAGTTAGGTCACTTCTTGGTCTAGCCAAAAATAACTACTAAGCATCAGGTAGGCATCAAATAAAATTTAACTTCTGTCATTCTGACGATGATATTCAGTTATCGAAACAATTGTCAATTTTTTAGAATTTTCAACATTTTTCATTATATTGTGGAATTAGCTAGAAACATTGAGTTTCATTTAAAACGCTAATCAAAATTTGTAGTTTCATTAAAATATATTAACAACAAGGTACAATGTGATGAAGATTTACAGGAATGCATTTGAGATGTATGTGATTGAATTAATGATATTTATAAAAAGTCACTTATGTGTGTCCAGAGAAGCACATATAAGTTCATAATCTAGAAAAGAAAACATTTATTAGTAATCAGTACAATTAATTATAGCTGTATAAAAAGTATAAATTATTATTTGATAAATAAAGTTATAAATTATAGATTAGTTGTCAAGATGACATAACTTTCAGAGAATAATATTGATTATGACATAAATAAGAGTACATAATTCATATACGGAAACATGGAACACTTCATTTCAGAAACTGTTGATTTTAGGAAGTAGAGAAAATGTTTTTTATATTATGTTAGATTTTTTAAATTTTCAATAATAAAAATAAGAAATAGTTTATATAAAAAAAGTACATACCTGAAAGTAACATTTGGCTGTAGTATCCTGATAATGGTATTGGTGGTGCACTCCATGGAAATTTTATTGTGGTAAAAATAGGTTTGGGAGTCTAGCGTTGTGGAACTTCGGATCGAGTAGGGTAAAGGTTAGTGAAATTCTTTAATGGTACCAATAAATCACGAGTTTTATTTGAGATGTACACCTAATAAAAAAAGTTTATATTTCTAAATTTTAATCGATATTACAATTATATATTATGAACTCACCTCGATAAAAATCTAGAATGAATTCGGATAGCAGAGTCAGAGGTTATTTTCGTATTCTTGTGAATAATAGGTTTTGTAAATATATTAATATGAGCACTGTTTTGTTTCTTATGTAACTTTTTCGGATAGTATAATATTGTTATTAAATTGTCTTAATAACAATAAATTCATGTATTTAACTTCATTAGAAAAACTTCATCAAATATTTCACTCATATGATCAACATTCTTCACGACTGAAAGTTTAATGTCAACTCATGCATATGAAAAGTAGAAGAATTGCATAGGCGTATCAAAATTTTATTATTTTTTTAAACAAAATTTATGCATTTAAAAAAATTTGTGTGTTAATATTAAGTGGATTCAACAATAGATATAGCTAATGTTCGGAAAGGTTTCCGCGGTTAGAGTTACGGTGGAATGAACTAGGTTCACGGGTTGAACCGCTGTGATGATTAGAGGTAAGCGTATCACATGCTAAAGCATTTATATTCCAGACCATTAACTAGGGCCACACTGACCTCCAATATGTGGGAACAAAATAATACCACATGTTTAAAAGTTCACTGGGGTATAATATATTTAACACAAATAATAACAATCAACCATGGCTACCATCAACAATGTCGATGACCTGTTTACACTTACGTGTATGAAATATAACTAATTATTTACTATACGGAATTAAAACAATTTATCAATGCTGAATCAAAATTCTTCAGTCTGTTGGCACTGTTTACATTTATCAATTTTAAGCTTGTCGGTTTGGTAGTTTTACAATGTCGGAGCGTTCTTATCTGACCGTGTCCCATTAACTACCTAAATAAACGTATTCTTTATAGAATCGTGGTTCACTTTTACTGACTGACCTTACTAAGTTTATTAGTGACCTTCTGGTTACCCCAGTCACATCATCCCCTCTTGGAGGAGGATAATTATCCCTGATACTTTTTCGATACTAAGTTTAAACTGTTTTTGTTACTAAGCACTCAATTGTTTGTTTGTTTTTATTAAGTTGATTGTTTGTTTCTATTCACTTGATTGTTTTTTTGTTGTAGGTGTCTGTTTATTTTTACTCCGCCACAGTTTGTTTACAAATATTAGGATTATTATGCAAATACAGTCGGTTTTTATGATTGATGATGTTTTGATTATTTTCAGAAAAAATCTCACAGTTTACACCTATTATTTATGTTATTTTAAATGGGCCTAAGTAATAGGTGTCAAACGTATTTCTTTCCCCTTTCTTTAATACTACTGAATGTACTATCTTAAAATTTACGGGTGAATATTCTTTTCCACTTTTATCTACTTTAATTTTCTTATGTTTTAACAAAAATTCTCTAGCTTGCTCATGCGCGTACTGTGATTTATATTTTAATTCTTTATCATACCTTTAAAAAAATTGTAAGACGGTTCAATTACTGTATTCAAATATTCCGGTATTTCTACCATACAGTAATTCGAATGGAGTGTATCCGTGTTATGTGTTGTATTATAGCAATATGCAAACATTTTCACAAATTCACACCAATTATCTCTAGATTAATTTATATTTCAATTCTTTATCATACCTTTAAAAATTGTAACACGATTCAATTACTGTATTCAAATATTCCGGTATTTCTACCATACAGTAATTCGAATGTAGTGTATCCGTGTTAGGTGTTGTATTATAGCAATATGCAAACATTTTCACAAATTCACACCAATTATCTCTAGATTGATTTATAAAATTTCTTACATACTCGTTGAATGTTCGATGAAGTTTTTCACAATTCCCTATCGATTCGTGGTGATACGCAGTTGAAAAGTTGTGTTTTATTTTCAACAGTTCTGCTAAATTACTCATTACTTCGCTCTTATATTCTGTTCCTCGATCTGTCCTTATTTCTTCCAGTAACCCATAGGCGGGTATGAAGTTGTCAAATATCGCTTTTTCAATTGTCGTTGCTTCTTTCTTTCTGACTGGTATCGCGACCGCATATTTTGTTAGTTCACACAGTATTGTAATACAGTAACGATTTCCATTGTTACTTTTTACAAAAGGGCCTATAGTGTCTATATATATGATGTCGAATGGTTTAATTGAAGTATACGTAATGACAAATTTCTCTTTATGACTAGGCTTAGCTTTATTTACTTGACATTCATGGCAATTCTTTACATACTGCCTCACATCTTTCTTCATGTTTTTCCATTTAAAATTCGCTCTCAATTTCTTCAACAATCTATCATTTCCTAAGTGTTCTTCAAACATTACGTCGTTGTGATATCTTTTTAAGATCTCTTGTATATCTTCTTTCCGCTCTACCACCTTCGGTACTTCGCAGATACATACTTGTATATTTTTTAATCTTTTGTTACCTTCTTCCATAAATTCCTTTATCGTGCACTTTTTAAATATATTGTCATTTTCTTCATTTCAAATTTTACCGAAAGCTATTCAAGCTTTTCGAACGTTCGTCCTAAGTCGAAGTTGTATATTCCGGTAGGTGAGGCTTCGCTAAATTTCAATCTGTTTTTGATCCGTACGCTCATCCTTAGGGAGAAACAGTTATTTTCAAAATGTAGAATTGATAATTTTTTCACCTCTAAGTTATTTAAAACTATAATCACAGAAGGTTTCATTAAAAGTTTTCCGATTAGTTTTGTTATTTTCCTTAAATGTTGATTTATTCCATGCTATATGTATCTCTAACTGATTTTTTGTTTGTTCTAGGTCTCCTAGACTATATACGTTGTCATATATCAGTAATGTATTATCAATTAACTTAGCTTTTGCTCCACTTTCTCCCGCCTGTTTCATATATGTTATTAGCTGTTTTCTTTGTTCCTGTATACCTCTTGGGTAGTCTTCATCAATATATATCTTTGTTCCTTTTAATTTATTCGTTCCTTTCAAAATTTCTACTTTTTTGTTCAAGTCTTTCATCTGTATTAGGACTGGCATTTTTTGCTACTGTTTTTATTTCCTATTCATTTACATTTCAAAATTTCCGATTTAACATTTACTGTGTTGTTAACCTTCCTCATTACATCTTCCAATTTCTTTTCTAGTTGTCTCTCGTCTTCTTCTTTGCCTTCATCTATACCGTGAATTATCAAATTATTCTTTCTAAAATGTTTCTCGGTCCGTATCATGTTTCCTTGCAATAATTCTGCTTTTTCCTTTAGCTCCAAATTTTCCATCCTTAATTGGTAGTTTTCCTTCTTTAACTGTGCTATTTGTCTGCTCATTTCTTCAATTTTATGTTCTATCTGACATATTCTTACATTATTATTATTATTGTAATTGTTATCCTTGTTGAATTTTCTATCTTTATGTGATATTGTCTAATTGTCCTTCCTTGAGGGTTGCCGTTGTAAATTCTGCCATTGTTCTCTTTTCTCTGATTATTCGTGTAATTGAATCGTGATTTTCTAAAGAAATTTGTATTATCCCCTTGAAGTGTAATACTTGTGGCTGGCTTACTATGCCTTCAACTGACACCAATTTAGATGGCACTTCTTGCGCAGATTCGAAATTTCCAGATGCAATAATCTTTCTAGTAGAATCCGCAGTGGCGTTCATCGTCACTGCCTTTAACTGTCGCTTCTCTTGTGTACTTTTCTGCTACGTTCGCTAGCATACCTTCCGACACATATGCTGCCTGTAATTTCTCCGCCAATTTTCTATTCCCGTCGCGTACTTTGTTACATATTTACCATTTTGATGTACTTTGTTCAGCTTTGCCAAAACAAGACTTGGGTTATCTCCTCTTATTCCGCACTTAAGTTTGTTCCCAATTTTCTTAATCGAATTTTCCGTCGTTATCAAACCTCTTGCCTTGCCGGTTGATCTAGTTTTAATTAATAGTACTGTGTTCTCTTCATTCCCTGTTGCATTCCATTGCAATAAATCAAATGAATCCAAGAATGATTGTAGCTTACCCGCTTCACCAATGAATTCCGTGGGTAGCACCTTACTCGCGAAATTAAAGAAATCATTAATACTTACAGCCATTTTTACCTGTTTGCTTCTTGTTTCTAATACAGAGGTGTCAATCTCCTTAAATATTGATGTAGGTATTTTAATATTACAATTTAACGCTTGAAACGATCTAGAAGTTTTATCACTAATTTTCTCAAAATAATTTTTACAACTATCTTGCTATATTATAACTAAATTGTTCCAATTTTTACTTATTAGCTTTGTAAAATTTTTATAAAGAATTACTATATTATTAATTCTTTCACGGTGTATATCTGGATTTTTAGGAGTTTCTTTCTTTAAAATCATTTTCCCTTGTTTATTCATATCTTCAACCATTGATTTTAATTCATCTTCGAATTCTTCCCACGTAATTGACAGTTAAAAAGATTAGGCATAGGTACATTAAATTACACTATAATACGATTCATTCGTAAACACTGATAATATACATACTCACAATGTTTATACGCTTATGGCCAGTTACATCAAAGTCGGCTATAATCAGGGGTAGTTAATCGCGTTCAAGTTTTAATCACGTTTAAGTTTATGTAGGGTTGCACCAAGCGAAAATATGGAGATATTAATTACAGTTATTTTGTTTTATATAGGAACTTTGTTTATTTGTGACATTTGTGTTTAGTTTCTTCATGATTGAGGGTGTAGTTGCTTTTATTTTTGATAATGTATATAAGACATACAGGGTGTTCCACGAGGTTTTGGCCAGTATATATCTCAAAAAGTATTACACATTTTAAGCAATCAGCTACTTTGCTACAGTGTCCCGTTTCGGGTCACGTGGTATCATTTTTAGAAAAGTTAATAACACACCCTGTATATTGTTCCGCTGCTATAAAGGTCTCTCTTATACTAATTCGGCGATACCTATTTTTTGTGTTAGGTACTTAGAAACGACAAACAAATGTTTATAAAGTTTGTTATTTGAAAAACAGAGAGAGCTGAAAACAAAAAGAATTGGAATATAATAACACTTCTACTACAGTTCAATACTTCTGAGTAATTTTCTTCTGCATGCTGCTTCAATACTTTCTGGTGTCACAGATTGCCAAGCTGCTCTGCTTCTGTTTTTTAAATCATCTTCATCGGTAGGAGCTGTAATATAAACTAATCCTTTTAAATATCCCCAAAGAAAAATATCTAGCGGGATTATATCTGGTGAACCAATGCATTTTACACCATTTCTCTCAATCCATCTGTCTTGGAAATACACATTCAGATGTGACGTTACTCGCTGAGCAAAATAAGAAGTTGCACCATCGTGTTCCAACTACGTAGTCGTTCTCTGATTTAGTGGAATGTTTTCAAGCAAATGGGGAAGAATATTCTGGTGAAAATCTAAATATCTTTCGCCTGTCAAAGCCTAAAAATACGGCCCAATCAAGCGGACATTAAAAAACCGCACCAAACATTTATCCCCCAAATAATTTGGAAATGCGTTTTTCGCGTCCACCTGGGATTTTCAGCCGACCAGTAGTGACAATTATGTCTATTAGCTATACCGTTGTTGTGAAAACGGGTTTCGTCGCTCCACAATATTTAATTGAAGAAAAAAGGGTCCTCTACGATTTTATTTGCAACTTCAGCAATGAAATCAAGTCTCGTTTCGGGATCTGCAGAAGTTATACCTTGCGTTAAATGTATTTTGAATGAATGATATTTGTATTGCTTCAACACCCTATAAATAGTAGATTCACTAATTCTTAATTCTAGTTGCTGACATGGGGTTGTAATGTGGGGATTGACTTGAATGTAAGCAAGAATGTTAATAATATTATCTTCCGTTACAGAGGCTTACGTCGAGAATTTTGATGTTTTCCGGTTGGAAAAGAACCATGTCTTAAGTTTTGGTCTACATAAGTAAAAGTATTTTTACTTGTGATTGTTCAGTAGGAAAACGATTTCTATATAAATCTCTAGCACGTCTGGATTTTTTCCACATTCTCCATAGATGATAAGCATATCGACATAGTCGTCATAAGTGAAACGTGAAGGCATGATAAGTTTCAAATCACAAAATTTTCAACAACAATAATACAGTGAACGGTTGTTCACTGACAATGACAGCTTTTCACAATCAGAATAGCTGTTACTATAATATGTTTTTTCCCCAGCTCTCTTTGTTTTTCAAACAAAAAACTTTATAAAAATTTGTAGTTCCTAAGTACCTAACACAAAAAATAGGTATCGCCGAATTAGTATAAGAGAGACCTTTACAGCAGTGGAACAATATACAGGTTGTCTCATTAACATTCTAAAAATGATGACACGTGACCCGAAACAGTATCACATGACCCGATTGCTCAAAATGTGTAATACTACCTACGGTTTATAACTGCCAAATTTCAATAATGTAGTTCAAATAGTTTTCGAGATATGTACTCGCCAAAACCTCGTGGGACACCCTGTATATCTGTGTCTTCACCTCCTGTTGACTGAATCTTAATGTGGGCAGAGTCAATAGCTCCAAGAACTCGAGGAAATTATGCCACATAGAACTGTTTTTGGGAATCAGTTTTGCTTGCCCATTGTTTGGAAAAAACACACATCTTCTATACAGTTTATCAATAGCTTCAGACTCTCTTAATACTATTCTGGAAACTGTAGATTTGTGCATCCATATCTAATCCACAATTGTATCCAAGTGTCGACCCGTTGAATATAGGCGAAGGTACTGGTTAATGGAAGTAACGCTATTGTTTCTACAAAAAATTCATATGTAAATATTTATAATTACAAAAGTATTTCAAAGTAAACTAATATGATTAGTAGTTGTCTGAAGAATATTCTAACTGGTTTTCTATTAAAGTTGGTACTTGATATACACAATCTTTTGTTAAAGAGATTCTTTTTCCAAACGTTGTCTCATCAAGAGATTCGAAATAATATTCTCTTTGATATATTTGTCGCAGTAATTCACTTTCAATTAAATCTGATACTTAAATATTGTCAACAAATTCTAAATAATTATCCGTTTTTCACCATCTTCAAAATCCTTAAAAATGATTGTAAACTATTGATGAATTTACTAAATGTTATGAAAACGAAAACATCATAAATGTCAAATTTAATCCTGATCAAGTTCTCAATCGGGCAAATTTGGTCGATTAAATAGTTGTCGGTTTAATCGGGATTAAGGGGATGATGCAACAAATTTAAAATCTTAATCACGGTTAATTCCTAATCAGAGTTTAATCGAGGTTGGTGCAACCTGCCATTAGAGTTATTGTCTTCTGGACTCCTATGCTTCCGGTAATGTCCCTCTTCAATTGTCTACGATGAGTTTTCCACAAGGACCATATGAATTTCAATAATAAAGGCTACTGTTATAACATATAGTAATACCATAATCTGCGTCGTTAAACTCTCGTGATGCACTATAAAATTATTGTTGACTGTATCAGTCTCCTGGACCACTTGTTTCGTCGATTTGCCTCTCATTTTTCCGTTCAGCCAATTTCCAAAATTCAAATAAAGGACTATACACTCGTTAAAATTAAACTTGTCGGTTAACCGTTTGCAGGATCGCCATGTGATGATTAGAGGTATGCGTACCACATGCTAAACCATTTATATTCCAGACCATTAATTAGGGCAACCCTTACCTCCAATCTGTGGGAACGAAATAATACCATATGTTTAAAAGCTAACTGGGATATAATATATTTAACACAAATAATAACAATTAACCATGGCCACCATCAACAATGTTGATGACCAGTTTACACTTACTTACTATACGGAATTAAAACTTTTTATACATGCTGAATCTATTCTTCAGTCCGTTGGCACTGTTTACATTTATCAATTTTAACTTTGTCGATTTGGTTGTTTTACAATGTCGTAGCGTTCTAATTTGAACGTGTTTTATTAAATACCTAAATAAACGTATTCCTTAAAGAATCGTGGTTCACTCTTACTGACTGACCTTACTAAGTTCATTAGTGGCCTTCTGATTCTATAACCGTCACACCGCGTTGGGAATTTGTAATCTCTCGACTTTTCGGCATCCACTTTGAAGCCAATTTGAAAAGGAGGGGTTAGGTTATTCGTTCAATAATCTAGGAAGTGATCCGATTCCGTAGTCTCAATCTACCTACTCTACGCAAGCCGACTGACCAATAAGTTGCCTGGACCGAATATTTATGGGGGACCTATTGGCGGGTATGGTCTTTTGGCACGCGTAGTGCATGAAATGGCGTGAAAAATATATAATCACTAAATTGACTAGCCTGTGGAATGTTTGGTTTGCATCGGTAATTTCCACTTTTTGGCACACTATCTACTTTGCCATTACACTTGTCCTCATCAAGTTATTTACAAACAACCCTAAATCAGAAAAAACCTTCCGCGATTACCTCCAAGCGGTTTTATACTATATTGGCAACACGGTACGAAAATAATGAATGAAATAGCGTACGTTTCATTGATCATAAAAAGCAGGGTTGTCACGTTAACGATAATATTTTCGTGATAAATCAATAAATTCTCTTAATTTTTTACTAGCATGTAATAATATATGCATTCAATAGAAGGCGGCATTAGAGTGAATGTTTTACTTTTAAATATGTACTAATTAGGGAATTTTGTGATTGTTTTGTCCGTGTAAATAAACACAAGTTGATTATTTTACATTTTGAACTATTGTTATTTGGAACAATGTGGCGGCGTCGATGGATTGTTTACCTCATGTTCGATCGCAGCTATTTGGATCTTAGGAAGTCTATCTTTAGTTGAATGTTTTTGAGGAGACCCTATGTACCTACTTGTCAGGGCAAAATATTAAAAATATTTTGAGAGCCATAAATGTGATACGAGGTATAATTATTATATCCAAATTACTACGAAAAGTTGGATAATACCTACCAGAATTAGCTTACGAGTTACCTCAACACGGTACGAGAAAAATAACAAATAAATGAAGTGAATCAGGTTGGGAGAGGGTATCGGAGTATCGTAAGGTTCGGTGTATTGGCCGAACAACGTATAAAGACCAATAACTCATCTTTTTATGGTTTCTGATTTTTTTCGTAGCGTATTTTAAATATATTTAATAGATGATTTTCTTGACGTTTCTATAAACCAATAGGAACCTACAGTTTTAGTAATTCATATACGCTCTAGCCAATTAAAACATTATTGTATCAGGAATAATCTACTCACATTATTACAGCGAGAATTATTCAATGTACATTGTTTTCATTTAATGACAACCACATGACAGCGTATTTTCTTGATCTGGCGCGTTTGTCATAAATTTTCAAGAAATTCGTAAGTGAACCCCAAAAGTTTTAGTGAATTATCAATCGATGTAATAAGTAATATAATCATTGAAAGTGCATGCATACCATAATAAGCAGCACATCGATTTGGAAACAATTTCAATTCTTTAGCGACGATAGGGGCTACAAATTGGAAGAAAATACATCAACAAGAAAACTAGCCGTAGGGTAAGAGTATTAATTTTTATAAATAAATATAATATTCTGTTCAATCATTGCAGCTCTACGTTATTCACAGGTATTGTTTAGATTCTAGCACAATTCAGAATGAATATAATCCGATTTTGAAACTATTTATTGAATTTGAATTGATGAACTTACCACTAATTTATGATATTGTGATATTTATTGAAAAATGTCTAAGCGTACCTGACGTATTTAAGGAAATTGTAATGTACACAATCAAAATTATATGGAATTGCGTATTATTTTGTATAGTGTGACAACGGCCGATAATTCTTTTATTATGAAAATTGTCTAGACCAGTTATTTACTAAAAACTTAGGAAACGACATTTTCCTTGCCTGAAAAATATGTCGATATCTACAGGGTGGCTCATAACTGCGTGACAAAGCAAACATACAGTAGAAACGCTGAATCTTTTCCGACATGTGACTGATACGTCATCAACTATATGTAGACACAGAGTCAACTTTTCTTTAGGGTTTGAGCTGTGTTGAGCGGAATTAAATTGTTTTCTGTGGAAGGACCAGTCACGGTATTACAGTGACGAGATTTATTTTATTTTATATCATTGATTGTTGCACTGTCGGTTGGGTGTGATGTAGTTAAACGTATTTGCACTTTTCACTATTTTTATTTAATATTTTATTAAAATGGTTTATGTTGCTTTTGCAATTAAGACTTTTGCTTTACTGGCTAATTTTTATGTTTTTAGAATTTTAACTTTATATGGTAATGAGTATTAAAAGTAATTATTCATTGAAATGCCGGGTATGTATTTGCCGATAGATGAGTGATTTTCATATCACTTGCTCGGTTCACGTTCTGACGATGCAGAGAAGGAATTGTAGGCTGAAAGGATATTTATAGGCTGATCGAATATTCTAGAGTGTCGTTAGAAAGGGGGAGGGGATTACTTGTTTTGTGAAATGTGTACGATTTGTTGCGTATAATGAGTATTTTTAAGAAAGAAGAAGCGATAAGGTTTTTATTTATTCTCGACTGTGAAGCTTTATGGTGTTTTTTTTATGAAAGAAAGATTAAAATTGATATTTGTATGGAAATTGGAATATTAAGTAGATGATGAGTGATTTATCTATTTGGAATATATATGGAATGTGTAATAATTAGTATACAGGGGTGAAAATGAATATGAGTAATTTCTAATGCAGAAAGAATTTAAGATTCATTCTTGAGTTCGGCACAGAATGCATCTGAATCAAAACAATATGACAAACGCTTGTATTGAGTTTCGTTTTTTTTCTGTTATTAGAAGAAGACAGTACCAACATGTGTTGAATAATATCGTCAACTAAGTCACGTGATGAAAAAGCTTCACCGTTTCTACTGTACGTTATTTCAAATGCTACACCCTGAATCTCTGTCTGTTCTTCCATTGTGAAATTCATATTTGAATCCACAGTTGTCCAACATAGAAATCACTTAAACAGTTAATAATATCACAACTGTCATTTATCCATAGTCTACCTGAAGTTTATTAAAGTTTTCTACACAATAGTGTGATGTAAATAGTGTTGATATCACATTATTCTAGGATTCTAGGTTGCTAGGTTTTAGTTATTCACTGAATAAAAACTATATTGTTATATTAATAACAACTAATATCAAATTTTAAGTTTCACAAGTTAAAATTATTTATAAAATATGAAGATATCTGAAAATATTTCCGAAAGTGATGAATTTGGGTATAGGAAATGCTTCACAAAAATGAAAAGACGTACCAAATGCAATTTAAAAAATATATAGGCGGAACCATTTAAAAAAATTAAGAAAAGTTTACATTTTAGCACACCCTTATACAGATGTTCGTTGATGATTTCTGTTACAATTAGCTTGATAACCAGACAATATTCGTCAACTTAATACGCAATATAAATAAATAATAAACCATTTTTCAGAAAATCCGAAAGTTGGCCAGAATTACTTAAAAGCTTAAATAGACTTTTCTTACGGAAGTTCTTGAATTAATTGGGTACATTTTTTGATTATGTGATTCAGGTACCTACATCAACAGCTACATTACCGGGGAATGTTCAGTTCAAAATTGTCCAAAAGAAATAGGTGTTAGAGATCACAATAATGTCACCGAAATCTCCAGACTTGCTCCTAATAGAATTATTATAGTTATCAGCTTAATAGGTAGAGGATATAATTTTGTTTTACATCTCAGGGAGACTTGTGAAGAGAATTTGAGACGAATGGCAGATTATTCGCAATCTAAAATCAATACAAAGCATATAATATTATGTTGAAATATAAATATTATAAACAACACATTTTATATTGTAATTTTTCTCGCTTTTTCGTTTGCAAATACATCTATTTGTAGTGTAGCTAAGAGGGTTTCACTCCACTACTTCGAAAAAGGTCCGCTAGGCGACGGTGACGCAGCGTTGGCGCTGTCGGCGGTGTCGTCCATTTTTTATCCAGTTGGCCATTTTTTATCCGTCGGCCATTTTTTATCCAGTAGATTTCGCTAGATGGCGCGCTTCAATTTTGCAGATTTCTTTTTTTAGATGTCTGTCGCCCATTTTTTATCCGGTAAATTTGTGCATGACGTAACCGAAAAATTTTTTTGCCTCGAGTGAGATTCGAACCCACGACCTCATCGTTCCCAGCCTACACCGCTACATGTATGCTATGAGGATTCCTACGTATTTTGTTTTTTAAATTGACCATATGCGTATTATATTGAAATCTCAAGGATTTTCACGTAGGTAGTCATAGAAAAATCGCATATTATTTTTTTTAGTGACAATCTCAAGGTTATGATTGGGGCTTCTAAATTTCAGAATGAAAAGTGATGGCTTCGATCAACAAACGAGTGTAAAAGTGTATTATTATCTCAATATTCTACAAAAGCACCCTTGTGCATTTTCTTTATATACAGGGTGTAGTCATAAAAGATGCAATTTTATACAGGCTGTAGTCATAAGAGATGTGATTTTACACAGAGTATAGTCATAAAGATACCGCATTTTTTATACAGGGTGTGATCATAAAAGATGCCATTCGTCTTTATATACGGGGTGTAGTCATAAAAGAAGCTATATATACAGTGCGTAGTCATAAAAATATGTGATTTTACACAGGGTGTAGTCATAAAGATACCGTATTTCTTTTTACACAGGTCGTAGTCATAAAGTATTTTTCCATAAAAGATGCTACATGGTTCACAACGACAACGTTAACGACAACGATAATGACAACAAATCCACTTTATTCGACAACAGAGGACACCTAAAGCTTTTGCATGCTTTGAGATTTGTTGCTCATACACCACAGAGGCACCAGACATGCACCACCGTTATACGTTTGACATTTCTGGTATCAAACAGTACTCTTTAAAACAAAATATCAGGAATCTTGTATTTCCGAATTTCATTATGAATCACCCCAAATATTTAGAGGGACGTATGATACTGATGGCGATATTGATAACCAACAAAAGAGCAACATATTTACAGATACTGGCATTACCGGATATCCATCGTGATAGAAGAAAAAAAAATGCTTATGTGTATACGTGTGGGTTCTATGTTAAAAGAAGAAGATGTCGGTGTTCTTCATGATGACGATGACTTCAATTTTATAAAATCAAAAAATTTATGAAAATATTATCTGATTTGACTATAGGATGGTTTCGACGTAATTTTTTCATTTTTGCTTCAATGCTCCTTTGTAGGAACATGATAGAAGGGATAACAAACACAGAAGTCTATTTGACAGTGCTAGTACTAACAAATTCACTGCAACACTGGGTTTATATGAATTATTTTGCAAGAAACCAACAAAAGAGCAACATATTTGTAGATACTGGTATTAACGGATATCCATCGTGATAGAAGAGGACATCTAAGACATCAGGCTTGCCCCCAACTAAATTATTATAATTAAGCCGCTCTTCAAAAAGAATGATATGCTAATAGAAAAATCTTGAAGCGATAATTTCACAACTTAGAGGTACAGTTTTATTGAATATTACTTTTCGTTAAAATGGCTATTCTGGAATATTGGTATAATTTGAAACGTTAATAATAAACCACCGATTATTATACCAAAATGTGATAACACTTTCCACAACTTGATTATAAAAATAAGAATTTTACTAATGGAACCCAGAAAATGTTATTCAAATATTGTGATTTCTCGGTATGAGAGAGAGAAATTACGGTCGACGGGCAGGTAAGATTTTATTTGAAAAATAACAATGACATTCTCAGAGGCTCGAATCACTCGCTGTGTGTTACATAAAATTATGTTCATAACAGTATACTAAGATTTCTTCAATACACTATGTTAAAAATATATTTGCATCATTATTCTGAGGGGATATCTACGTAAATATACGAGGTATGTTATGATTATAATTGATATATACATGGGGTGTTTGTAATTATTAAGAGTGTAGAAATATGTAGATATAAAAGTTAATAACACACACACAGTTTAGTAGTAGTATTTTGATTGGGGTGTCTACGTAAATTATAACAAATATATTTCTGAATATGATACTGAGAAACCATCAACGTACATACTCTATACAGAAGCGAATAATTTGTATGAGGAGGCAATGTATGAACATTTACAGTACGATGACCTCGAAAATGATATTGAAAAATGGTGTAGAGTTTATAAAATCCATTACAGATGATTCTCCAGAAAGTTATATTCTCCAAGTTGATTTGACGCATCATATCAATTTGCATAATCTACATAAAGACTGTGCTCCGAACACCGCAAACCCCACGGCTCAAAATTAGCAAAATGAATGACCACTGTACACGATTAAAAGAGTGTTATAGGTACTTTACATTATAGGAATTCAAAGCAGACATTAGAACATTGGTTGGTATTGATAAAAGTTCACAAAGGTTTGAAATTTAAACAATCCACATGTCTAAAACGATACATCGAATTAAACAATCAATTGAGGGCTTAAGCTGTGAGCGACTTTGAAAAAAGATTTACGGATGAACAATGCTGTGTTTGAAAATGCAAGGAATGTATATGCAAACATAAAATTTGTATCTTCCCATGATGGTCGTTATGGTGCTAAAAATATCATTTCTAGTCTGCGTTATCGCAATAGAACAATTTTCAATGATGATCCGACTATATACGAGGTATGTTATGATTAAAATTGATATACATGAGGTGTTTGTAATTATTAAGACTGTAGAAATATGTAGATATAAAAGTTAATGACACACACACAGTTTAGTAGTAGTATTTTGATTGGGGCGTCTACGTAAATTATAACAAATATATGTCTGAATATGATACTGAGAAACCATTAACGTACATACTCTATACAGAAGCGAATAATTTGTATGAGGAGGCAATGTATGAACATTTACAGTACGATACCTCGAAAATGATATTGAAAAATGATGTAGAGTTTATAAAATCCATTATAGATGATTCTTCAGAAAGTTATATTCTCCAAGTTGATTTGACGTATCATATCAATTTGCATAATCTACATAAAGACTGTGCTCCGAACACCGCAAACCCCACGGCTCAAAATTAGCAAAATTAATGACCACTGTACACGATTAAAAGAGTGTTATAGGTACTTTACATTATAGGAATTTGAAGCAGACATTAGAACATTGGTTGGTATTGAAAAAAGTTCACGAAGTTTTGAATTTTTAACAATCCACATGTCTAAAACGATACATCGAATTAAACAACCAATTGAGGACTTAAGCTGTGAGCGACTTTGGAAAAAGATTTACGGATGAACAATGCTGTGTTTGAAAATGCAAAGAATGTATATGCAAACATAGAATTTGTATCTTCCCATGATGGTCGTTATGGTGCTAAAAATCTCATTTCTAGTCTGCGTTATCGCAATAGAACAATTTTCAATGATGATCCGACTATATACGAGGTATGTTATGGTTAAAATTAAAAAATCTGCATTTTCAATTAACCAATGTATGTGGATATGGAAATTCTCGATATTTCCAAAACTGGAATGTACGGCTTTCACTATAATTTCATGCTTCCAACAATGGGAGTAGACAATTGTAAGCTATTGTACACCGACACTAACAGTTTTGCTTACCAACTTACTTGTAACGATGCATATAAACATTTAATTGACGCAAACATTGACAAATTTGATACATAAGACTACTACACTAATAATCCATACAATATACCTAGAGTTAATGAAAAGTATTATGCGTAAAGAAAGATGAGTCTAATGAACAAATCATCACACATTTCGTTGGTCCAAAATGTACGGTTACAAAGTTCAGTGTGGGGGTAAAGTCGTTAAAGAGTATTAAAAAATATGTAGTAAAAATAACTCTTGATGATTATGTCGATTGTATGAAAAATTGGAAACAGATGACAATTACTCAAAATACGATACGTTCCTTTGCCCATAATGTTTATAGTGTTGAACAAACCAAAATCGCGTTGAGTCCTCACGATGATAAAAGGAAATTACTTCATAATTCTTTAGATACACTTCCGTGGGGAATAGAATGATTTTTAGGAATGACTAAACTAATTTTTATAACTGAAGTTCATTTACCACATAATTTATTATTAAAATATCGATCATCATTGAAAGAAGCAGATGATGATTATAAATTTTGTGATTGGTTTTCCACCAGAATCATACTGATTTGCTTCTAAGTCAATGCTGCTGCCATATCGTTAATGAAATACAGGGCGTTGAATTGTTATTTCAACTTTAATGTTTCATAACTCGGTATGCAGTGCAGGAGGAGGAGAAAAGTTTCCTATTTTGGCTTTCAGTACTTACAATACTTTTTAACATGGACGAAATGTTTCATAAACAGATGATGACATAATGTGAAATGAAAATAATGCTAATGATTTAGGTTTGTGTTTAGGATATAAGAGATTTCTAGCATTTTTATATACAAGATGTAGTCATAAAGATGTTGCTTGTTAATGTATAAAATCAATTTTAATATGTGTGACATCAGAGCGGGTACATTTGCATTAATATTTCAAAATGTGTAACTCCACAGTGATAGAAGTTTGCAACAAATTGATGAAATCATAAATTCCTTAAACAAAATTCAAACATTTTCAAACAAAATATAAAGCTTTTCTTGATAATATGCATCTTAGAAATTTTTCAAATTTTCGGTAGGACAAAAGCATAAAATTCATTTAAAAAAACAACACACTTTAAGCGCATGAGATGTTTATTAAAAGTAGGGAATGGGGAGAAACAACATGTCATTGATGTTAGTAAAGAACATAAAAAGTCTAGTAATAATAGAGTCAACTGGGAAAAACATGAAATGCCGCCTTTGATAGTAGATTAAAAACGGGGATTATCATAAACTTGAATCAGAAAGATATTAATTCATTCTTTACAGACGCTTCTAAATTTTAAAAAAGAAAATGTCTGTGGCTTTCAATTGAATGTAATGCAGAATTTTTTGATAGAATCTCCCCTACCTTGGAGTGTTACCAAGCAAGTCACAAAAAAATTCCTAAATATAAATGAAGGTTATTTAAATAGAATAGTTCAAAAGATCCATCACGCTTGACAAATATCTTATTAACTTGACTTGACTATGATCCCGAGACGATGCCATGTGGGGACTACTACACCATTCTACAAGTAATATTTGATTATGGTAAATAGTTGGAAGTGATAAAACATGACATCAGCTTCCTTTTATGTGGAGAAGATGTTCATCAAATTATACAAGTCAATCATTGTCTCATTTCACACCGACTCACCTATTTAGAATCTCCAAATTTTGTGAATATTTAAAAAAAAATGTAGATATAACCAGGAATTTTGTTCAAAAATAATTGAAATTTGAGTAAATTAGTGTTTTTGTACTAGTAGTATTGTACTTAGAGAATTATTATAAGTCAAAAGTTGTGAACGGTTTGAATGAAAACAATGTAATAAATTGATTTAATTGAAATCTTTGCGTTTCATTTTTCTCTCTCTTCTCTCTATAGTCATGCGGGTTGTAAGGATGATTTTTTAATAAACAAACTTACTACAACATACATATTGTTTTACCATATAATTTACAAATAAATATGGGAAAATAAAATAGAGAAGACGAAGAAAAGCATATAACGGTTCAATTTAAAGAGTACACAAATACGAAAAGCATATAACTATATTAAATAAATATACAAATAACGAGATTCAATTGAAAATCAGTATAATGTTCATCAACATTATCAATATCAATATCAGCATCATACGTTCCTCTAAATCTTTTAGCTCTAGGTGAATTCATAATGAATTCGGAAATACAAGATTCCTGATATTTTGTTTCAACAAGTACTGTTTGATTGCATCTTTGACACCAAAATATGTCTATTGTGATAAAGATCATGATTCTGATTCGTAAACGTTATGATGATGATCATTGATTGCTAAAAATATTTTTTAATTACTTTATAACATGTTTTAATGCTATCAAACACATATGTTATATCCATCAACTCTATAATAGTTAGACCGTACGCGATATTCAAGTTTATTTTCAAATACCTCTCTCCTCCAATAAGATGTAGCAAGAACTGCATTTCTTAGATTGTATGGAATGACTTATGAGCAAGTAATAAAGTTTAATAAGATCTTTGTCAAAGCGTGATGGATCTTTTGAACTATTCTATTTAAAAAGCCTCATTTATATTTAGAAATTTTTTGTGACTTGCTTGGTAACTCTCCAGGTAGGGGAGATTCTACCAAAAAATTCAGCATTACATTCATTTGAAAGCCACAGACATCTTCTTTTAAAAATTTAGAAGCGTCTGTAAAGAATGAATTAATATCTTTATGATTCAAGTTTATGATAATCTCCGTTTTTAATCTACTATCAAAGGCGGCATTCATGATTTTCCCAGTTGACTCTATTAATACTAGACTTTTTATGTTTTTTACTAACATCAATGACATGTTGTTTCTCCACATTCCCTACTTTTATTAAACATTTCATGCGCTTCAAGTGTGTTGTTTTTTTTTGAATGATATTTATGCTTTTGTCCTACCGAAAATTTAAAAAATGTCTAAGATGCATATTATCAAGAAAAGCTTTATATTTTGTTTGAAAATGTTTGAATTTTTGTTTAAGGAATTTATGATTTCATCAATTTGTTGCAAAGTTCTATCACTGTGAAGTTACAAAATTTGAAATATTAATGCAAATGTACCCGCTCTGATGTCACACATATTAAAATTGATTTTCTACATAAACAAGTAACATCTTTATGACTACATCTTGTATATGAAAATGGTTATAAAACATTTCGTCCATGTTAAAAGTATTGTAAGTACTGAAAGCCAAAATATGGAACTTTTCCTCCTCCTGCACTGCAAACCGAGTTATGGAACATTAAAGTTGAAATAACAATTCGACGCCCTGTATCTCATTAACGATATGACAGCAGCATTGACTTAGAATCAAATTTCTTATATGATGCTGGTGAAACCAATCACAAAATTTATAATCATCATCTGCTTCTTTCAATGATGAGCGATATCTTAATAATAAATTATGTGGTAAATGAACTACAGTTATAAAAGTTAGTTTATTCATTCCTAAAAATTATTCTATTCCCCACGGAAGTGTATCTAAAGAATTATGAAGTAATTTCCTTTTATCATCGTGAGGACTCAACGCGATTTTGGTTTGTTCAACACTATACACATTATGGGCAAAGGAACGTATCGTATTTTGAGTAATTGTCATCTGTTTCCAATTTTTCATACAATCGACATAATCATCAAAAGTTATTTTTACTACACATTTTTTAATACTCTTTAACGACTTTACCCCCACACTGAACTTTGTAACCGTACATTTTGGACCAACGAAATGTGTGATGATTTGTTCATTAGACTCATCTTTCATTACGCATAATACTTTTTATTAACTCTAGGTATATTGTATGGATTATTAGTGTAGTAGTCTTATGTATCAAATTTGTCAATGTTTGCGTCAATTAAATGTTTATATGCATCGTTACAAGTAAGTTGGTAAGCAAAACTGTTAGTGTCGGTGTACAATAGCTTACAATTGTCTACTGCCATTGTTGGAAGCATGAAATTATAGTGGAAGCCGTACATTCCAGTTTTGGAAATATCGAGAATTTCCATATCCACATACATTGGTTAATTGAAAATGCAGATTTTTTAATTGTCCTTAGAGTCGGATCATCATTGAAAATTGTTCTATTGCGATAACGCAGACTAGAAATGAGATTTTTAGCACCATAACGACCATCATGGGAAGATGCAAATTCTATGTTTGCATATACATTCCTTGCATTTTCAAACACAGCATTGTTCATCCGTAAATCTTTTTTCAAAGTCGCTCACAGCTTAAGTCCTCAATTGATTGTTTAATTCGATGTATCGTTTTAGACATGTGGATTGTTTAAAATTCAAAACTTTGTGAACTTTTTTCAATACCAACCAATGTTCTAATGTCTGCTTTAAATTCCTATAATGTAAAGTACATATAACACTCTTTTAATCGTGTACAGTGGTCATTAATTTTGCTAATTTTGAGCCGTGGGGTTTGCGGTGTTCGGAGCACAGCCTTTATGTCGATTATGCAAATTGATATGATACGTCAAATCAACTTGGAGAATATAACTTTCTGAAGAATCATCTGTGATGGATTTTATAAACTCTACATCATTTTTCAATATCATTTTCGAGGTCATCGTACTGTAAATGTTCATACATTGCCTCCTCATGCAAATTATTCGCTTCTGCTAGAGTATGTACGTTGATGGTTTCTCAGTATCATATTCAGACATATATTTGTTATAATTTACGTAGACGCCCCAATCAAAATACTACTACTAAGCTGTGTGTGTGTCATTAACTTTTATGTCTACATATTTCTACAGTCTTGATAATCACAAACAGCCCATGTATATATCAATTTTAATCATAACATACCTCGTATATAGTCGGATCATCATTGAAAATTGTTCTATTGCGATAACGCAGACTAGAAATGAGATTTTTAGCACCATAACGACCATCATGGGAAGATACAAATTCCATGTTTGCATATACATACCTTGCATTTTCAAACACAGCATTGTTCATCTGTAAATATTTTTTCAAAGTCGCTCACAGCTTAAGTCCTCAATTGATTGTTTAATTCGATGTATCGTTTTAGACATGTGGATTGTTTAAATTTCAAAACTTTGTGAACTTTTTTCAATACCAACCAATGTTCTAATGTCTGCTTCAAATTCCTATAATGTAAAGTACCTATAACACCCTTTTAATCGTGTACAGAGTTCATTAATTTCGCTAATTCAAACACAGCATTGTTCATCTGTAAATATTTTTTCAAAGTCGCTCACAGCTTAAGTCCTCAATTGATTGTTTAATTCGATGTATCGTTTTAGACATGTGGATTGTTTAAATTTCAAAACTTTGTGAACTTTTTTCAATACCAACCAATGTTCTAATGTCTGCTTCAAATTCCTATAATGTAAAGTACCTATAACACTCTTTTAATCGTGTACAGAGTTCATTAATTTCGCTAATTTTGAGCCGTGGGGTTTGCGGTGTTCGGAGCACAGTCTTTATGTAGATTACGCAAATTGATATGATACGTCAAATCAACTTGGAGAATATAACTTTCTGGAGAATCATCTGTAATGGATTTTATAAACTCTACACCATTTTTCAATATCATTTTCAAGGTTATCGTACTGTAAATGTTCATACATTGCCTCCTCATACAAATTATTCGCCTCTGTATAGAGTATGTTCGTTGATGGTTTCTCAGTATCATATTCAGACATATATTTGTTATAATTTACGTAGACACCCCAATCAAAATACTACTACTAAACTGTGTGTGTGTGTCATTAGCTTTTATATCTACATATTTCTACAGTCTTAATAGTTACAAACACCCCATGTATATATCAATTTTAATCATAACATACCTCGTATATTTACGTAGATATCCCCGCAGAATAATGATGCAAATATATTTTTAACATCGTGTATTGAAGAAATCTTAGTATACTGTTATGAACATAATTTTATGTAACACACAGCGGGTGATTCGAGCCTCCGAGAATGTCATTGTTATTTTTCAAATAAAATGTTACCTGCCCGTCGACCGTAATTTCTCTCTCTTATACCGACAAATCACAATATTTGAATAACATTTTGTGGGTTCCATGAGTAAAATCCTTATTTTTATAATTAAGTTATGGAAAGTGTTATTACATTTTGGTATAATAATCGGTGGTTTATTATTAACGTTTCAAATGATACCAATATTTCAGAATAGCTGTTTTAACGAAAAGTAATATTCAATAAAAATGTACCTCTAAGTTGTGAAATTAATGCTTCAAGATTTTTCTATTAGCATAGCATTCTTTTTGAAGAGCGGCTTAATTATATTAATTTAGTTGGAGGCAAGCCTGATGTCTTAGATGTCCTTTTCTATCACGATGGATATCTGTTAATACCAGTATCTACAAATATGTTGCTCTTTTGTTGGTTTCTTGCAAAATAATTCATATAAACCCACTGTTGCAGTAAATTTGTTAGTACAAGCACTGTCAAATAGACTTCTGTTTTTGTTATCCCTTGTATCATGTCATGTATATTACGTCGAAACCATCCTATAGTCAAATCAGATATTTTCATAAGTTTTTTGATTTTATAAAATTGAAGTCATCGTCATCGTGAAGAACACCGGTATCTTCTTCTTTTAATATAGAACCCACACGTATACACATAAGAATTTTTTTTTCTTCTTTCACGATGGATATCCGTTAATGCCAGTATCTGTAAATATGTTGCTCTTTTGTTGGTTATCAATATCGCCATCAGTATCATACGTCCCTCTAAATATTTGAGGTGATTCATAATGAAATTCGGAAATACAAGATTCCTGATATTTTGTTTCAAAGAGTACTGTTTGATACCAAAAATGTCAAACGTATAACGGTGGTGCATGTCTGGTGCCTCTATGGTGTATGTGTGCTAACCCTGTGATGTGTGTCAGCTGTCCCTCTGCTAAGGTACGTCTCTGATGTGTCTGTCTCTGAGGTGTTTCCGATGTGTCTCTGGCATGTCTCTATGTTACAGCAACCTACTTTTTTGAATAATGGTTTTATCTTATACTATGTTTTTTGTAAGCTTGATGTCCTCGGGAATCCCTATGTTCCATTATCTGTAAATATGGTGTTCTTTTTGTTGGTTTCTTGGAATATAATTCATATGAACCGAGTGTTGCAGTTAAATTTGTTTGTACTAGCACTGTCAAACTGATGTGAGTCCCGTGTGTGTTTGTTATCCTTTCTGCTGCGCCTCTGCTATCTGTCTGATAGACTGCTGATGTGTGTTATCCGCCTAATAATATAATGAGTCACAGCATATTTCACTATAATATAGTTGTACGAGCAACAAATCTCAAAGCATGCAAAAGCTTTAGGTGTCCTCTGTTGTCGAATAAAGTGGATTTGTTGTCATTATCGTTGTCGTTAACGTTGTCGTTGTCAACCATGTAGCATCTTTTATGAAAAAATATTTTATGACTACGACCTGTGTAAAAAGAAATACGGTATCTTTATGACTACACCCTGTATAAAATCACATCTTCTTATGACTACGCACTGTATATATAGCTTCTTTTACGACTACACCCTGTATATAAAGACGAATGGCATCTTTTATGATCACACCCGTTATACAAAATGCGGTATCTTTATGACTATACTCTGTGTAAAATCACATCTTTTATGACTACAGCCTGTATAAAATTGCATCTTTTATGACTACACCCTGTATATAAAGAAAATGAACAAGGGTGCTTTTGTAGAATATTGAGATAAAAATACACTTTTACACTCGTATGTTGATCGAAGCCATCCCTTTTCATACTGAAATTTAGAAGCCCCAATCAAAACCTTGAGATTGCCACTAAAAAAAATAATATGCGATTTTTCTATGATTACCTACGTGAAAATCCTTGAGATTTCAAAATAATACGCATATGGTCAATTTAAAAAACAAAATACGTAGGAATCCTCATAGCATACATATAGCGGTGTAGGCTGGGAACGATGAGGTCGTGGGTTCGAATCTCACTCGAGGCATAAAATTTTTTCGGTTACGTCATGCACAAATTTACCGGATAAAAAATGGACGACAGACATCTGAAAAAAGGAATCTGCAAAATTGAAGCGCGCCATCTAGCGAAATCTACTGGATAAAAAATGGCCGACGGATGAAAAATGGCCGACTGGATAAAAAATGGACGACACCGCCGACAGCTCCAACGCAGCGCCACCGTCGCCTGGCGGACCTTTTTCGAAGTAGTGGAGTGAAGCCCTCTTAGCTACACTACGCTATTATATCGTCATAATTTAATGTTTTTGCTACATCTTTTTCAGCGGATATTATAGACATGTTTGTTAATCGCTCTCGTCCAATATAATAACGAAGGTATGACTAACCAATTTTTAATTTGTTAAACTAGCGTTCGCAGGAAGCTGTTGTTACAGTCACTGAAAATATTTAATGCTATGTCTAGATTTGGAATACGTGTTTTGTAATGAGATTTGATAATTTTTCGTAGGATTTGAAAAGCATCCATATCCCCTAAATTTCCAAAAAATTCCATAGCTTGATATTTAAAACTCTCAATTTCACATACATACTCTGGACCATCTAAGTCGCTATTATACTTCAATGCTAGGTCTGCTGCACATCGTTTATGATCATCCAGTTGCATCATTTTTAAAGCTTGCTACCTCTTGCAGAGGAGTATTAGTATTTTATCTAAAACTTCATACATCTCTTTTTTCAGTAATTCAATTTCATTCATGGCAAACGAATTATCAGAAAGCATTCTCACCAGACATTTTATTTCATTTTGCAGCGTCTCTTTTCTGCAAGTTTCAATATTTGTTGTTTCGGCTAAACTTCTTACTAAATTGTAAAGTTTATCGAGAAAATGATTTCGGTATTGTTGAATTTCATTTTTTAGGCCATTTATAATTTGGGCAGCATTTTCAACTATAGTTTTTCTTTATTGCAAATTTAAAGTTACTTTATTAATTTTTCCTAATATTGTATCCCAAAATATTGTTAGCACAATAAATTTAGATTTAGTTAATAATATTAGCATATATCACAGAGTCTACTGAAACTTGTCTTTGTCCATTATAGATTTCATTAAGAAGGTCTATTATTAAAGGCAGTTGATTTCGTAAAGCTTTAACCGCATTAGTTTTCGCTGACCACCTCGTGTCACTTCAACATTTAAGATGAACTGATAACTTTTCCTTTAAGAGATCCCATCTACTAGTAGAATTTACAAATTTGTTGAATAATTGTTGAATTATTTCCAAACATGATTTTATTTGTACAGAAGTTTGTGCTGTGAGTCGTGGATGTAACAAATCTCGCCATATTATCATATGATTGTCCTCTTATACTACTAATTGCTTATCCACCTAATGCTATTTTATTTTCGATGTCATTAGCCACTGTTTCGCCGGTTTTTTCATGTGTCACAATAAAGTCTATAAAACTTTCTTCAATGCTACATTTATTCGTCTTAGGATCAATGTTAACATAGCGCAAAATTTGCGTCATCTGTCCCTGGTGAGAAGTATCAGGTATACTATCAAATCAAATAGAAAAATATTTTGCTTTTTGAATATTTGAAATACTATGCTGTTTAATTTTAGAAGCAACTATATTAATTATCTCATTTTGTATTGTAGGAGAAAAATAATGAACCCGATTTTCTTATGCCTTCAATATGTTGCGCAATAATAGGATCGTAATGACTAATTAATTCTAAGGTGGTCAGAAATTTTCCAGATTCGGGATGACCAATTTTTTCACAGGTTCCTGTCAAAGCACCATTATTTTTTACGCAGTGCAGAATGGCATCCAAAACAACTTTCAAAATATGTCTCCACTTTTATTTTCTTTAAAATCTCTTCTTGTACGTGATCGTCTATAAAACCACCTTTCTTAATTTTTGATTCGAAAGTTTTCCATTCGACATAATTTTTTTTGTGTTATAATGAATTTTCATGATGTGGTAACATAGGATTTAAATGCTGCTAGTCGTGAAACCCATCAGTTGTCCATACGTTCTGATATTTTACAAAAATTATACATGGAAAACAAAACAGTGCATCTGTAAAGTTTGAAATAACTAAAAATTTCTTCAAGAAAGCCTAAAAGAGGTAAATTTTTATTAGCATTTTCTTTTATATTTTGACAAAACTAAATTGGACTTTTTTCGCTCTATTTCAATGCTACATGAAGGACCAGTTATGTCCAAAAACTCTAGGTCAAATGTCATGCCCACCATGATAACTTTCAGTTTCCGTTTCTTAATTGTATAGAAAAATATTCGTCAGTTTTATTCAATATTTGATTTTTGTTTACAATTATAACAGTATATTTCATTTTCAGAAAAACCGTTAAAACTGTTAAGAAATAAACGGTTTCAAAAATTGAAACTAACTTTTTCGCATCTGTGGCCCTGAACAATATTCTATCATAAAATTGTTACCTGTATTCACTTCGAGGGATGTAACGGGCTAACAAACCGAAATTTGTCCAAAAATAACCAAAAATTCAGTATATCTGGATTTATAGGACAAACTGTACTCGCTCTAGTCAATTGAAAATCAATATGGTACATCTGTGAGACACTTTGAACAATATTAAATCATAAAATTGATCAATCGTATACTCTCTGGAGGCTGTATCGTGCTAACAAACTGAAAATTCTCCAAAAATGACGAAAATTTGGTACTTCAAGTACCATAGCACCTATTGTACTGGCTTTACTGAGTTGAATATCAATATGGTTCATCTTTGAGATTCTCTGAATAATATCCAATCATAAAATTGGTCACTCGTATATACTCCGGAGGCTGTATCGTGCTAACAAACTGAAACTTCTCCAAAAATGACAAAAATATCCTACTTAAAGTACTGTAGGACCTGTTGTATTGGCTCCGGTCAGCTGAAAATCAATAGGGTTCATCAGTGAGATGCCCTGAATAATATTCAATCGTAAAATTGGTGACTTGTTGAATTGCGGACGCTGTATTGTGCTAACAAACTGAAATTTCTCAAAAAATTACAAAATGTCGTGCTTCAAGTACCATAGCACCCGTTGTACTGGCTCTGGTGAACTGAAAATCAATAGGGATCACCTGTGACACGTCCTTAACAATATTCAATCATAAAATTGCTGACTTATTGCACTCCGGAGGCTGTATCGTGCTAACAAGACATGTAAGGAAAAGTGGCCGACGACAACGACGCCATACACACGGGATTTTTTTGTAAAAACCGTTTTTTCATGTTGTTGTTGATGAAAAACGTAAAAATAACTCTAAAAAAATTACTAAATTCAAACTTTTTTTGGGGTAAACCAATAATTTTCTCGCAAATAGGAAGGTTGGGCAGAAAAGTGAAAACGCCCATATCTCCGGTTTCACTGAACTGATTTCTACAAACTTAGTCTTCTTGGAACCAACATAAAAGTAATAATTTCGACATAACCTAGTAAGTAACATGCATGCTAAAGGGCGCATTTAATTGTTTAGTATCTGGTCTAGAGAGGCCATTAGTTATCATTTTCTCTCTCTCTCTCTCTCTCTCTCTCTCTTTCTCAGGTTTCAGTTCCGTGTTGAATGTTTAGATTTTTACGTAGAAGCAGCTCATCAGATATTTACCTAAACGATTTCCTTTTAATTCGATTGAAATTCAAGTCATGAAGTTATTATCTTTCTTAAATCCCTCAAATATTGAACACACCTTAGTCTAAATGTAAATGCTCTTGACAGAGAATTTCGTCTTTTGAAAAACAAACTCAGACAAAAATGTTGAGATGTTACACTTTTGGCCGGGTATATGCAGTACAAAAAAATCCCAATGGCACAGGACCAATTGGATAGACTTATGTCAGTAACATTTTTGCATAAAACCCAGAATAAAAAATTAGATACAAATGTATTAGAATGTTTTGAGATGTACAAAAAACCAAAGTAACATTTTGGCATCAAATCAAAAACAAATAAAATATAAATTTCTGGTCACTTTGTGAATTTTCCTAAATAAATATTTTAATGTACAATTTAGAGAAAAATGTTAAATACAAAAGCTGTAGAACGTGCTAAGGTCTATGAAAAAGCTCAGTAACCTTTTTGCATCAAATGAAAAACAAAGGAAATACGATTTTTTTCAACTTTGACAAGCCGCCATTTTGTTTTTACTGGGCCGATTTGGCTTATTAACGAACTCGTCCCAGAATTTGGTAGAAGCGACTTTTGTAGCGAGTTTGGTTTCCATCCGTCAAAAAATACGTCCTCTATAATGCTTACAAATTCCGTTATAACACATACATCTATATATATATATATATATATATATATATATATATATATATATATATATATATATATAAAACTGGTGAATATTGGGGAAAGCAGCAAGAAGAAAACGGAAAACATGTACTCTTAACGGAAAATTTTCAAGCTTTCGAGGATGATTGTCCTCATCATCAGGAATACTGAAATGGAAAAACAGCATTAAGATACTGTAGTTGATAAGTAATATATAATATAGAAGAAATCGCAACAGGTGTGAACTTACCTCCGAATTGAGGTTAGAATCCATTATGTTATATAAAAATAAACTACGGACATTCAAATATGGAACAGTTCACTAACAAAGGTTTAAAATAGCACAATCACAATCAGATGACTAAAAAAGCCAACATCTAACACCATTTTGCAGACAAACGAAACACGAGTGCTTTTTTATTGTCAAAAGCCGGCAGGAAACTGATATCAAATTCTTCTAATTTGGAGGGATTGAATTGACAGGCAAGGATGCCAACCAATAGTTGAGTGGATGAACGTGACAACAAGTACCATAAGAGAATGGTCTCCGTTGTGAAAGTTCATATTAAGGATGGAAAAGAAGAATGCAGAGGGGTTGAGAAATTGCATTCATAAGAAAGAAGAAGAGGAAATTGATATATCTCAATGGTAAGAGTTTTGTATAACAACAAAACATATACCTTGGAGGACAAAGTTAAAACACAACACCAGCCAAAAAAGACAAAATCAAAAGCAATTAAGTAATAATAATATTGTAATATAGTAATTATTAAAGTAAAAATAATAATAATTATGTAATATATATATATATATATATATATATATATATATATATGTATACTAAAAAGGTGATAATGGGTGCATCTACCAACACAAATGCACCCAGAATAAGAGATGTTTTTAAAGATATGTTAGCTATCCGCAAAAAGGGTAGTGTCAATTGAGGGAACGTGATTGTCATTAGTGGAAAGAAGGTTATAGTTGTAATCTAGGGATAACAAAAAGGAATAAATCTCACTCAAGTGGTCTGTGTCAGTCTTTTTGTTAATTACATTGTTAGATTGTGAAATAAAAGCCATTTCCAGAAATGATCTCTTAATTTTGTTAGACTCTGTCGCCAACACCTTTCCAGCCTCAAAATTCATACGATGGTCAAGAGAATGAACATGGTTTGCTAAAGCGCAACGCTCCGGATGTAATCTACAATCACTCTTATGTGAAACAATACGGTTAGAAAGTGATCTTAAAGTCTGTCCAATATACTGTTTATCACAGTCCCCACATGGAACGCTGTACACAAATTTGGTAAGAGAGGTCAACGGACATTTATCTTTAACTCTAGTAAAAATTGATCTAATTATTAGAGCAGTTTTGTTAGCAATTTTGAAATTGCCATATGCCCGGAACAATCTGGCAAGTCTCGGAGTAATGTCCTGAATGTATGGAAAGAAAGCGAAAATTGGAGGAGTAGGGATCGTAACAGCGCCAATATCCATTTGGGCCGAGTTAGGATGGCTATCATCAGTCAGCAGTTCCATGGAATTAGATGTGCTGAACAATAATTTATTAAGTAAAGTTCTTGGGTAAGAGTTATCCAAGAAAAGTTTGAATAAAATGTTAAGATTTTTATTGTGGAAGATACCGTTTGAAATTCTAAGGACTCTCAGTTTCATTTGTTTTACCAAGTTCACTTTCATAGAATGTTTGTGGTAAGAATGGTTTTTTTCCATTTCAGTATTCCTGATGATGAGGACAATCATCCTCGAAAGCTTTGAAATTTTCCGTTAAGAGTACACGTTTTCCGTTTTCTTCTTGCTGCTTTCCCCAATATTCACCAGTTTTATTCCGAACAGTCAGCAAAGACTATCTTCCTTTATATATATATATATATATATATATATATATATATATAAAGCAGATGTAGGAATATCGAGTGATATGTTAACAACAACAACAAAGAGATTCATGGGTAATTCACGCAAAATAAGGGCTACTGAAATAGAGTGGTAACCGAGGACATGCATGTTTCTGGCTCATTTTGCATAACCAAATAAGGATGTGAAATTTGGGAGCAAAGATGTTAATCGAAACATGGGAAAACACAAAATAACGGATTTCAGCAGGGAAACCAAACGCTCATTTGTGTCTTCAATTGGAAGATCCCGAGTTTTCAGGACATCAACCAACATCGACACGGAGGCGCATATAGCCCCCCCGCCATGAACCTTCCGACCCATAGTAAATAACAAAGAAGATGTAGGAATATCGCGTGATATGTTAACAACAGCGCCTCCGTGTCGATGTTGGTTGTTGCCCTGAAAACTCGGGATCTTCCAATTGAAGACACAAATGAGCGTTTGGTTTCCCTGCTGAAATCCGTTATTTTGTGTTTTCCCATGTTTCGATTAACATCTTTGCTCCCAAATTTCACATCCTTATTTGGTTATGCCGTCCTGAAGAGGCAAAATGAGCCAGAAACATGCATGTCCACGGTTACCACTCTATTTCAGTAGCCCTTATTTTGCGTGAATTACCCATGAATCTATTTGTTGTTGTTATATATATATATATATATATACACACATATATATATATATATATATATATATATATATATATATATTTATATATATATATATATATATATATATATATATATATATATATATATATATATATATTGAACTTATCGTAGTAAATATTAAAGAGAATGAGACACAAATATATGAAATTTTAACTTTGTCAGATGGTGAATAGAGATTACTTTCTTCAGACAGATAGAATTATCATTTATACGTATAATTATAAGTAAGAAATATATCTCATACCAAATCAAACACCTATGATATCAATTATCCTTTATAACTATATAAATACATCAATAATATTGAAAATCGTTACCTTAGATTTCAGTTGTAAACAATGAGTCATAAATTTTAATCCATCCTTGGTAAATTATAAATTCATATTGTTTTTATTAGCAGCATAGTTGATCATCTGTATATTTTATCTAGAATATCAAAATGAATCTGAAAAGAACATGAAATTATTATTATTACAGGATATTTGATACTCATATACAGACAAGTTATCACATTTGTTGAAATGAAATCATTGAACTGTCACTACATACAACGTCACGTCATGTAGCATAGAACTAAAACATAGAAATATATTCAACCACAGAAGTAAGTTAGAATTTTGAAATATTGAATATTTGCAAAGCGGATGGAATGTTTAAAAATATGTAATTGTATTAAATGATAGGACAAGTTCATAGGAGATAATTGGTAAATTATATATAAGAAATGAATTGAAAGGCATTATGAAAGATTTTAAGGACGTAATGATTGTAAATTCATTGATATTAAAAATTTAAAGTGGGATAGATACTATCATTGTAAATAAATATAAGATATATTTTGGAAATTGTTCACATGCAAATGGGTATAATGAATTATATTGAAATTTTACACAAATAATTAATAACAATAGGAATAAGAAGAAGACAATTAAATTAACTATTAAACATTCAATAAAAAGACTATGAAATATCTAGCAACTCAGTAGTGTTTTGTTTCAAATAACAAGACTAGCAACAAAATTTTGTTGATTTGAAAAACAAAGGTGTGTGTGGTGTGATGCTTAGGAAAATGGACATGTAAGAAAATCTTTCTAAAAATTTAACTAAAATAAGTAAAAATTGTTTGAAATTTAAGTAAGAACTGAATATAAATGATAAAGTATAACCTAAGAAACATTTAGAGAAAAAAATATTTCTAAATAACAATTATTTGTGGAAATTATCAGCTATTGAATTTGAGAAGGGACGCTATGCGTGAATTATAAGTAAATTCCTACATGATAGTCTTATGTATTTGATTAAAAGCATTTAGGATCATCGCAAAACATTTTAAGTCAAGTGAGAAGAACAATTTAATAAATTATATTGACTTACCTGCGATACAAACTAGCGAATTTATTTCCACGATTTGAAGAGAGTCCAGCTTCATTCCAGGAGGGGAGAACAGGAATAGAGTGCACATAAAGAGACTTCCAAGTGTTATGAACAGGTCAGTGTATATATAATTTATATGGTACCATTTAAAACAATTCAGACATATATATAACTAATTTGGCCAAATTTCACGTATAACTATTTTCTAAGTCTAAGAATTTTCAATTTGTATAGTAGTTTATAATAATAATTTGTTCAACTGATGTTTTTCCTTAATAGTGATAATGTTTTTCAATTCGATGATTCATAATTATATATACTAAATTTTGACTCTTCTGCATTTTATTTATGTCATATATTGATGATAGACAAAGGTGTGATATCATAGAGGTTGAATGGGTATGTTCCGAGCTATCACTCACAGTATTTTTATAAGAAACAATGGTAAGGTAATATTTGATAAATGCAAATTTCATATATTTTAATTATCATGAACCCAACGAAAGTAAGTTTCTCATGTTCTCCGTTAAATTAATAAATAAATAAAACAAATCATATTTAACCTGAGCTAGCCAATTCAACGATATAAAAACATAGACAAATCATAGATAAATTATAAATAAAAATAACCAAAGTAACATAAATTTATATTATAATATATATATATATATATATATATATATATATATATATATATATATATATATATATATATATATATATATATATAAATAACCAATGAAAAGATTAAAGAATAACGCGTGGAATATAAAACAAAAACAGAATTAGCGGGCATATCACGCAAAAGAGGTTACAGAGAATGAGTGGTAACCGTAGACATGCATGTTTCTGGCTCATTAGCCTTCATCGGTACGGCATAACCAAGAAAAGGTGTACAACTTGGGAGCAAGGATGTTAATTGAAACATGAGAAAACACAAACAACGGATTTCAACAAGATAACCAAACGCACATTTGCGCCTTCAAATGGAAGATCCCGAGTTTTCAAGACAACAACCAACAGAGACACGGAGGCGTCTATAGCTCTCCTGTCTAAACCTTCTGACCCTGGAAATAGACAAATAATCAATGAAAAGATTAAAGAATAACGCGTGGAATATAAAACAAAAACAGAATTAGCGGGCATATCACGCAAAAGAGGTTACAGAGAATGAGTGGTAACCGTAGACATGCATGTTTCTGGCTCATTAGCCTTCATCGGTACGGCATAACCAAGAAAAGGTGTACAACTTGGGAGCAAGGATGTTAATTGAAACATGAGAAAACACAAACAACGGATTTCAACAAGATAACCAAACGCACATTTGCGCCTTCAAATGGAAGATCCCGAGTTTTCAAGACAACAACCAACAGAGACACGGAGGCGTCTATAGCTCTCCTGTCTAAACCTTCTGACCCTGGAAATAGACAAATAATCAATGGAAAGATTGAAGAATAACGCGTGGAATATAAAACAAAAACAGAATTAGCGGGCATATCACGCAAAAGAGGTTACAGAGAATGAGTGGTAACCGTAGACATGCATGTTTCTGGCTCATTAGCCTTCATCGGTACGGCATAACCAAGAACAGGTGTACAACTTGGGAGCAAGGATGTTAATTGAAACATGAGAAAACACAAACAACGGATTTCAACAAGATAACCAAACGCACATTTGCGCCTTCAAATGGAAGATCCCGAGTTTTCAAGACAACAAGGCGCAAATGTGCGTTTGGTTATATTGTTGAAATCCGTTGTTTGTGTTTTCTCATATTTCAATTAACATCCTTGCTCCCAAGTTGTACACCTTTTCTTGGTTATGCCGTACCGATGAAGGTTAATGAGCCAGAAACATGCATGTCTACGGTTACCACTCATTCTCTGTAACCTCTTTTGCGTGATATGCCCGCTAATTCTGTTTTTGTTTTATATTCCACGCGTTATTCTTTAATCTTTTCATTGATTATTTGTCTATTTCCAGGGTCAGAAGGTTTAGACAGGAGAGCTATAGACGCCTCCGTGTCTCTGTTGGTTGTTGTCTTGAAAACTCGGGATCTTCCATTTGAAGGCGCAAATGTGCGTTTGGTTATCTTGTTGAAATCCGTTGTTTGTGTTTTCCCATGTTTCAATTAACATCCTTGCTCCCAAGTTGTACACCTTTTCTTGGTTATGCCGTACCGATGAAGGCTAATGAGCCAGAAACATGCATGTCTACGGTTACCACTCATTCTCTGTAACCTCTTTTGCGTGATATACCCGCTAATTCTGTTTTTGTTATATATATATATATATATATATATATATATATATTTTTCGTTTATATTTCTTGGGAATTTTTGGTCCTGGATTAATTAAATCATTAGATGATTTTTAAAATTTATATTGTAATACATTAACGTTTCGGTCGTTTTTGACCTTCATCAGAATATAAAACACTAAAATAGAAATAGGTTCTTAAAATCCTAGTGTATAAATTGTAAAACTATGACATACCTGTGGATTATATTCCAGCGAGTGCCACATCACATATTAAATTAAGTTAAAATAAAATGAACTTTAACGATACATTTAAAAACATTTTACAAGTAACGGTGTGTGTATCTCAACCTTCATAGTAGTACTGGTGTCTATGGCTAATGGTATTATTTGAAAATGCTGTTTTTTCCTATACGCATTTATTTCTTTTTAATAATAGTTGTTATGGTTTTTGTTGGGAAACATACATGAAATAGTTGTTTACTTTATTATTCTATTTTATTATATTATTATAAATTTTGCTTAAAGATTTTGTGTCGGTTTTGTAATTTAGGTTTTTTTTATTTCTCTGTATTTCTATAGTTTCATAAATTTCTCTTTTTCTGGTGTGACTTTCACTTTTTAAAATTTTTGTGTTCTCAAAATCAAAACTATGCTTTTTATCCTGCATATGTGTTGTTAAGGCAGTTTTATTTTTCTTATCGTACTTGTGACCATTTAACCGATTTTTTAAATATTGGCTAGTTTGCCCGATATAGACACTGTCGCAGTCCATGCATGGAATTTGATAAACTATATTGCTCTTCTTTTGATCAGGAATTTTTGACTTTAATTTACTGAAGTTGGATTTTGAGAGGTTGTACCCTTTATGTGCAATTGTAATGTTATGGCTTTTAAAAATGTTGTTGAATTTTTCGGATAGTCCTGGTATGTAAGGCAAGGAAAGGTACTTTTGATTGTTTTTTTGGTTTTTTTGGAGGTTTTGATTATGGAACTTATGAATGCGTTTTTTAAAGATGGTGTTTATCAGTTTTTCTGGGTAGTTATTGATTTTAAGGGCTTCCTTTGCTTTTTTTATAGAATTTTCCCGGAATTCAGGGCAAGACAATTTAATTGCCCGATCGGCTAGACCAATGATTACTGACTTTTTTTGGGACATGGGGTGTTGTGAATTGAAATTCAGGTATCTGGATGACCAGGTTTCTTTCGTATACCACTCTGTTTTTATATTATTGTTTTTGTGATGGAGTGTTAAGTCCAAAAAAGAAATTTTATTTTGTTTTTCTACTTCTATTGTGAATTGAAGTTTGTTGTGGTAACTGTTAAATTTATCTAGGATGGTTTGAGTTTTATTTTTTGGTACGGCAGTGATACAATCATCTACATAGCGAAAGAAAAAAGGAGTGTGAAAATTTAAACTTTTTAGAATGGTTTCTTCCAGGTCTTCCATCACTATCTGGGCTATTACGCTGGAGATTGATGCTCCCATAGCACAACCATCAATTTGTTTGAAAAATTTTTCTTTGTACATGAAATAAGTAGAGTTAAGAGTAAGTTCTATAGCTTCTAGGAACTCATTCAAAGGAATATCGGTATATCTACTTATTTTGTCGAACTTTTTTGTTATTATTTCTTTAGCTTTTGTTATTGGTATGCTAGTGTATAACGATACTACATCTAGGGATATTAAGGAGTACTCATTTGGTATAAGTAAGTTTTTTATTTTATTTTTGAGGTCTACAGAGTCTTTAATGTAGTAATTATTTTGATTAATAACATTTTGTAGAATTCCTTTTAAATATTTTGAAAGTTTTTCAAACGGTGATTGGATACAGGAAACGATTGGTCTGAGGGGTATTCCCTGTTTGTGTATTTTGGGAAGGCCGTAAATTCTTGGAGGTTGGGCATTTAGGATTTTTAGGTTTTTAGCCGTATTTGGTGAAATATACATTAAATTTTCCCAGCGAGATATTAACGAGTTGTTATTTTTTTGGTAAATATTAGTTGGGTCTGCTTTTAATTCTTTATAGATGTTATTGTCTTGCAAAAGGTCGTTAATTTTTTTATCGTAATCATTTTCATACATAATAACAGTTTTATTTGATTTATCAGAATTTAGGATAAGTAAGTTTTTATTTTTATTAAGAAATGTTTTGGTTTTGTCAACCATATTCAAAAATGATTTTTGTCGTTTTATATGCAAATTTTTTTTATTATTATTAAAATTATTTTTGTGATTTGTTATTATATTACAACATTTTGACCTTAGTTCGTCTTTGGTTACATGGTTAAGACTTTCTAGGGAGATTTCTATGTTTGTAATTATGTCTGAAACTGGTATATCCTCAGGGTTTTTTAAAGGTATCGCAAAGTTGGGCCCTTAACTAAGTATTTCGTTGACATAGTCCGGGATGTCGACGTGTGTAAGATTTTCTACCCAGCAAGGGTTGCTAACAGAGAGTTTTTTTATTTTATTACTAAGGTTGTTGAATTTATTTATATTTTTTTGTTTGATTTTCTGAAACATAGTTTCGACTTTTTTTGATTCGTTATCAATAAATAAAGTAAAGTCATGTGGTAATAGGGTTTGCAAAACCTGTTTTGTATTGTTGATGTTAGTTTGTATAAGATGTAAAGTTTTTGTTGTATCTGTTATCAAGAGATTTAAAGTATCTTGTACGAATGTTTTTTGAATGCACTCGCTGAACTTTCGTCCAAGGTCTTTACAGTTGAAAGTTATATGATTTACTTTTAGTTTGAGAAAGGTTGGTGTCAGATTTTCTTCTTTGCATCTGAGAAGAAAAATTCGTCTATTCTTCTGTTTACATTGCTGTATACGTAGTTTAGGAAAATATTTCATTTGGGATGTCGTGATTTCTCCATAGTTCTTAGCAATATCTTTGTAGGTAAGCATATTTTCACCCATGCTTAAATATATTTAGAAAATTCGAGTTTTTTTTTTCTTGGACCTTAAAGTTTATATTTTTTTCGTTTATATTTCTTGGGAATTTTTGGTCCTGGATTAATTAAATCATTAGATGATTTTTAAAATTTATATTGTAATACATTAACGTTTTGTATTACTGCCGTACCAAAAAATAAAACTCAAACCATCCTAGATAAATTTAACAGTTACCACAACAAACTTCAATTCACAATAGAAGTAGAAAAACAAAATAAAATTTCTTTTTTGGACTTAACACTCCATCACAAAAACAATAATATAAAAACAGAGTGGTATACGAAAGAAACCTGGTCATCCAGATACCTGAATTTCAATTCACAACACCCCATGTCCCAAAAAAAGTCAGTAATCATTGGTCTAGCCGATCGGGCAATTAAACTGTCTTGCCCTGAATTCCGGGAAAATTCTATAAAAAAAGCAAAGGAAGCCCTTAAAATCAATAACTACCCAGAAAAACTGATAAACACCATCTTTAAAAAACGCATTCATAAGTTCCATAATCAAAACCTTCAAAAAAACCAAACAAACAATCAAAAGTACCTTTCCTTGCCTTACATACCAGGACTATCCGAAAAATTCAACAACATTTTTAAAAGCCATAACATTACAATTGCACATAAAGGGTACAACCTCTCAAAATCCAACTTCAGTAAATTAAAGTCAAAAATTCCTGATCAAAAGAAGAGCAATATAGTTTATCAAATTCCACGCGGGGACTGCGACAGTGTCTATATCGGGCAAACTAGCCAATATTTAAAAAATCGGTTAAATGGTCACAAGTACGATAAGAAAAATAAAACTGCCTTAACAACACATATGCAGGATAAAAAGCATAGTTTTGATTTTGAGAACACAAAAATTTTAAAAAGTGAAAGTCACACCAGAAAAAGAGAAATTTATGAAACTATAGAAATACAGAGAAATAAAAAAAACCTAAATTACAAAACCGACACAAAATCTTTAAGCAAAATTTATAATAATATAATAAAATAGAATAATAAAGTAAACAACTATTTCATGTATGTTTCCCAACAAAAACCATAACAACTATTATTAAAAAGAAATAAATGCGTATAGGAAAAAACAACATTTTCAAATAATACCATTAGCCATAGACACCAGTACCACTATGAAGGTTGAGATACACACACCGTTACTTGTAAAATGTTTTTAAATGTATCGTTAAAGTTCATTTTATTTTAACTTAATTTAATATGTGATGTGGCACTCGCTGGAATATAATCCACAGGTATGTCATAGTTTTACAATTTATACACTAGGATTTTAAGAACCTATTTCTATTTTAGTGTTTTATATTCTGATGAAGGTCAAAAACGACCGAAACGTTAATGTATTACAATATAAATTTTAAAAATCATCTAATGATTTAATTAATCCAGGACCAAAAATTCCCAAGAAATATAAACGAAAAAAATATAAACTTTAAGGTCCAAGAAAAAAAAAACTCGAATTTTCTAAATATATTTAAGCATGGGTGAAAATATGCTTACCTACAAAGATATTGCTAAGAACTATGGAGAAATCACGACATCCCAAATGAAATATTTTTCTAAACTACGTATACAGCAATGTAAACAGAAGAATAGACGAATTTTTCTTCTCAGATGCAAAGAAGAAAATCTGACACCAACCTTTCTCAAACTAAAAGTAAATCATATAACTTTCAACTGTAAAGACCTTGGACGAAAGTTCAGCGAGTGCATCTTAAAAAAATTCGTACAAGATACTTTAAATCTCTTGATAACAGATACAACAAAAACTTTACATCTTATACAAACTAACATCAACAATACAAAACAGGTTTTGCAAACCCTATTACCACATGACTTGTTTACTTTATTTATTGATAACGAATCAAAAAAAGTCGAAACTATGTTTCAGATAATCAAACAAAAAAATATAAATAAATTCAACAACCTTAGTAATAAAATAAAAAAACTCTCTGTTAGCAACCCTTGCTGGGTAGAAAATCTTACACACGTCGACATCCCCGACTATGTCAACGAAATACTTAGTTTAGGGCCCAACTTTGCGATACCTTTAAAAAACCCTGAGGATATACCAGTTTCAGACATAATTACAAACATAGAAATCTCCCTAGAAAGTCTTAACCATGTAACCAAAGACGAACTAAGGTCAAAATGTTGTAATATAATAACAAATTACAAAAATAATTTCAATAATAATAAAAAAAAATTGCATATAAAACGACAAAAATCATTTTTGAATATGGTTGACAAGCTTAAAGGAAGAGCCGCTGAATTAGTTAATTCACGCGACCCTTCAAATTGGGAAGAAATTCAAACATTATTAAATACTCACTTTGGAGATTCTCGCGACTTAAATTCATTAATTCAAGACCTTCAAAGAATGAAACAACTACCAAACGAATCGCCTTTAATTTTTGTCTCGAGATTACAAACTCTGGAAGCAAAAATGTATTCAGCTATGAGTAAACAACAGCATTTAACAACAGATCAAAAAGTAGCACAAACACGTCTTATAGAATCATTAACTTTAAATACTTTATTAACCGGTCTAGACCCAAAAATAGGTCAAAAAGTTAGAGCTAGTAATCCAATAAGTGTTTTATCAGCTATTTCACGAATCAGAAGAGAACTTCAATTAACTTACTATGAAAACCACAAACCTCAGACTAATCGTAATACAAATAATATACCTACTCGTAGATTTAGCCAAAATTCACCAAAACGTAATTTTTGTCATAGAATGGGACATACTATAAATGAGTGTCTCACACGTCAAAGACAATCTCAAAATTCAGCTCAGGGTTCCTTTAGACCAAATCAAACCCCTAATTCACATAACCAAACAGGCCAAAATTTTCAACAAAGGCCACAATTTCAAAATAACCAACAAAATCAAAATCGCCTATCTGTAATTAGACGAAAACCAAGTTTTAGACCTCAAGGACCACCGGGAAATCGACCCAACACAAATTTTAATCAACAAAGAACTTTTCATTTCAATAGAAATCATGATTTTAACAAACACTCTCATAACAGTTATGACTATCATACAGATGATAGTCAAAATTATTATGAAAATCAAGAACAATACTCCGATAATTCACTTGATTTTCAAGAATATTACCAAGAAATTAACCCCAGTGCTCCTGACTATTATACTGTTAATAGTGAAATAGAGTAAAACTATTATACTGCTGATAGCAATCCTAACTCTGATAATGGTGTACCAGTTTGCAATACGAATGAAGACGAAACTTTCGATTATAGCTATATCGAACAAGACAATTTTAATTATAATAATGAAAATGTTTATAATTTTGATTCTGATAACCTCCTAAATCAAAATCATGATTATTATCAGGATTTTCGACAAGGCCCTTTGCAGACGAAACCCCCAGATCCGCTAAACGATCAAATTTCAAATTTGTCGATCCCAGACCTCAGTTCACAAATCCAAACCATGAGGTTGAACAGTCCAGAATCGGACTGCCTCGAACAGATGTTCATGTAAAAAATACCTTACCGGTAAATTCTAAAAACTTATATTATATTAAAGACAGAACAAACACTAATAAAATTCTAATTGATACAGGTGCTGGATTATCAATTTTCAAGCCCAAAACATGCGAAAATTATAGAAATCGATTCCTGAAAATGTAATTATTCAAGGTATAACGAACCAAAAAATAAGAGTTAACGAATCAACCCTTATTCCATTTAAACCTAACGATCCACACAGAGTATTTATTTGTAATTTAGATATTGATTTTGATGGATTATTAGGCATAGATTTTTTAGAACATTATAATTGCATAGTTGATCTAAAAAATAAACAACTTATCACTGATTTCAGAATTGTACCATTATTTAAAGTAACAGATATTTCAATTGAAAATCAATTCCCACAAATTTACAAAAATACAATTTCCATTGAACCCAGGACTGAGCAAATCTTTAAACTAAAATGCGATTTAGTTAATGATTCTATACTGGTAGGTCAAGAAGTAGAGAAAGTTAAACTACCAAACGCATTAGTTAAAATAAATGAAAAAGGAGAATTTTTTGTTTCAGTATTAAATGTTAATTGTATACCTAAAACCGTAACATTTTAAAAACTTAACCTAGAATCATATGAAATAAATACTGTAAATAATATTCAACTAACTACTCAAGAAATGTGCACCGATAGAACATCGGAATTAAAAAATCAACTAAGACTTGATCATCTTAATGAAGAAGAACGAGACTTAATTTCCCAACTTTGTCATGATTTTTCTGACATTTTTTATTTAGAAGGAGACATACTTACTTTTACCAACGAAATAAAACATTCTATAGATACGCAAAATTCTAAGCCCACTTATGTAAAATCATATCGCTATCCCCAAATTCATAAACAAGAGGTGAAAGATCAGATCAATAAAATGCTTTCACAAAACATTATACAACCCAGCAATTCTCCATGACCGTCCCCTGTGTGAGTGTTGCCCAAGAAGCTCGACGCATCAGGTAAACAAAAATGGCGTGTTGTCGTAGACTACAGGAAACTGAATGAGGTTACTGTGGACGACAAATACCCGTTACCAAACATTGGAGATTTATTGGACCAGCTTGGTAAGTGTCAATTTTTTACGACACTAGATTTTGCATCAGGCTTTCATCAAATTGAAATAATGCCGGAAGATATACCAAAGACCACCTTCACAGTTGAAGACGGACATTTTGAATTCCTCAGAATGCCGTATGGTCTGAAAAATGCACCTTCAACATTCCAGAGGGTCATGGACAATGTTCTTGCTGGAATTCAAAACGAGCAATGTCTTGTCTATATGGACGACATCATCGTCTATTCACCGACAATTCAAGATTATATTACCCGCTTAACAGAAGTATTCAAGAGACTTCAAAAAGCTAACTTAAAACTTCAGCCAGACAAGTGCGAATTCTTGAGAAAAAAAGTCTCCTACCTTGGACATTTAATCACGGAAGATGGCGTTAAGCCGTTTCCGGCAAAAATTGAATGCGTCAAAAAATTCCCTCAACCTACGAATTAAAATCCTTTTTGGGACTCGCTGGTTACTACACAAGATTCATACCGAACTTCGCTAAAATTTCCAAACCAATGACAAAACTTTTACAAAAAGATGTCCCATTTAATTTTGACTCCGCTAGCGCATTTGCAATCGGTGCGGTTTTGTCACAAGGCCCAATAGGTAAGGATTTACCGATAGCCTATGCGTCTAGGACATTGTGCAAAGCAGAAACAAAATACTCTACGAGAGAGAGAGAACTTTTGGCAATTGTGTGGGCAGTTTAACACTTTAGACCCTATTTATATGGCCGAAAATTTACCCTTATAACTGACCACCGTCCACTTACTTGGTTATTCTCAATAAAAGACCGCGGTAGTCGTCTAGTACGATGGCGCCTCAAATTAGAGGAATACGACTATCAAATTGAATTCAAATCTGGCAAATCTAATAAAAATGCCGATGCCCTTTCTCGAATAAAAATTAACCACATAAATGACTTCGATTCATTTCGTTCAAAATTAGGAAACTCCAAATATTTACCTTACCCAATTTATCCCGCTATTGAAGAAGCAGGGTCATCCCAACAAACTGAAAATAAACCTGAAATTGACTGGGATGCTGCTGCAGGAAAATTTTTGTCTTTTGAGGAACTTTATAAAACAAAATCACTGATCGACTATTCTAAAATAGAATATTCCAATAATCATCTACTAGACAAACAAAATAAAAAGATTTTAACCTTTTTCGAACAAAATAATCTACAAGATTTTCATGAAAAAATAATTGAGGATATATTTGAGGAAAACCCCGACTTTTCTTATGCAAAAATTAATGTACTTAGTAGTAAAACTGTCAAAAATAGAAAATACCTTATTATTGCTATACCATGGGATCCAGACAGTATTAGTGAATACTTATTTGCAGCAATTTACAGAAATCGAGATTTATTTAAAGCTTCAGTAAAATGTTTTATCGAAAATAATCCCGACCTACCAATATTAGAAAAACTATCATTTCTATGAAACCTTATGTTGAAAATTAACTTATTTTCAGGTTTCTGCTGCTGATCGGAACAGCAACATGTCAATATAAAATCGAACCCATAAACAATACAGTTGGAATCTACTACCACGACGAAACCAAAATAATGGTTTCGAACGACGAATGGACTTTATTAGTGCATAGAAATATATCAGCTTTTAAACAAACTTTCAAAAGAAATAATAGAATTCTTGACACAATTCAAAATACCTTTACTTCAAACTACTCCAGTACTCCGATACGAAGTAAAATCAAATTTGGCATTATTACAACAAATTACAAAATCTATTGGCGATAAATTTAGTGAAATATCTTTCGATGTTAAAAGACAAAAACGAGGGTTAATTAATGGTATTGGTACTATATTTAAATCAATAACCGGAAATCTCGATGCGTCTGACGGTGAACATTATATGGACTGCATTAATAAATTAAAAACTGATCAAAACCAGATAGAAAACTTATTAAAAAATAAAATGTCAATCACAGTACCAACAGTACCATAGGACAATTGAAATAAAATGAGAAAATATTTAATTCAGATATAGAAAAGATTGAAACCACCATTAGACAATCAACAAACGAAATTGTGCTTATCGAAGCCAAATTAAATTTCTTTGAAATTTGCGACCAACTAATGGAAAGTTATTCGTATCTTGAAAATACTATTAATGATATTCTAAACTCTATCACTTTTGCACAGCTTCAAATAATTCATACTTCTATTATTGAACCAGAAAATTTGATCACTGCTCGTAGGAAAATATCAGAAAATACAGTAAGGAAAGGTTTACCGCTACCAATAAAATATTCTGAAATTTCACAGTATTTGGAAATAATCGATCTCGAAGCATATCAAACAAATTCAGACCTTGTCTTCGTTTTTAAAATACCTTCTATTGAACCACAAGTATTTACTTTATTCCACCTATACCCAATACCAATTTATGATAATAGAACTGGATTTCAGCACATTTTATCGTTTTCACAAAAATATTTAGCGCGAGATGATGATTCTTTATCCTACATTCATATCCACGATTTACAAAAATGTAAACAGTTATCTACGCATCAAAAGTTGTGTCGCGATGTTTACGCGTACCCTATAGACGATAACGCGATATGTGAAGCCCGTTTGTTAAGACAATATAAGACATTTCCTGCGAATTGTAAAAGTGCGTTAGTCAACGGACAAGGTTATAGTGTGCAAAAACTCGAAGAAAACGTGTGGCTAGTGTCGATTGCCGAACCGGTACACGTGACCATAAGTCTTCCAGACACAAAAACGAAAACATTAACCGTAAATGAAAATTCTATTTTATAGCTATTCTCAGGATGTTCCGCCTTTGTTGGCATTACTAAAATACAAGCTAGTACCAGAAAAACTATAAACATTCCTCATGTACTTCATCCCGTAATGGTTGATTACAACTGTTGTCTGGACATTCCAAACAAAGTAGAAGTACCCAAAATAGAACCACTAGATCTTAATAACATTAACTTGAATGATCTGCAAGTGACAAAACACAAACTGGACCAATACTCAAAAAGTTTAGATGAACTCATAAACAAACCGTTTGTTGAGAAAAATATTTCTTGGTTTACATATACTACGATCTCACTCGTCGTTGCCTTGATCCTCCTCTACACCTGTTACAAGTGTAGAAATATTAAATTCAACAAATAGCCAGGAAAGCCTATTCCGGACCAACCAAATGATGTTTTTATTAAAATTCATAACATTCTGCCAAAAAGAAGACCCAAACTTGAAACCAAAGCCTCTGAGGAAGTGGAAACCGAAAATTGACAATTTTATGGTTTAATGTATACCTTTATATTTTTATTTTTTATATTTTGTGTATTTTCCTTTTAATCTTGAAATCTCTGTATGTATTGTATTGTCTATTTTATATTTTATGTATTTTGGTTTTTATTCTCAAAATTGTTGTTTATTAAACAACAATTTTAATTAAGGGGGGAGTTGTTATATAGGAAAAAATGCTTATGTTTAAGTAATGTTACGCAATGTCAAACATCAGGTTACGATTTCCGTATTTTCATGAGAACGATGCTACGTTGCGTTTTTTATAAAATAAACACATTAAGTAACACAAATATCATGTTACAGAAGAATAATGATTTTTGCACTTTCATGGGAGCGACGCTACATCGAGTTCTCCATGAAAATAAACGCTGACGTTGCTTTAACCAAATCTATAAATTCTTTGACTTTATGTAAAATAGTCAGTTACAATTATAATTTCCAACTAATAATTCTTTTTTATATAACATAAAACTGTGTAACTCAATAAAAATTGTTTTTAAAAAGTTTAATGTGAATTTGTGAATATAACATATATATATATATATATATATATATATATATATATATGTATGTGTTATAACGGAATTTGTAAGCACTATAGAGGGCGTATTTTTTGATGGGTCGAAACCAAAGCCGCTACAAAAATCGGTTAGGCTAAAATCTTGGACGAGTTCGTTAATGAGCCAAGTCGGCCCAGAAAAAACAAAATGGCGGCCTGTCAAAGTTAATAAAAATCGTATTTCCTTTGTTTTTCATTTGACGCAAAAAAGCTATTGAGCTTTTTCACAGTCCTTAACACGTTCTACGACTTTGTACTATATTAAAGCATTTATTTAAGAAAACTCACAAATTTACTAGAATTTTTTTTTATTTATTTTTTGATTTGATGCTTAAATGTTACTTTGGTTTTGTGTACGTCTCAAAACATTCTATTACTTTTGTGCCTAATTTTTTATTTTGGGTTTTATGCAAAAATGTTACTGAAATAAGCCTGTCCAATTGGTCCTGTGCCATGGGGATTCTTTATTTGCACAACTATTTAACAAATTTTCAATTAAATTTCTAATTTAATTTTTCTTGCAACTAAGGAGACTTTGTAAATATAGCAAGCAGTGGAAGTGTCCGCAAGTGAGCTTAGTATGTCACTCGATATTTGGGTTAAGATAAAATCAAAACATATCTATTTTATTTGTTAATCTGTGGTCTCAGCCAATATTTACGATAGTCACAGTTACATTTTTAGGAAAAAAAACATCAGTTTGGTTTTAAGTGAAATATTTATTTATTAGTGACAAATATTCATGAGGAATTTGGAAAAAATTGTATCAATACTAATTCGTATGTCACGATCGCTCCTGCCATCTGAAAAATAGAAATGATTAGTTAATTGAAGCACTTGTCAGATAATAGGAAACATACAGCAAATATACTTATTTAGTTCAAATCATTAATATACGAACTAACTCGTATATTCGTTCTACTGACAATACCACATCTAATCTTGTATTACATTTGTCAATATAGGAACAAGTTTGCCTAAACACGCTGCCTGATTCAGTGACTTAGGACTAGGGTTGGCAAGGATATTGTACCAAATGATATAATTAGTTTTACACTTTGTCTTTAACTCATCCAATATTATACCAAATTGTATTAAACCATTAAATATGAAAAAGTATTATATTAATTAGTAAGTACATTATTTTTAAAGTCAACTGAAATGGTTTGGGGCTCTTAATTACCGCATAGTCTCACGGCCTTTGTTGGTTCCGACGCCAACGCCGATAAAGGTGGCCTAGCTTAGCGGTTAGTTTAAACGGTGTGAAATCGACAAATATTTATTTGTGACATTCTAACATCAATTTGTTCGATTCAAATCACTTAAGGATATTCCGTATATTATCAGAGGCAATTTGTTGGATTTCAGACCAGTTTTGCCCTTCGTAAATAATCGCTGTGTCGTCAGCAAATGACGAGATTACTCCAGTTGAGTCCAACTATAGCAAATCGTTCAAGTAAATTAAAAATAGTATTGGCCCAAGGACGGTTCCTTGGGGAATTCCGACTGTTACTAACTCTTCTTGGCTACACATATCATCTATTTTTACAACTTGATTGCGGTCTTTGAGATAAGTTTCGAAAAGATCTAGTGCAATGCCGCGAATTCCAAGACATTCTAATTTATCAACCAATAATATATTATTTCCGTGTCAAAAGCTTTTGCCAGATCAACAAACACTCCCAAACCAGATTTTTTGCGATCAATAGCTGAATAAACGATGGATGTAATCTGGCGATAGCATCCTGAGTAGATTTTCTCTCCTGAAACCCGAATTGGGGATAAGAGATTATTTTAATATTATTAAAACTAACTTAGCGGTTTATTACAGCTCTTTCAAATAATTTTGCTACTGAAGAAATGAAAGGTATAGTTGCTTAGAAGATGTTTGTCTCCTGATTTGTAAATTGTGACTTTTCCATTATCTAAAGCTAAGTTAATAATATACGATATCGGTTGACACACAAAATTACTGGTTAATTTAAGGATTTCGTTTGATATACCATCGAGGCCACTCCACTAGCTTTTTATCGTCCAATTCCCTAATATACTCTTCTATTTCGGTGTGGTGTGTTGGCTTCAGAAATATAGAGAAATAGACGTGTTTAGTTTTGGTTTTTATTTCTGGACTTCGAGGAATTGCATTAACCATTTTTCCACCAATACTAGAGAAGTATTGATTGAAGTGTTTTGCAATTTGCAGTTTGTCAGTTATATCAGCACCATTATCAGACTTAATATTATTTATTGCCCTGTTTGCATTCGGTTTATTGCAGAACTCCTTAATGACGTTCCACACATTTTTTGTAGATGATTTATTTTCAGCAATCTTTTGTTTTGAGGTATTCATGTTTCGTTTTTTTAATAATGAAGAAAGTTTATCTTCGTAATTATTATATGCAGCTTTTTTCTCTCAGTTGAAAGGATCTCTTTTGAAAAGTTGTTGTAATTTCTCCCTATTATTAATAGAAGTTATAAGGCCGTTGGTGATTCACGAATTCTTCTTTTTGAAAGTTTCATTTTTTTTGGAATAAGTAGATTTTTTTATTATTTCATTCAGATTTTTAATGAACTTATCAGTAGCAAAATTAACTTCCCTTCCTCCATCAACAGTTATCCATCTCTCAGCGCTGATTATATCTAACAATTTTTTTTTCGTTCAGAAAATTTTGGTCACATGGCTGTCATTACTTTCATGTTTATTTTTCAAGTTAACTATTTCTACAGTTATGGAGAAGTGATCGGTGATACTAGTAAAAATTACGGCTCGGTGGATATTTTCAATAATGTCCGCATTATATTTTAAAAATATGTGGTCCAGACAGGCTCTTGAGACAGTAGTTATTCGAGTAGGGTTATTTATCAGGGATCTAAATCCTTCAGCTGACAAGACATTTAGATAATCTTCCACATCTTCATCATCTTGCTCTAATATATTTATATTTAAATCTTCCAAAAAAAATGTAATCGTTAACAGGAAAAAAAATTCCCTCAAGAAAGTATTCAAATTCAAGTTGAAATCCTCGATCGTAGTGCACAAAACAATAGCGTTTATTATTCTCACATTTCATATTGACTATAACTCAATTAACTTCACCAATCTTGATGAATTAATGATATTCATAATAATCACCACGGACATATATCACAACTCCATCATTTTGATTAATTCTATATCCACTTAAGGTTAGCGAATATTTTACTTCCCAAGTTTCTGTAAGAGCTATGACGCTAAATGAGTTCAGAAATAGAGATAGATAGAGCTGCAGCTCGTCGAAATGTTTATTTAGTCATCGTATGTTATTATGAAAGATTGAGAAACAGTCAGAAGTGCCGAAGACCCAGAACGAGTTTTTATATTTGGTTTGTTAATAGTATCTTTTAGTACAGGCCGTTCTTGTTTGTTTCCTGAGGTTGATTTAGTAGATTTAGTTGTTAGGCCCTTTTTGCAGTGATTTTTTTTATTGTTTTTTGCCTTTGGTTTACTGGAGGTCGGGGTATTAGGTTCGCTGTTTGTATTTGTAGTGTTTTTTATCAGTGGTTTCGGTTCCTTCTAACTCTTCAGCTGTATATAACTACCATCCACAAAAAGTCTATTTCTTCTGATGTAACAGGTATTGCAATTGTTAGCTTTTGCGGAAATCAAATGTTTTTTCAGGATTCTGTACTATTCTCTCTGCGAGAGTGTCAAATCATTGGTAATCGTTATATGAGTACCTTTGAGGTTTTTCACATTTTTGAATACCGATGATTTCTTCAAATAAGATAAGAATTCAACTTTGACTGGTGCGTTATCCTTCTTGTCCAATGCGTAAGTATTGTTGAAATCGGATTCAGATAGATTGACATTTACTAGTCTTTTCAGTTCCGATCAGATAATTGCTGGCGTTATATCATCAGGTTTACAAGTCCGAATATGAGGATGTTATTCTCTTTCGTTTTTCTTTCGATCTTCTAAATTTTATTCAAAATGTAATTTGGACAATTTTGATAATGTATCATTCAAGCGCGCTGTTACCATCATTCTCCGGGCAACAATGTCATTGCCCACTACACAACTGCCAACGATGTGAATATGGGTAAACATTGCATACGATGTGGCCACAGGTAAAAATTGTTCACGGGAAACCTAAGCACAACCAGAGTCAAGAATCGGTGGAGCGTATCAATAGAGATATTGAGGAAATAATGTTAGGGACATGGATGGATCAAAATAAAACCAAAGACTGGCCTGTAGGAATGAAATTTATCGAGTTCAAGAAAAACCGCACACTACATTCAAGTAAGTGTTTACCTAATGCAACGTCGTGGAATTTGAAAATTATTAATTGCGATACATTTTTTACACGGAATTGGAATATCTTCATGTAAGGAAATGTTCGGATGTCCAGCTAGAGTAGGACTTAGGTCTCAGCTGACATCACACAAGATTAAATCCCTCAATTAGGCACTGAAGAAGATTTTGAAAGCATTGTAAAACAAAGGATGAATTAGATCTTAAAAGTATATCGGTAGATACTGAAGGATTAGCTAATAGTTTTGATTTATGATAGTAGTATACAATTTGTTTTCTAGGGTATGAAGACAGAATTGTATGTGACCAGTTTTCCATAGTATTACTACTTGGAGAAAAATTTAATATTGACGCAAAATGTATTAATTGCGAACGACTGGATAATATTGTCAATGAGCGTAAAAGATCGAGAGAATCTTTGGACAAACAAGCCACACAAATGCTGAAAATTAATCAAAATTTCTCTAAGGTTCATGTTAGAACTACGGTTCGTGTACCCATACTGGGCGTTGTGCTAGCTGTTATTAGTAGTGTGGAAGGTATTTATAAGCTTGGTAAGAATGCAGTTAAAATGTTAAATTAGAAAATAAACCAGATCTGAGTTTAATCCTTGCTTTAAAAAGCTCATTTTACCCGATTGATAAGTTGTTTGCTCTTTTTTTTTAAATAAAAAGAATCAAAGATTTCGTTTTGCATACGTGTAATAATCATTACGATATTTATATAATCAACGACATTGTCCGGCAGTTTTTGGTTATTCACGTTAATGACTGGCCAAAGGTGTTGATATGAAAAACATTGGCCGCTCTCAATGAGCTATAACGTGAATGCCCGGTCTATAACGTTATAGGCCCGCAAAAATGGCCATTAACGTGAATGCTTAATTATCAGCATTGACATTCTACTTAACTGTCCGTTTTGACTTTTGGTTTTGGTGCAGTCTTAGGTAAGTGATTCCATTATTCCTCCTCAATTTGTTATAACTAATATTCTTTTAGAAATTGAAAATGTCACATATACAAGTTCCAAAGAAAAAAAATAATCACAATTCTGAGGCTTGAAATGTTGATGCAAATGATGAGACATGTGGAAAATCTCAGTGCAAGTTGAAGTACCTCATGATTAATGCATGCATGAACGTCCAGGACAATGTCAAATCTAAACTTATGGCTGTGAGCAATAAATGGCTACATAAACAAAGCAATAAACGCGCAGTTGGAGATGAAAAACCGAATACAAACACAGGCATGTCGGTCCTCATCTCCGATTCAAACTCTGATGATGAAACTCCAACTGCTACTATTGCGTCATCGTCAATATCGGCATCAAAATTAGCGAGTTCACAAAAATTGTCACAAGGAAGCAAAGGTTCTATGTCTGTGTCAAAATCTCAATCCAAACAGGCGTCTATGAAGTCGTATCTTCTAAGTCTCAAAAACCGGATATGTTGGTAACACGAACTGCTGAGATTACCATTCTGCTTAATAGAAGACACGAGTTTTGTAGAAATGGTGAAAACTATGCATTGTGGCTATACTCTGCCTAACAAACGCAAATTGAGTGTGGAGTTTTTCAGTATGAAATACGACCGCGTAATGGCAATTTCTAAATTGCTATGAGCCCAGGTCTCTAGTAATTGACGGGTTGTCAAATATTCAACATGATTCAATAGTATAGTAAATTTTGTAATTTGCACACTTTAACCGATATTTTATAAAAGGTTAATTACTGGTAGCAATCGCCACACTGCTGATTATTTGTTTCGCATCAGTAAAGAAGTGATAGAAGAAATTGGCTGTTTGAAAGTTACTGCAATAGCCAGCAACGCGACAATGCTAGCAACATGTAGACAATGTGGAGAATAGCGAGATCAGAATATCAACACATTCTCTGGGTGTAGCGCACATGTCGTTAACCTCCTCACTCAGGATTTGTGTAACCTAGATACGATACAGAAGATTATAGACAAAACCAAATCGATTATAAGAGAAATACGAGATTCTCTTCAGAAGTACTCGTGCTGAAGCTACCAGCCGTTGATGATAAGATTACATTTTTGCCAGAAAATAGATAGGCAATATTGGATATTGATGGCACTACTATGCCTGCTAACAGAAATAAATATTTTTGCAAATAAAGTAACCCGTTACTGAGGACATTTCAATCGTTGAATCAAATTCGACTTCAATTTCTAGTATCCCAGAAATATTTGTTGATATCAATGAAAAATTGATACAGTGTGGCTCTCATTTTAGTCAATAAGAAGCGGGAAAAATAAATGACGTGATTTATCGAAGAGAAGAGTTTTTGGTTACATCCATGCACAATTTGGCCAATATCCCAGTTTTAGAGGAAAGTCGCTAGCCATACAGAAAAAAACCGTTTCGAATTTAGAATGCTATATAAAAAAATATGGATTTTTCGCCTCGCATACCTGAAAATGAATCATGACAACAATCACAGAAAGCTAGATTTTCTGTCCTTAAGCTTCTTAATTCCGAACGTCTCTACTATACAGTGTGATTCATTACTAATTCAACAGTCGAATCCTGACTTCAAATTATGAAGATTTAACTCAAAACATCTAAATAAAATGTAGCTGCTTACTGAGTTACAGGGTGTTTTGTTAAAAATTTAAAAACGGTTTGTGCTCAATATTTTAAACCTATTTTACGTATCCATTTTATATTTGGCGCCGTACACCCTACTAAATTATGTTAAACGTTTCTTGCTACTACCAGAGGCGTACGACAGGGGCAAGTGACAGTGGATCTTCCTCCAGATCCACAGTTATTACTTTTCCGCCCAACCTATATAATATACGAGAAAAGTATTGGTTTACCATAAAAAAAGTTGGAATTTTGGAAAAAAATATGAGTTATTTCTACGTTTCTCACCAAGAACAACACGAAAAAACGGTTTTAAAAAAAATCCTATATGTCTGCCACTTTTCGGCCTTGTTAGCACGATAAAGTCTCCGGAGTACAACAAGCCAGCAATTTTGTAATTGAATATTGTTCAGGACATTTTACAGATGAACGCAATTGATTTTCAGCTCGCCAGAGCCAGTACAACGGGTTCTATGGTATTTGAAGTACGACATTTTTGGAGAAATTTGAGTTTTTTATCACGATACAGCCACCGGAGTGCAACAAGTCACCAATTTTATGATTTAATATTGGTCAGGACATCTCATAGATTAACCCTATTGTTTTTCTGCTCACCAAAATCCGTACAACGGGTGCTATGGTACTTGAAGTACGACATTTTTGTTATTTTTGAAACAAGTGACCAATTTTATTATTGGATATTTTAGCACACTGGAACTTGTACAGCGGATGCTATGGCACTGGAAGTGACACATTTTTGGTAATTTTTTGTGAAATTCCGGGTTGTTAGCACGATACAGCCTCTGGAGTGTATAGAAGTCACCAATATTATAATTGCATATTTCTCATTGAGTCACAGATGAACCTTATTGATGTTCAGCTCAGTAGAGCGAGTACAACGGGTCCTATAAATCCAGATGTACTACATTTTTGGTTATTTTGGAGAACTTTCGGTTTGTTACCGCGATACGGCTTCTGAACTGTATGCAAGTGAGAATTTTATCATAGGATATTGTTCAGGGTGTCTCACAGATGCGGACAAGTTAGTTTTGATCTTTAAAACTATTTATTTTCGGTCGCCCAAATCAAATGTTACGCCTGAATTGTCCAGATTCTCCTATTCCACGAAAAATATTGCTGAATTTTTTTCACCCGTTGTTCAAGCCAATCAGATGCCTTTATTTTGACAAGTTGCCAAGACGACAACCTAAATTTCTCGAATAAAATTTCAGTCACGTGACCTAGCCGCAAAAAAAAATTATAATTTCCCTGGCTTGAGAGGTAGCACGTGCTGATGCCAGAATAACAGAATTGTAGATTATTTTTGACATCAGTTATCAATTGCAAGTGTTTTTGAAGTTCATTTTCCACTTTTTTTCGCCAATGGGGAATAAACTTAAGAGCTGTGGGTTTTCTTCACTAAATGTCTATGTTTCATGAAATGAAAGTAATACTCCGATATGATTTTGTTCTTCTCAATACTGGATTCATGGTTGAAATATGGTATAATTTCACTAAAAATATTGCTCATATCTTTGAATAGCTCTTCTTATTCCGGATTTAAGCCAGAATTGTTCACCAAATACGCTGAATATTTAATATTTTTATGATAAATTTGAATCTAATATGGCGAATAATGTGAAACGTCATTCGACCAAAAGCGCTGCAGACACAGCAAACTTCCCAGACTTTATGTTACTGCGTAAAATTGTCATTGATTTTGCACGGGTCGTTATTAATTTTCCTTTCACTCTAGTAGTATTGCATTTACAATTTAGAATGACTTTACTATTTAAAATTTCGTTCTATAAATATAAATTATATCATTTGATTTAATCGTCCAAAAACCTCCTTATATCATCTGATAAAAATATTTTCGATTTTATACCAATAAATCCTTAGTATTTACATTTTATAGTAGCATGCAAGTTGAGATATTTTGATATGTCAACGTTATTCTTTATGTTTAATAGATTTGGTAATTGAACAATGTGTCAATTCAGATGATTGTTTCAGTTTCTTTTGTAATTCTTCAAAGTAAACTGTTAATTGATTTTAGATATAGATACTTTTGAAAGTATGAATTGACAGTGGTCAACTTAAGTCTCACTTTACTAAAAATAACTTGATTCTCTTGGCTTAAAAATATCTATATTAATGAAAATCTGTATCACAATGGACTTCATTATGATACAGATTTTATTCTCTCAATAAGTGTATTATAAAGCAGGAGTAGAAACTAGTTATTTGTAAAACAAGTGTCACAGTGACTCGTTTTGTAGTACAAGTGAAGTTTGCGCAATGAACCGCGAAGTGGTGAGTTGCGCTAATCACGAGTACTACAGAAAGTCATTGTGACACAAGTTTTATAAATAAATATTTTCTACTCCTGTTTTATAATACACTTATTAAGAGAATAAAATATGTATCGTAACAAAGTTCATTGTGATACAGATTTTCATTAAGATACATATTTTTAAGCCAAGAGAATTACGTTATTTTTAGTAAAGTGAGACTTAATTTGACAACTGTCAATTTATACTTTCAAAAGTACGTATACCTAAAATCAATTAACAGTTTACTTCGAAGAATTACAAAAAAAAAAGGAAACAATCATTAAAATTGACACTGTTCAATTACCAAATCTATTAAACATGAATAATAACGTTGACATATCAAAATATCCCAACTTGCATGCTACTATAAATGCCATTGATATGAAGAACGGCAACACCATGAAAATAAAGATGAAATGCAAGTGGATGAGTCTCATTTTCGATACTCGGAGGAAGAGGAAGATGTGAGGCCCCTTTCAGTCCTATCAGCACTTAGTTCCAGCCGTTTTTATTAGAATATTATGCCTATAAAATGTTTTTATTTAGTTTTATTGAATAAACATTAATTTTCGTTATAATATATTTATTTTATAATAAAAAGCAACTACTAATCTTTTGAATACTATTAAGTATTATACCTTTGGTATAATAAGGTATAAAATTTTGTATGAAACCAGTGAAATTTCAGTACCAAATTTTGTCAACCCTAGTTAGTACATCTCATAATATTCTAAGAAATGTCAAAATAATTTTCTTTTCTGTATTAAATGGTGTTATTCCGCCATATCAGCTCTGTATTTTTTTTAAATTTCGATATAAATATCTTCTGCCTTCTGAACTCTTGTGACCCATGTATGATTAATATAATGTTTAAGTTACGTCAGTTGGTCTTGTTTTAAAGGTTAAGATCTATAAGAACAATTTCTTATTAAGATTGATGTAGTATTTCAGTCATATGAGACAACAGTTATTGAAGTTCTTTAACTTTGAATTGTCTATTTTCAATTGTTGTCTCTAAACGTTTGAAAGTTACTCGATTCGCCTTCCTACGATGGCCAATACTTAGTGGCCTGGTTGAAAGCTTAGGGCCGGTATTATAAACTGTAAATTCAAGCAGTGGGTACTTTACCAGGCGCTGAAAGTTAACCCACGGCTATAAATTTTCCGTTTCATAACAATATTTTGGGTCGAAGTTGACCAACCAAAAGTTTGAACTTTTCTACCTGCGTTGGCTACCCTGTTTCACTAATTTCGACCAATGAAATAGATTTCGTGCAGCACGTGACCCACAGACAAATAATAGAGATACGTGACCTGTCGTTGGCATGGGAGGTACAATAACCTAAAAATTTACATGGGATTTGAGATTTTATAGTGCAGTGTATGTATGTGTTTTATTCAAAAAATAAAAATATTAGCAATTGAGTTTGAAGGGCAAAAGACTAACTTATTCCGAATCAGATTGTCATACTCTGGTGGACATAATTTTAAAGTATGAAGACATTGTCAAGTGTAAGAAAATTTGAAAGCATAAGGTAAAGCGCTATCTATTTACTTGTAGACAAAAATTAGTTATGTATTATTTATGCATTATGTTTACAATACCTAGATAAAAGCGTGGGAAAAAATTGCATAGACATATAATTTCATTGACAAATTGAGCCCAGAACTTTTGAACAATTATGTTGTAAATTTGATAATTTAAAAACATATGTTCAGCTCATAAACGACAAAATGTGTATAGAACCGGTGGTAGTATGGATGTTATTGCGGAAATTAAAGCAACCCTCAAGTTACTTCATGCAAAAATAAAAAGCATAATAGGTATTTCGGTGTTGGGTTTAAAACGTAGTCAACGTGAGAGTGACGTATTTGTGGATACTCAAAAGTGTATGATTTATTAAAGTTTTTCAAATTTAGTGTTTTAAATGAAACTCACGGTTTCTAGTTAATTCCACAATATAATAAAAGTTATTGAAAATTCTAAAAAATTGACAATTGTTTCGATAAATCAATATCATCGAAACAATTGCCAATTTTTTAGAATTTTCAATAACTTTTATTATATTGTGGAATTAACTAGAAACCGTGAGTTTCATTTAAAACACTAATATGAGCAGATTCCACGAAGTAAGGGTCGAGACAGTTAATTTCATTTTTTAAATTTATTTAGATACTTGCATATTTTTAGCTTCAGCAGGTTTATTACAAGAACTACAAGGTTTGGATATCGATAACAATATTATTATTGAAATTGAAGATTTCCCTGAATCTAGTACAAGTGTAGTTGAACCATTCCAAGAAGAGGTTCATAAAATAAAAAAGAGGATATTGAACTAAACCCTGACAACAAAGTTGAAAACACGCCACAGCAATTATATTCTCCAGGAATAAAAAATGATAAGATAAATAATTGTGTTCTTTTAGTTGATAATTAGTTTTTCATATTTTCAGATTGGTCTGACTATACACCAAGAAAAATAGAGTCTGAACAAGATGAGCATAGGGAAAAAAGATGGATTTAGTGAATTTAAAAAGAAAACTGTTGGAAGATGAATGTGCGCAAAATGTAAAATTTGTCGAAGAAAGATCTAAAAGAGAAGATGAATTACATTTATTGAAAACAAAAAAATTACGTTTACAAAATGAAACATTAGAACTGGAAATTCTTGTATTGAAGAAACAATTATTATAGTAGGTATATACCCTACGTACTTACCTGCTTGTCGTTTCATTTATTCCCTTTTAAAATAATAAAAACCCATCATTTTGTTTTATTTTTATTTATACATTTTCATAAACGCATTACTCGTACAATCTATGTTATGACTTATGTTCTAATAATTAATGATTATCATTTTCCAACAAATTCATAAAGTATAATAAAAAGTCTAGTCTAAAATCGATATTTTCCCTGTGTTCATCTATATTTATATTATTTTCAACATCTTTATAATCAACATTTAACAACATAACAGTTGGAGGTTCATTTAAACTTAGTGTTATATTAAGAAGTAAAGGTATAGGTTATAATAACTAGCTTTGCAGATTCAATGGATAGCCTTATTACTTACTCCAAGTGAAAGTATTGAGATCCGTCTCTTTAAAACACCAAAAAGCCTTTCAATTGGGTTTCGTGATCTAATTGGGGATTCAATAAATAGTTGATGAATATAACTCGTAGGATTACGTGTCGGTATTATCAAGAACTTTGTTAAAGCATATCCTGAATCTCCAAGCATTATGGCATTATCAAACTCATTATTTTCAAATCAACCTTTTAAAAGGCTATTATTAAATATTGTTTGATCATGTGTTGAACCTGGCCATCTAGCAACAATATCTTTAATGTAGAGATTTACATCACCTACCACTTGTGCATTTAAAGAAAAATACCTCTTAGGATTTGTAACGAACTAGATTAGTGGTGTGGACTGTTGAGTTTGTCGTTCACTACTTCACCTAAGTAGATGTGTTGTTTGTTTTTCTTCGAGAAAGTTGTGGAAAGAAGGACCAGTCGTAATTTTAAGTAACGTTTAATAAAACACTTAAATACGATAATTTTAAACACGTAAATCACTTTACAACAAAATAGTAACAAGATAGAGCAACAAAAATGTCCACAGCGAGTTGATAGTTGGTTACAGTTTTCTTAAAGATACTAAATGCTCGTGTGGTAGATATGTATACTTTTCCGCTGATTCTTGAATGAAGTCACAGACATTTGCACGTATTTATACTGTATCGTAACGCGAGAGATATTTTAACACTTCAGGTTGATCTAGATATAGTTTACGCACACTGTATGTATCGAACGCGAGGAATTGTCACACTTTGTTATGTCGACCGATCCAGAGTGGATTTAGTTCTGTACTGCCTGATGTTTAGAAACTGACTGTTGGCTAATTTCTGTAGATATTCGCAAGTTTGTTGGGGGTAGAACTTTCTCTTTCAGACTATAAATCTGTCAGTTGAATGGTGATATTTTTTGACATAGAGTGAATTAACCACTTTACCGTGAAGCGATAAATAGTGTCCTGTTAGTTAATTTATGTCAATCCATAATACATTCATTTCGAATACTTTATTCCCTATTCATTTGTGAAAGGGTTTGAAATATTGTTCACAGTGCTAATTGAAGGATCGTAGATTACTCAAAGTTATTTGTAGTAACATTTTAATAGTTTTGGAAAGTTCCACCATCTCTATTTTATACAAAGATTATAAGGTTCATCTGAACCATGTAAAATTCAATTCTTTGGTCTTTTGTTGAGCAGGCACTTAAAGCCAAACTTTCTTTTATTAATGGGCTTTTACGACAATTAAATTGAATAATAAAGCTTTCACGTTAGAATAGACATTCAAACTTATCCGAGAATTCACAGTAATGTGAAATTTCTTACGATTGATTTGTCATCGTGATATATATATATATATATATATATATATACAGCATGTCATCTCACAACAATACCCTTGTGTATTCCTGAAGCTCTCTGCATTGGCTCCACCTATAAAATAATGTTTTGATTACTCAACAAATAAGCAAACATATTTATATTACCTGGCGAAATTATCCTTATATGAGTACAATCTTGCATTTTGTAATTTTTTTAATATGTGCAACTTCTCATACTTGGCATATTTATATACTCTGGTGCTAATGAAGCCATTTTTCATAACAACATTTTTATCACAATTGGACTGGCTGTAGATTTGTGAATACCCACAAAATTTCCAACAGTTTGCAACATACACCCTGTGGTACAAAATCGAATTACATGGAGAAGCTGCTGTATTGCCATTATAGAGAGGTTTCTAAGAAACACGTTTTTAAATACCTATGTTTATCTTCTTTCATAACCATCACACATACCTTGCGGTTTTTTGGAACAATGACCTCTCGAAATCTCTAATTCAAAACATGCACCGTCTCCTTACTAAGACGAAATCTCATTCTAAATTCTTCATCACACCAATGAGTAAAATGATCCAATCGTAATCTAAAGTTTTGGGGAGCCCTAAACCTGAGACTATTACACAGTAATCATCAAAATAAAAAAATCGAGGTTAGGAAACAATTTCGACAGTTTCCAACTTCCAGCTGACAGTTAAACCTGAACTTTTGGGTCCGGTTGGACGAGCAGACGGTTAACCATCAATCCGACTCTCGGTTGATGTTTATAATACGGATATTGCAGTTTGACCCCAAGCTGCGACTCAACCTTCGGTCAACTTGACATTATAATACCGGCCCTAAATCGTTTGATATATGATTTTTTTGGAATTTTGAAGCTATTACCTGAAGTATCAGCCCTCGTGATATACTAAAAAAGTTTTTCCCAGATAATGATAATTCCCACGTTGTTACGTGATTGGTCAATCTTTCAATCTGTGAATAAAATATAACATTATAACCAGGCTTTTTAGTAATTTTTAATTTTAATCACGCAGTAAATTAATAGGCAAATATACTGAGGACGTGAGAATAAGAAATAAAAAAAGAAGGAGAGAGAATAAAGAATGAGAAAATTAAAAGATGTATAGACAATTTAAATATAAATAAAGAAGATAGAGGGGGGACAGAAATTTTAATTGTGATTTATTAATATGAATAGATACATGTAATATTTTTCTCATACTTCAACACTGAAATAACTTTTTTACCTCTAAATTGTATGCTGAAGTTGCTATGGTATTCAAATAGAAACGGATATTCTTCCATTCCTCAAATACTTCTCCGCCAAAGACACATATACAAAATATCCTAGTTAATAACAATCCAAAAGACATGTAAAAATAAAGTTTTTCAACGATACTTTCAATAGGTCTGAGACTCTTGTAAAATTGCAAAAGTATAAAGTACAGATCCAAAAGAAAACACGTTATTATTATTCCTGATAATCTTTCGTTAACAAAATGACAAATTTCGGATATCCGTGTGTAGTCTTTTCTTATAGTTTTCCAAGTAACAATGTCATTTACCTAAAAAAAATTATAGAGTATTTCACTTTTATGACGGTCCAAAAAGTGGCATAACCTCAACATCCAAAGTAAAAAATTCCCTCCAGCTTCAAATTGTTCTATACAGTCTACATATTTATTTGTGAAAAGTTACATCATTTTAAGCGTCGGGATTGGGGGAAGGGCAATCAGCAGGAAAAAATGTGCACTATTTCTGACATTTTTCAAGGCATTGGGGATATGAAAGGTGTACTCTTAATCTTAACAGGATGTGAGACTGTATTACCTATATACAAGAAGGGGAAAGTTACACCGTATAGGGAAATGCAAGCCAACAACGCTGTAAGTACGAAACTTCTAGACTCGAACAATTCTAAAGCTGACCCTAATGCACTGGCTGACGCTGCAAAGTATTTGATTCTTACTGTGTTTAGGTTTAGAGCCGATAATACTGAAGATAAATATTGTTTTCGCTACCAGTGTTAATTGCAGGCTGTTGAAAAGCAGTCTATATTCATTGTTCAATTTGACTGCGCTTCCACCCCCCCCTCCAACTGCTACCAGGCAGCTGTAGTAAGTGTGAGGCTAAAATCAAATTCTTTTTTATCGGTTTATTCCATTATTTTAAGTTTTCTGGGACTAGTATTCTTACTACAAAATTTAAAATTGTACTACAATATATTACAAACGATTTTAGATGTATTAAAGTAGTTTTCATCTGATGATGTGTTAATGGTTTAATTTGACGATTTTATTTTTCAGGAATTACAATTTCTACTAAATAACTAAAAATGTTACTACAATGACTTACATCATTGTAAGTGTGAAGCTAAAATGAGATTATTTTTTTTAATCAGTTTATTCGATTATATCAAGTATTCGGGGACTAATATTCTTACTACAAAATTTGAAATTGTACTACAATATACTAAAAACGATTTTAGATATGTATTAAAGTAGTTTTCGTTTTGATCTTATGATATGTTAATGGTTTAATTTGACTATTTTATTTTTCGGGCATTACAATTTCTACTACAAATATTAAAATGTTACTACAACCGTAGTAAGTGGAAGCTTAATATGATTTTTTTTAAGTCGGGTTCATACAGCTACTCAAAACGCCTTAAGATATAAATATTACTGGTCCGACATGAACGCTGATGTGATTAAGTATATAAATCTTTGTGACATATGTAGTCAAGCAAAATATGATCGGCATCCGCCACAAATAAAATTTTCATTGACAGTCACCCCAAGAAAACCATTCGAAACAATTCACGTGGATATATTTCAAATTGTAAACACTAAATTTTTAACAACAATTTTAGCGCTTTTTAGAAATACGGACAAGTTTATATAATAGAATCAAGCTTAAATTCTGTTAGCGTTATAGGAAGGAATTTAGAAGTGAATTATTTAAGGAATTCCGTGAATTACACAAAATTAGGATATATTTTACGACATCGCAAAACTCAAGTATTAACAGTCCGTTAGAAAGGTTTCATTAATCTCTTCTAGAAAGTTGTAGAATTTTAAAATTTAAACACCCCAGAATGAATATAAAGCAAATTATGCAATTGGCCGTTATTGGCTACAATTATTCATCTATTCACGCTGTAACCAAAAACCGACCATATGATGTTATTATAGGTGATTCAAAAGCATTAGATCGATTAGATCTTACGGACTAACGCATTGTTAATTATTACGTTATTGATAGAAAACGTAGGTAAGAAACTCTTTATAAAAATATATATATATATATATATATATATATATATATATTATTATTTTTATATATAATTTTTAATTTTATTTAGTTTATTTATTTATATTTATGGGCGCCATTTAATAATCATTCCCTTGATTGGCTAGCTCAGATTTTTTTAATTAATTATTTATTTATAATGTTCATTTAATTAGTCGGAAGCATGAGAATCCTCCCTTTGAGTTCTGGATATACTAATCAAAGATTGAGGAAATATATTCTTAATCTTACCTTTAACTTACAACCTCTGAAAGAAACAATATCTGTTGAATAAAACGATTGAAATACGACAACAAAGATATTGAGAATTTAATCATGGATGTGAGAATAAAGAAAAATCAACACATAAATGTAAAGCAGTTTAATAAAATAATTTGAAAATTTTGAACCTGATTGGAACATAATAAAATATTTTTGAAACTATTAATTTGGTTTATACATTTATTCTTATGGAATTGTGCCACCCTATATCATACATGTATTCTCTATAACAAAATGTTCCCACTACTGCGTCGGCGCTAAATCTCCAAACGCATGCGCTACTACAATATACATGAAAGAAGGAGGTTTCCCTTCCATAAATAACGTTTCACAGTTAACACGACGCTAGCGTGCTTGTGATAAAAGATTTTGTTAAAATTATCAAGTTTCTATAATCAATTACATATAAGTGATAATTTATAAACTAAATATGTGTGTGTTTAAAGGTCAAGAAAGTGATAGTTTAAAGTTATACATGCAATAGCTGGAAGGAAGTTATAAGATTTAATGTAACATACATGATGCACGAGATATTTCAAGTAGATAAATTTACACAAGGTGAGTACACTAATTTTATAGATATTAAAGATCTAATTCTATATAGATAAATTTATGATGCATCATATTTTATTGTTTTTGGCCTTTTTTATGCGTTATGTAATTCGAATGTTCAACTAAAGATTTGAGTGTACACTTTGAAAATGTTAATTGGTATTCCAAATAAGTTTAATCAGAATACACAGACCTTTTCTTTGCTATCACTGCCGGCTGCACTCGCATCTCCAAATCTTGCAGATATCTCATAAGAGACACGCTCCTACTGCACTATTCACTCCTTACACAGGATTGAATACTCCTATGATTAGTTTGATTTAACTTTTTTTTAGAATTTTAACTTTTAAACACTTTTAAAACAATTTTATACAGAGAGCAATCTTTTAACGACGCATCCTCTATCACCATCATAAATCGACCTTCTTTTGCTTTCAAAATCAACAAGTCTTTTGGCTTCCATAGTCCATATATGTTTTTTTATCACTAAAACTGTTATTCTCCAGTCTTTTAGTTACTATTTTAAAAAACATAAATTCATTGTCCTGGAGGGTAATAACACTGATACACTTAGATTTCTATTGTATTAAGGAATTTTAATTAAGTTCTCTTTTCCTCTTACAATAGTCAATTTTCTTATATTCATGTTATTTAGCTAATATGAGAAATGTTTATTTTTACAAATATTACAACCTATATTATTAATTAACCTATATGTAATTGATTCTATTTTAGTTTGAGTCTTATTTTATAGTTATTATACATAAACTCCTGATTATTTTTGTTTTTGTAATTCAATTTCATATATAATCAATAAGCAATGATTTTAAGTTGGTAATGAAAATTCCCTAGCAGGCATTACTTCTTGTAAATATTCATTTCCTTTTTATACGTTTGGGCTGTGTTCCAACTATCTTTTCCATCTAGTTTCAACCCTTTGCAATGAATGAATGATTACATGGTATTCTAAACCTTTGCTACTACAAAAAAATTATGTAAACAATGTTAAGTTATAGTTAAACTGATTATTCTTCTCTCTTAATTTAGGTTTCAAGCTATTATATAACGTTTCGTCCCGCAGAAATTGCTATGGCTGTGTTCAGTGTAATACGTAATTCCGTGACTTTGACAACCAATCAGAATTACTGGTACAGGTATTATTTACTATCTATTTCACTAATATAGTGTTGGAATTTTATTCTTCATCCCTTTTTAAAACATTCACATCAATATTTCACCCGATTTATTCTTATTTCAATCTTTTTATATTTTAATATTTGACTTGTTCTTGAGTTTATTCTAATGGTTGTGTCTACTGACACTCCTTCCATTACAATAAGACCTTTTTATTATGTTTATTTATTTCAATATATTTACAAAACTAGATGACTAGTTCAACTCCCCTCAAATTTAAATTTTCAACAAAGGAAGCTTTTAAGATGCCTTTTTAAAATTTCAATTTCAACATTCAGGCTGATAATTATATTCTACTTAATTCATTACTTTTTTTACAGAAATTGAATTTGAAGAATCCTATATTTAAGTTTTTACTATTTCTATCTTAGACTTAGTTTCCATTATCTAATTCTATCCTATGCTATTCTAAATATTTTTACAAATATGAGACAAATCATTCTGGTTTCAAACATCTTATATATCTTTGTTTACTCTTAGTATACCATTCTATATTATTGTTTTGCTTCAATTCCTATTCCAATTATTATTCATTTATTCACACCGTAGAATCTTTATTCTTTTATTTACACCTTTTTCCTTCACTTAACAATTCTTTTAATGCGCATTTATTCTTATCTTATCTTCAAATTCAAGAAAAACTATTATTTCCAATATTTCATATATTTTCATATCTTATTTTCAACCCTTATTCATGTCAATATAATTGTTCCTATAGTCTAATCTTTTTCTTCGCTTACTATCCCTATTTATATTTATTTGCATAATTCTTAATTAAAATTCATCAACTTCATTTCCTCAATAAATTTATTACATTATACTTTATATATATTTCATTTCTCCCTATCTCATAATAATTAATCATATCATATTTATATAAATCTTTGCTTCCATATTTCATTGTTACTTATCTCCATAATTCCTATAAAAATTTATTTGACATCAATATCTCAAATTCTATATCTTGATTTAAAACTTTCTTTCCTTTCCACCTCTTTTACTATGTTATTCAATTGATAACGAGCTTGTCCTTCCTAAATCCTACCTGTTTTTATTAATAAGTGTAAATTCTGTTTCTTATCCCCTCTACCTAATAAATTCTCATAAAATTTCTTAACATTATATTGTCGCTTTCATTTCAGTCTGTCTTTGGTATTATATATTTATTTATAACAGATTGTGTCTCTATTTGTTTGGGTTTTAATTTATATAGCTACTCTAACTTTCCTTATGATTTAAATGTGAAATCATCCTACTTTTACTTACAATCATCTATTAGCTTTTTATAAATTTTTTTTTTAGATTCTTAACTATGATAATGGAAACCATCTATATGTATCCTACATATGAAAAAATGAAAGCCTTATATCTACCTAGTATCTAATATTTTATGTTACATGGAAGTGCTACTTATGCAGAAAAATGGAACCATTACATCTACCTATACTATAATTATTTATTTACATATTCTTTTCTGTTTCAGATTACTGCTCACTATGAATAATGAAAAACGTCTACAAGTCTACTGCATATGAAAATTTCAAAAAAAAAATATTAGATCTACATATTATATTAATTTCACTATACTTGTATTATCTGTTTATAATAAATTTTCTATGTAAGTCTATTTTTGTATCCTTTTCCTGTCCATTCCATTGCTTTTTCGTTTCCAAAGTTCATTCTAATTCTCATGAGATACTATTTACTTGGCTATTCTTTTTCTTACTTTTTTCTTATGTTCATCTCTCGTTGTTTGAGTCTCAATGTTTTTCTGTAGCTTCTTTCCGTTCTCCATTATATCTTTTCTAGTTTTGTAGTCCCGTATCTCATTCATTCCTTCCAATAAATCCCATAAAATCTGCGTCTCAAATTCTTCCATATTATTCATTTCAATCCTTATTAATTTCATCAAAACATTTGTGTGAATTATATTCATTTTGTTGTCACATTTTATTCTTGTTACTACATCATAAAATTTTCTGGAGCATCCTATACCTATTTCATGACTTCTTATATTATCTTCTATTTCGTCTACTGTGTTTCTTAATCTTCGGTGCATCTCTTCGATTTCCTTATTAAATTGTCTTCCCATGATTCCACTTCTTCTAACGCATTTGTCTGTTGATTTTTTAATTCTGTCATTTAAATTTATAATTTCTTTATTCATTTCTTCTATTTCTTGATTTACTTGACGATTTATATCTTCAGTGATTGCTAAACTCATCCCCGTTCTTTCTTCTATCAGGCCATCTAAATCCTTGAATTTTCTGTTTACGTTTTCTTTTATCTGTTCCACTTCCTTTGTTATATGCTTAGCTTGTTTTGATACCTCTACTTTAATATTTTCTGGTAAATTCTCTTCTATATCTCTTCTAAATTCTGATACTTCTTCTACTATGATCTTTTCTATGTTTTCTCGAATTTTCATACCATTTTCTTGGATTTCTATCCTCAGATGTTTGTTTTGATTCCCAATGTCTTCTTTCACCTTCTCTATCTGCTTTCTGCTTTCTTCATTTTCTTCCCGAAGTTTCCTGAATTCTTGAATACTTTCAGCTTTCACCGCTTCTATCTTCTTTTCTAATTTATTCATGTTTCCATTCATTTTATCCATCTTCTCGTTTAAGCTTTCCTCTATTCTATTTATATTTTCATTCAAATTTTGCTCCATTCTGTTCATGTTTCCATCCACATTGTTAATATCTCCTCTCATATTTTCCATGTTTCCACTTACTGTGTTGATATCTCCTTTCTTCTTCATATTGTTCATATCTCCCTTCATATTGTTTATGTCTCCCCTCAAATTTTGCTCCATTCTGTACATGTCTGTTCTTCTATTTTCCTCCATTCTGTTAAACGATTGTTGCATCATCTCCATCTGATCATCATTCCTTGTTCTTGTTTGCGTTTCCTGTTGATTCTGTGCTATACTACCCTTGTTTCCTGCTTCCACTTGTTCTACCTCTATTCCATCTTCTTCATCTCGTGTTGTATTTTCTTCAGGTGCATCCACTTCTGATTGCTGTCCCTGTATCAAATATTGGACCTGGAAATCTCCCATTCCATGGCTCCTTTCTTCTCTCTTCTCTTCTGATCCGCTATCGTTTCCAACCTGCTTTCCATCTCTCGATACCATTTTCTTGTCCATGATTTCTTTGTTTGTTATTAATTAAAGCAATTTACTTATTTATATTTGCCCCACCGTTGGGCCGACAATTTATTAATAATTTTATACTTTTTATAATTTTATTTAGTTTATTTAAGTTTATTTATGGGCGCCATTTTATAAATATTCCCTTGATTGACTAGCTCAGATTTTTTTAATTAATTATTTATTTATAATGTTTATTTAATTAGTCGGAAGCATGAGAATCCTCCCTTTGAGTTCTGGATATACTAATCAAAGATTGAGGAAATATATTCTTAATCTTACCTTTAACTTACAACCTCTGAAAGAAACAATATATTGTTGAATAAAACGATTGAAATACGACAACAAAGATATTGAGAATTTAATCATGGATGTGAGAATAAAGAAAAATCAACACATAAATGTAAAGCAGTTTAATAAAATAATTTGAAAATTTTGAACCTGATTGGAACATAATAAAATATTTTTGAAACTATTAATTTGGTTTATACATTTATTCTTATGGAATTGTGCCACCCTATACCATTCTCTATAACAAAATGTTCCCACTACTGCGTCGGCGCTAAATCTCCAAACGCATGCGCTACTACAATATACATGAAAGAAGGAGGTTTCCCTTCCATAAATAACGTTTCACAGTTAACACGACGCTAGCGTGCTTGTGATAAAAGATTTTGTTAAAATTATCAAGTTTCTATAATCAATTACATATAAGTGATAATTTATAAACTAAATATGTGTGTGTTTAAAGGTCAAGAAAGTGATAGTTTAAAGTTATACATGCAATAGCTGGGAGGAAGTTATAAGATTTAATGTAACATACATGATGCACGAGATATTTCAAGTAGATAAATTTACACAAGGTGAGTACACTAATTTTATAGATATTAAAGATCTAATTCTCTATAGATAAATTTATGATGCATCATATTTTATTGTTTTTGGCCTTTTTTATTCGTTATGTAATTCGAATGTTCAACTAAAGATTTGAGTGTACATTTTGAAAATGTTAATTGGAATTCCAAATAAGTTTAATCAGAATACACTGACCTTTTCTTTGATATCACTGCCGGCTGCACTCGCATCTCCAAATCTTGCAGATATCTCATAAGAGACACGCTCCTACTGCACTATTCACTCCTTACACAGGATTGAATACTCCTATGATTAGTTTGATTTAACTTTTTTTTAGAATTTTAACTTTTAAACACTTTTAAAACAATTTTATACAGAGAGCAATCTTTTAACGACGCATCCTCTATCACCATCATAAATCGACCTTCTCTTGTTTTCAAAATCAACAAGTCTTTTGGCTTCCCTAGTCCATAGCTCACTTATTTGTTTTTTTATCACTAAAATTGTTATTCTCCAGTCTTTTAGTTACTATTTTAAAAAACATAAATTTATTGTCCTGGAGGGTAATAACACTGATACACTTAGATTTCTATTGTATTAAGGAATTTTAATTAAGTTCTCTTTTCCTTCTACAATAGTCAATTTTCTTATATTCATGTTATTTAGCTAATATTAGAAATGTTTATTTTTACAAATATTACAACCTATATTATTAATTAACCTATATGTAATTGATTCTATTTTAGTTTGAGTCTTATTTTATAGTTATTATACTCCTGATTATTTTTGTTTTTGTAATTAAATTTCATATATAATCAATAAGCAATGATTTTAAGTTGGTAATGAAAATTCCCCAGCAGGCATTACTTCTTGTAAATATTCATTTCCTTTTTATACGTTTGGGCTGTGTTCCAACTATCTTTTCCATCTAGTTTCAACCCTTTGCAATGAATGAATGATTACATGGTATTCTAAACCTTTGCTACTACAAAAAAATTATGTAAACAATGTTAAGTTATAGTTAAACTGATTATTATTTTCTCTTAATTTAGGTTTCAAGCTATTATATGACGTTTCGTCCCGCAGAAATTGCTATGGCTGTGTTCAGTGTAATACGTAATTCCGTGACTTTGACAACCAATCAGAATTACTGGTACAGGTAATATTTACTATCTATTTAACTAATATAGTGTTGGAATTTTATTCTTCATCCCTTTTTAAAACATTCACATCAATATTTCACCCGATTTATTCTTATTTCAATCTTTTTATATTTTAATATTTGACTTGTTCTTGAGTTTATTCTAATGGTTGTGTCTACTGACACTCCTTCCGTTACAATAAGACCTTTTTATTATGTTTATTTATTTCAATATATTTACAAAACTAGATGACTAGTCAATATATATATATATATATATATATATATATATATATATATATATATATATATATGACTACACCACGAAACAAAAAGAAAAGATAATTAGTAGACGCAACTTAACTAGAGAAGACCGTAAGCAGTACATTGAAGGTCAGGACATGTTCATAACAAATAGGGAAAAGATGAATCAAAACCAAAATTTTTAAACAGATCGACAAAACTACATATGAACAAGAAAACCTTGACAACAAAAAACCGTCATAAGTCCATAAGTCAAAGGTTAAAACTTCACTTATTAACATTCGACTTTCTGTACAGAATGACAAAAACACGGGAGACAATCTACCTAACCCTAATCACAAACCTTCTGTCTATCGCTCAAAGTAATGACGTCGACATACAAGTGCTCGACACTCCTTTATTACCTTTAGAATTAGGCAAAACAAAATTAATTCAAACAAACCATACCTTTTTACATTTTATTGAAATATAGCTCAGTTGAAAAATGTTGAACGTTTACATAGTAGATTAGAAAATGATTGAAACTATCGTCTCGTGAAGATACAAATCTTATACAGTCTATTCGAACATACAAAATATTCATTAAATACAACTAAAGTAAAATTGAATAACCTTGTATATGACGATGTGAAAATAAGTAGCCGAAATACAAAGGAATTGTTTAATGGTATTGGAACTATAAGTAACTGGTTTTTCGGAACTTTAGATCACCACGACGAAATGAAATATAATTCTGAAATAAAGTAATTAATTCAAAACTAAAATTCGATTTCGCACGAGTTGAAACTAGTCTTCCCTCAATACTCATCTTATTGATCACTACAACAAGACATAAAAATCAATTATTACTCCAATATCAATTGAATAATATATTTAACAAAACTCAAGACGTAGCCCATCCGATATTTGTATATTTGAGGTTGCTCAATACTTTAAATCATCCATTCTCTAAGTGTGTTTCGCGGAACCCTAGGGTTCCGCGATACCCCTTTAGCGGTTCCGCAAGAATTCAGAAAAAAAATCAAAACACATCTCTCTGGTCGAACGCTTTGTTGCGGGCGTATCACGAGGCGCAGCCGAACTTAGTCGTCACCCACAACAGTTCAATTTTACTATGCCGCCACCGCCGATATCTACTAATGCGCGCTCACAAAGTCGAAATTGTTTACAACGCACTTTTTGTATTTCTATTTTTATTTCCGCTTACCATTTATCAAAGGCATTGTGAGCCCGCAGTCCCTTTGATGGAAGCCACCTCTGAGATGATACTATAGTTGTGAACAAGCGACTTTCGGGTCAAACTTCAAAACATAAAGTTGAAATTGTTTACACCGCATTTTTTGTATTTCTATTTCGGCTTTTTATGTATCAAAGGCGCCAACTCGAGTATTTTCAATACTTACAAGCTAGCTAACGAATTGCGAATTTTAAACGAAGTGTTTAGGTATTGTTCTACTGCTGTTTTCTGATTGTAGCAGTTTTGAACATTTCTTCTTTGGACTAAACTCTCCTACGCTGCAACATTTATAAAAAAAAGAATGGAACGTTGGCTTAAAAACGTGTGCAACAACATCTTTTAACGAAGCCCAATATTCAAAAGCAGTACAAAGCAGTATGTGCAGAGTATACAGCAATTACCGATCCAAACGATGATGCAACGACGTCAAGCTCCACGGCTTCACAGGCAAAAGCAAGGGAGTACGATTAATCATATATCAGTTGCGGATTTGTTGATTCCAACGGTTCACCTCTCTACAAGTTATGTAGTAAACTGCTTCCTAATAGTTCCATGGCACCTGCCAAGTTGCACCGACATTTGGAAACTGTACACCCCAAGTCTAAAGACAAGAATAAAGAATTTTTTGTACGTAAAAAAGAACAATTAGTGGAAAGTCAAAAAACTATGATACTTGTAACCCAAACTATTAATGGAAATGACACTGAGGCATCATATTTAGTTAGCTATCGCATTGCACAAGCATGTGAAGCACACACTATCACTGAGAATAAAGTCATGTCTGTTAAACATAATAAAATGTATGCTTGATGAAAAATCTGCAAAGCATCTTTCTACTGTGCCGCTATCAAACGATTCTGTTTCACGGCGATTTCATAATCTGGCAAGCTACGTCAAACAAGAACTAGTTACACGCCTACAAAAAAAAACGATTCGTCTTGCAAATGGATGAGTCGACTGATGTCGCTAGTCTGGCTACCTTGATGCTGGCTATCGTGAAATATCCATATGAAAGTTCTTTTAAAGAAGACATGCTTATGTGTTGATCGCTGCCCACAAACACTACCGGTGAAGAAATTTTTAATAAAATAAATATATTTTTTGAAGAAAATGATCTCAATTGGAACGATTGCATTGACATTTGTACAGATGGGGCCAAGGCGAGGACGGGTAAAACAGCAGAAGCAGTGTCACTAATAAAAAATAAAGCGCCTAATTGTAGTTCCAGCCATAGTATCCAGCATGCGATGAAGCAAATGCCGTCAAGCTTAAAATTAGTTGGATGAACCTGTAAAAATAATTTAATTTTATCAAATCACGACCACTACAATCCCGATTGTTCTCATTATTGTGTGAATATTATGGCAGCAAACATAAAACACTGCTGTTCTATACAGAAGTGCGATGGCTGTCTCGGGGTAAAACTTTAACAAGGCTATTTGAACTTAGAGCCGAGTTACAAATGTTTCTTTCAGATACTTCTTTTAACTTGAAAGATCGATTGTATGATAAACCTTGGTTGTTCCGACTGTCTTTTATGGCGAATTTCTTTCAAAAACTGAACGAATTAAATTTATCATTACAAGGGAAACAGACAACAGTGTTCCAGGCCTGTTACAAAATAACTGCCTTCAAAATAAAATTAGATTTTTGGATAATTTCCGCTGGTAAGAGAAAAATGGAGAGCTTCACGTCACTCAGTGGACCTGTTAGCGATAACGACTCAGAAAGGTTTCAAGATGAGGTATTTGAAGAATTGGTCCAATATCTTACTTCGATGCGCGCATCTTTTGAGAAGTATTTTACCGAAGAACAGAAAACAAAAAGGAAACTGAATTCATGGAACCATGATCCATTTTTATCCAACTTGCAAACGCCCGAAAGTATGTCAAACGAGATATTTGAATCTCTTCTAGAAATATCGTCAGATACAAGTATGTAGCCACTGTTCAAAACGGCGCCTCTCAACGATTTTTGGTGCGGAATTCGTGATGAATATCCAATGTTTGCCAACATGGGTCTGAGTATTCTTCTCCCGTTCCCAACCTCATATTTGTGCGAAAAAGGATACTCAACCTATGCAGCTACTAAAACAAAATATCGCAACAGAAAGGACGCTGAACCTTATATGAGACTTCAACTATCTTCTATCAAACCTGACATCAAACAGTTGATGCAAAATAAAAAAACAGTTTCATACCTCCGATAAGCTAGATTTCTTTCTTTTTTAATATATTTTATTATTATACTTGTTATATAGTAATCTACTAAGTAAATAAGTAATAAGTAGTTACTGTTACATTGCACTTTTATTATGCTTATTAATGAAGAACACATTTTTAAAAACAATTGTTTTATGGTAGGGTTCCGTCAAGAATTTTGCTTTCCAAAAGGGTTTCGGTAACAAAAAAGTTTGAAAACCGCTGCTCTGAATCAAATAAATGAATTGCTAAAATTAAATAAATTTCATAGAGAACTCAATTATATCTGCGCATTTAGAAAGTTTACATGCCTCCGTTATTTCTCTGAACCGGTTATCTAAATTAATCAATCGTGTTCCATTAATATACGGTAAATCGAAAATCATTAAATTTAAAAAGCCATACAACTATTACCAATTGACCGGAGCTCTAGTAAAAGTTCAAGATTCTAGAATAATAATTGCTATACATATATTCTAATAGACAGTGATTTTCTTACCTATCACATTATCCCTTATAATTCAATCATTTTTCCACACAACCCTTTCCTTGTGCTTAGTACAAACTCCTATCAATATGAAGAAAAACTGTGTTGAAGGTGTCTTCTTTTGCCGACAACATGAAGAAGCCATTAACGATACCTGCGTAATATCTTTGATACGAGCCGAAACACCAACCTACAGATTTGAAGCAGCTGTTTTGAATAGAAAATACAGAAGAAAAAACAAATGGAAACCCTCTTATATTATCAACATTATGATCAACTTTCGAATTTGAAGTTTTTGTGTAGAAATTGAAGTTTTTGATCTGATTTTTGACTTTCTGATATTAGAGTTAAATGGAAATTTACGATGTGGAGGGCGTCTTCCTCCATGCGAATAAAAAAGTCTAATGAAATTAACTGTCTCGACCCTTACTTCGTGGAATCTGCTCATATTAGTGTTTTAAATGAAACTCACGGTTTCTAGTTAATTCCACAATATGATAGAATTTTCCATAACTTTTATTATATTGTGGATTTAACTAGAAACCGTGAGTTTCATTTAAAACACTTATAAGAAAGTCTAACATATGATTATTTTTACTTCCTACATAGAATATGACTCGTTAATCTATATATATATATATATATATATATATATATATATATATATATATATATATATAATCCCCCAGATGGCGGAGTGCGTTAGAGCGCCGGAAATTGGGTTTTCTTGACCTGAAGGACGGAGGTTAGAATCTCACTCTAGTAAGGGCTTTTTCATAAATAAAAAGTTCCACTTAAAATCTGGGGGTACAGGGTCCGTCAGTAAATGGCGAAAACTGGCGGACGACATCCCTCGCCCTTTGCCAACCCGCATTGAGGCAGCGTGGTAAGGTACGCCTCACAACCCCAGCATGACAGACAAGGACAAGTTACGGTCCTCATTCTCCGTAAGCCCGAAGGGCCCTAGGAGGGGTAGATCCTGAGAACCAGCCACGAGGGCAGAGGGTGCTAAGAATCTGCGGAGTCTAAACCACTACCCATTAACTACCTTACACCTAGCAACTTATAACTGCCGTACACTCTCTAATCAAGCTAGGATTATGGAACTGGAAACAGAGGCAGCAAAAATAAAGTGGGATATCATGGGCATTAGAGAAGTAAGACGAAAAAATGAAGAACTCATAGAACTTGAATCAGGGAATCTTCTATACCACCAAGGAACACCAGCATAACACTAAGACTCTCCAAAATATATACTATCCAGATTATTCAGGTATACGCCCCAACAATCAGCCATAGTGACGACGAAATAGAAGAATTCTATAATGAAATAACCCAAGCGCTCAGCAACGACAATAGTCACTTCAAATACATAATGGGAGACTTCAATGCCAAAGTAGGACACAGGAAAGACCAAGAAAAAGGAATGGGAAAATATGGATTTGGAGAAAGGAATGAAAGAGGAGAGAGATTAATACAGTTCGCACACTTTCAGAACATGTATGTGGCAAACTCCTTCTTCAAGAAGAACCCTAACAGGAAATGGACGTGGGAAGGCCTCGGTGCAACTATCAGAAACGAAATAGACTTTATCCTCACCAATAAAATTAACACAGTAAAAGATCTAAGCACGCTCAACAAGTTCACTACAGGAAGCGACCCTCGACTAATTAGAGCTCGACTGGTCTTAGATATAAAACTAAAAAGGTCAAGACTAATCAAAACCAACACAACGAAAAACATAAACAACGAAAGGCTGAAAGAGAACTCTCACCAATATGAAGCACTACTAGAAGAAAGACTACAAAAAGTGGAATATAACAACCCTGAACTGATAGACACAATTCGAAACTGCGCCGTAGAAGTGGGAGGTCTGCAACAACGAGGTGAACACAAAAAACTAACTCCGGAAACAAAAGCACTATTACAAAAACGAAGAGAAATGAAAAAGAGAACAAACATTCAAAGAATTGAATACACCGTACTGTGCAAGACGATACGAAAGAAAATCGCAGAAGATATCAGAAATTACAACGAGAAACTGGTACAAACAACAATAGAAAACCGTAAAAGCTACAAAAATGCAAAAAGGGCACTAATAATAGGGAAAAGACAGATAGTTGCATTAACTGATGGAAACACAAGAACCACGGACAGGAATGAAATAATAGACCTAGTAGCCAAATTCTATGGAGACCTATAAAAGACCCCTGAAAATTTGGAAGAAATAATAGAACACTCAGAAGATGCCATACCAGAAGTATTGGCGGAGGAAGTAGGAATGGCACTGAAAAGCATGAAAAATGGCAAAGCAGCGGGAAATGACGGCATCACGACCGAAATACTCAAATATGCAGGAGCTAAAACATGGAAGTACCTTGCCAAACTATACACGAACTGTCTGATGTCCAGGAGCATACCTAAAGAGTGGAACAGCGCCCTTATAGTGTTGATCCACAAGAAAGGCAGCGAAGAAGACATTAAGAACTACAGACCAATAAGTCTACTACCAGTGATGTACAAGGTATTCACAAATATCATTCACAACAGAATACAAAATACACTAGACTGGGCCCAACCACGAGAACAGGCTGGATTCCGCAAAGGCTTCAGTACAATAGATCACATCCATACCCTCAAAGAGGTTATCAGTCGAACCAAAGGATACGACCAACCACTAGCACTAGCCTTCATCGAGTTTGAGAAAGCATTCGACTCTATATATCCCAGAGCAGTAATAAATGCCCTAACAGAACAAGGGGTCGACAAGCCATATATTGAGACCCTAGCAAATATATATATAGGGAAGCCAAAGCGAGAGTTAGGATATATGAGGGCAAACCAGAATTCCCCACCAGCAGAGGAGTTAGACAAGGAGACGCAATATCACCAAAGTTATTTACAGCAACACTAGAAAGCATCTTCAGAAAACTGGGCTAGAACAACACAGGTCTGAATATAGATGGAGAATACTTGAACCATCTAAGATTCGCTGATGACATCATCCTGATAGCGAGTAGCCCTGACGAAATGCAACAACAAATAAATGAATTGAATGCAGCAAGCAACTAAGTAGGCCTTAAAATAAATCTGAGTAAGACCAAGATAATGTATAACGAACTGATAAACGCACAATAAATAACAATTAATGACACTGCTCTGGAAATAGTAGAGGAATACATATATCTGGGTCAACTAATACACATGTCAGGCTCTCTACTTCCAAAAATAAACAGAAGAATCAAATTAGCATGGAGAACATTTGGACAGAAATCTATCATCTTCAAGTCTAGAATATCACTCCGTTTGAAAAAGAAAGCGTTTGATTAGTCCGTACTACCAGTATTAACATACGGCTGTGAAACCTGGACCCTGAGAACTGATATCATTAGAAAACTCCAGGTAACGCAGAGGTCTATGGAACAATGCATGCTTGGAATAACAAGGAGAGATAGAAAAAGGCTTGATTGGATCAGACAAAAGACTCAAGTGATAGATGTCATAAATAGAATCAGATCCCTAAAGTGGCAATGGGCGGGGCATCTCGCTAGAAGGACAGACGATAGAGGGACCACAAAGATAACGCAATGGTATCCCCAAGGCGTGAAAAGACCAAGAAGACGCTCCAACCTAAGATGGGACTACGACATAAAGAAACTCGTAGGATCAACTTGGGGCCGCATAGCTAGCAATAGACAACAATGGGCCCACATGGAAATGGAATATATAGATATGTAAAGGGAGGCTACACCATAACAAAATGGTTGAATAAGCTGCATATGATGATATATATATAAGTATATATATATATAAATATATATATATATATATATATATATATATATATATATATATATATATATATATATATACTTTATTGTTATGAGTTGGTTAGTAGGTAATGTGATATTACAATTTTCCAGACAATTATAGTTAAAGTAAGGTATAATAGGACATTGGTTAATGCAAAGGACTTAATATAAAATGGAATGTGAGGCAGAATAATACTAGAATATGATGGGAATTAGGAAAATTGGGAGCTATCATAAGGAAGAATTGAAAGCAGATAATACTTATAATATTTTTAAAGAAGTGCTAAAAATAGATTCACTATAATTAGTAAGTTACTAAGAAATATTAAGACCATTTGTACAATTGACAAGACCAAATTTCTGAAAAATTTATAAATTGAATAGCAAAATCTGTAAAATTTCATGACATGTCATCCAGTTTTTGTCGTCTCTGTGTGTACATTCAATTTTAATCTTTCAATCGTTTTCATTTTATTGTTTAACATCAATGTAATTTTTTTTTAAAATGCTCCGAATTAGAGAGCGAAACGTCAAATAAAAATATAAATTTATAAAGAATTTACGATTAACATGATGCCCAAGAAAAATGAATAAAATTATATATATATATCTATATATATATATATATATATATATATATATATATATATATATCTATATAAATAAATAAAAACAAACAAACACATACAGTATATCAAATTCCTTGCCAAGATTGCCCCAGTACATACATTGGTCAGAGTAAACAATATTCACAAAAGAGAATACAAGCTCATAAATACTCCAAAACAGATGTAACAGCACTCTCAAATCATAGACAACAAACTGGACACTCTTTTAACTTTGACAAAACAAAAATTCTCGAAAGGGAAAAAAATGATAGGGTTAGAACTGTTTTGGAGATGATACATATTAAACAGGATTCCAATAGCATAAACTCCAGAAACGACATAAAAAACTTGAGTATAATTTACGACGGTATTTTAAAAAAATAATAACATAAACAAGTATCTGAGTACCACCTCTGAAAAATTTTTGCACCTTACTATTGAATATACTCTAACATTTGTAAAATATCGCTGGTACTATAAAACAAAAATTCAATGTGTAGTTGATATGTTGTTATATAAAAAAAAGAACATTAATGTACATTTTACAAATACTATCTTCAAAACGAATTAGACTGTTGATAATGAGGGAATGGTGTTTAGAATGGAAACATATACTTTTAAAAAGTATTTTAAAAATCGTTAAAATCTTTCAACCACGTAATTTCTCAACAGACAGGTAATTTATTTCTTTGTGAAGTATCAGCTTTAAATGTTTGTACCAATAATAAATTTTACCGTTTTTTACTTTTTAATTGTAACATACTTATCGTTGTAAAAATGTATTTTACATTTTTAAATTTTTTTAGATAATTTGATAATGACAAAATTATTGTCGAAACGTACGTAATTATTAATAAAGAAAAAATGTATTGAAAGAAACTCCCAAAGTTTAATTATGACCTTAAACCAAGAAATTCCACGCATAAATATATATATATATATATATATATATATATACATACATATATATATATATATATATATATATATATATACATATATGTATATATATATATATATATATATATTGAAGAGTAATATTATTTTCTATGTAGGAAGTAAAAATATCATATGTTAGACTTTCTTAATCACATGGAGGAAGACGCCCTCCACATCGTAAATTTCAATTTAACTCTAATATCAGAAAGTCAAAAATCAGATCAAGAACTACACAAAAATTTCAAATTCGAAAGTTAATCATAATGTTAGTAATAGAAGAGGGTTCCCATTCGTCTTTCCTTCTGTATTCTCTATTCAAAACTGCTGCTTCAAATCTGTAGGTTGGTGCTTCGGCTCGTATCAAAGGTATTACGCAGGTATCGTTTCTGGCTTCTTCATGTTGTCGGCAAGAGAAGATACCTTCAACACAGTTTTTCTTCATATTGATAGGAGTTTGCAGTAAGCACAAGGAAAGGGTTGTGTGGAAAAATTATTGAATTATAAGGGATAATATGATAGGTTAGAAAATCACTATCTATTAGAATATATGTATAGCAATTATTATTCTAGAATCTTGAACTGTTACTAGAACTTCGGTCAATTGGTAATAATTGTATGGCTTTTTGAATTTAATGATTCTCGATTCACCATATATTAATGAAACACGATTGATTAATTTAGATAACCGGTTCAGAGTAATAACGGAGGCATGTAAACTTCCTAAATGCGCAGATTTAATTGAGTTCTCTATGAAATTTATCCAATTTTAGCAATTCATTTATTTGATTTAGAGCAGCGGTATTCAAACTTTTTTGGTACCGAAACCCTTTTGGAAAGCGAAATTCTTGACGGAACCCTACCATAAAACAATTGTTTTTAAAAATGTGTTCTTTATTAATAAGCATAATAAAAGTAGAATGTACCAGTTACTACTTATTACTTACTTTACTTAGTAAATTACTATATAACAAGTATAATAATAGAAGATATTGAAAAAGAAAGAAATCTAACTTATCGGAGGTATGAAACTGTTTTATTTATTTTTCATCAACTGGTTGATGACAGGTTTGATAGAAGACAGTTGAAGTCTGATATAAGGTTCGGCGTCCTTTCTGTTGGGGTATTTTGTTTTAGTGGCTGCATAGGCTGAGAATCCTTTTTCGCACAAATATGTGGTTGGGAACGGGAGAAGAATACTCAGAGCCATTTTGGCAAGCATTGGATATTCATCACGAATTCTGCACCAAGAATCGATGAGAGGTGCCGTTTTGAACAGTGGCTACATACTTGTATCTGACGACATTTCTAGAAGAGATTCAAATATATCGTTTGACATACTTTCCGGCGTTTGCAATTTGGATAAGAAAGAATTATGAATCCATGAATTCAGTTTCCTTTTTGTTTTCTGTTCTTCGGTAAAATACTTCTCAAAAGATGCGCGCATCGAAGTAAGATATTGGACCAATTCTTCAAATACCTCATCTTGAGACATTTCTGAGTCGTTATCGCTAACAAGCACACTGAGTGACGTGAAGCTATCCATTTTTCTCTTACCAGCGGAAATTATCCAAAAATCTAATTTTATTTTGAAGGCAATTATTTTGTTACAGGCCTGGAACACTGTTGTCTGTTTACCTTGTAATGATAAATTTGATTCGTTCAGTTTTTGAAAGAAATCCGCCATAAAAGACAGTCGGAACAACCAAGGTTTATCATACAATCGATCTTCCAAGTTAAAAGATGTATATGAAAGAAACATTTGTAACTCGGCTCTAAGTTCAAATAGCCTTGTTAAAGTTTTACCCCGAGACAGCCATCGCACTTCTGTATGGAACAGCAGTGTTTTATGTTTGCTGCCATAATATTCACACAATAATGAGAACAATCGGGATTTTAGTGGTCGTTATTTGATAAAATTAAATTATTTTTACAGCTTCATCCAACTAATTTTAAACTCGACGGCATTTGCTTCATCGCATGCTGGATACTATGGCTGGAACTATAATTAGGCGCTTTATTTTTTATTAGTGACAATGCTTCTGCTGTTTCACCCGTCGTCGCCTTGGCCCCATCTGTACAAATGTCAATGCAATCGTTCCAACTGAGATCATTTTCTTCAAAAAATATATTTATTTTTTTGAAAATTCCTTCTCCGGTAGTGTTTGTGGGCAGCGATTAACACATAAGCATGTCTTCTTCAAAAGAACATTCATATGGATATCTCACGATAACCAGCATCAAGATAGCCAGACTAGCGACGTCAGTCGACTCATCCATTTGCAGGACGAATCGCGTTTTTTGTAGACGTGTGACTAGTTCTTGTTTGACGTAGCTTGCCAGATTATGAATTCGCCGTGAAACAGAATCGTTTGATAGCGGCACAGTAGAAAGATGCTTTGCAGATTTTTTAGCAGGCATATATTTTATTATGTTTAACATACATGGCTTTATTAAATACTTTCATTTTAGTCTCCCTGATGATGAGAATAATCATCCTCTAAAGCTTGGAAAGAGTAAACTTTTCCTTTTTTCTTGCTGCATTTCCCCAATATTCACCAGTTTCATGTAAATATATATATATATATATATATATATATATATATATATATATATTATATATATATATATATATATATATATATATATATATATATATATATATATATATATATATATATATATTCAGGCGGGGGGGAGGCTACATGCGCCTCCGTGTCGATCTTGGTTGTTGTCCTGAAAACTCGGGATCTTCTAAATGAAGGCACAAATGAGCGTTTGGTTTCCCTGCTGAAATCCGTTATTTTGTGTTCTCCCAAGTTTTTACTAATATCATTGCTCCCAAATGAGCCAGAAATATGCATGTCCGCGGATACCACCCTGTTTCAGTAGCCCTTTTTCTTTTTCCGTGAATTACCCATGAATCTCTTTGTTGTTAACATATCACGCGATATTCCTACATCTTCTTATATATATATATAAGAAGAAAATAATCAAATTAGCTTTTTGGACCTTACCCTCCATCATACAACTAACACCATAAAAACGGAATGGCACACAGAAGATACCTGGTCTTCCCGATATTCGAATTTTAAATCACAACACCCTCTAACACACAAAAAAACTGTCATTATAGGACTCTCAGATCGATCAATAAATCTGTCCGACCCCGAATTCAGAGAGAATGCAATAATAAAAGCTAAAGATGCCCTTATACTCAGCAATATAGTGTATGAAATACCATGTAAAAACTGTGAAGGGGTCTACATCGGACAAACAAGTCAGTATTTGAAAAACAGAATAAATAGTCACAAATATGACAAACGAAACAAAACGGCACTCACTATCCATGTTTCAGAAAACCAACACGAATTTGATTTCGAAAACACAAAAATTCTTCGAAGTGAAAACCATACAAAAAAAACGCGAAGTTCTAGAAATGATATAAATACAAAGAAAAACTAGTTCCGTAAATTTAAAGACTGACACAAAAAATCTTAGTAAAATTTATAATAACATTATAAAAACTTAGAAATATAGAGAAACACGTGGCTCATTCCAAATATAATAAATTTATTACCACTCCCTATATAAATATAAACTCCATTTATTACCACTCCCTATATAAATATAAAATCCATTTTAATACCAGTCAACACAAAAACGACACATTAAAACCTCGTTACGGCTGATTTCATTGTATAGAACAAATACTCGTATATTCCAATACAAATTTTCATCAATGAATGTCATATTTTAAAATGTTCGTTTTGTTTTGTGAAATATATTCTGTTATGTGATGCGTCCTAAAACATCTATAAAATATATTAAATAATCAAATGAACGTTCTGTCGAAGGTAAGATTTATTTGTTTTGCTTTTAAAAATCCTTTCTGTAACTTGTACCATTTCTTTTAGTTTTAACAAAAATTTTATTTCTGATGAAGGTCATGGAAAGACCGAAACATTTAATAAAAATGTATTAACTACTAGTTAAATGTCTTTAAAAAATGGTCCTCAATCCCAAGAATATAAAATAAACAATATATAAGTAAATAAAAAAGACCAAGAACCAAAAAAAAACAATATATATATATATATATATATATATATATATATATATAATAAGCAACGAATAGATTAGTGGGTATTGCACGCAAATAGAAGAAGGGGCTACTGAAAAGAGTGGTAACCGCAGACATGCATGTTTCTGGCTCATTAGCTGTCATCGGTACGGTACAACCAGGAAAAGGTGTGACACATGGGAGCAAATGTGTTGAATGAAACATGAGAAAATATAACAGAATTCAGCAGGATAGTCAAACACAACATTTGTGTCAGTAATATTAGCAGATCTCGAATATTCGAGACAACAACCAATATAGACACGAAGGTGTATATAACACTCCCGTCTGAAACTTCCGACCCAGGTCAATGAAATAACAACAAGATGTACGAATAGTGCGTGACATATGAACAATAAGCAACGAATAGATTAGTGGGTATTGCACGCAAATAGAAGAAGGGGCTACTGAAAAGATATATATTATTATAGTTTATTTTATATGGGAATTTAATTTGCCCGGTATGTTGAGGATTTAATATGTATGATAAACAGTTTATTTAACCAACATGGAAACTTCTCATCTCAGGGTAGAGTTCAAGTATTTTAAATAAAATGATTTTATAATTTTATATATGTTAGCGCCAAAGTTAATAAATGCTTTATATTTTTAAAAATAAATTTGTTAATCAGAATATGTTACTTTTTTAATGATTTCAAGTTAAATACGGTCCTGTCCTACTTAAAAAATATCTGCATAGTTCAATCGATTTCATTCAGAGCTTCTGCCTGTGGTAAGTAGATGGTGCACAAGTCACCAGATGAAATGAATAACTCAAGTAATTTAAAAAAAACGTTCTTCAAAAGGAAAAACAATATTTAATTTAATGAAAATAAATACACTACACTTTTACAAGTGTTTTTTTTTTAAGAAATTCAACTATCTAAAAGGATGACTCTTTCATACAAATCACACGCACTCTGGTGAGATATTATTATAATAGTAAAATACAGTTATATAACTTCATAAACATAGGACTTTCAGAAAACGGCGAAATACACTCTTAACAGCGTCTATGCATCACAAAATTTTAGTTTTTTTTCACAAATTAGTAAGTACGCTTGACCTCTTAATACATTAATAAATTAACTTGTACTACCTTATTTACTTCACGATTTCTGTTTGTTCACCTTCAATAATCTGTTTCTTTTATTTGTTCCAGATTCTCCTCCTGGAAAACCTCCCTGTTGGCATTCTGCTTCTACCAGAACAGGAATCGATACTGTATTTCTTTCAAAGTCCAAACAGCTCACACAAATTCCACTATTCAATGTTTTTCGAAAACTATTGTGGCTATTTTACTTCCACCAGACACAAGACACCATATTATAAAATAAAATTCATGATTAGTGTTTTACAACATTCAACAATTCCTTTTTTAATTATTAATATAAACTAAACTACTTACACTGATATATCTCTTGTAAGTATAATGTATTTGTTTTAAATTCTATAGTCAAATTTTGTCTTCCAAATGATTTCAATTGATTTACTTTACCAAAAAAATTTTGCTGCTCCAAAAATCTCTTCCCAAAAAGAAAACCTACTAGTCAATAGCCCCCATAATCAACAACTTTCTCACATTCTGATTTTTTTTTCGTTAGCAACACAGTTGTCGCCGATGTGATCTTTTTTAAATGTTTATTAACCAATCAAATTTGACTATTTATTTTATAACTCAAATTCTTCATTTCAACCAGTGAAATGTTCATCCATTATATCATGATATTATATTCTAAGGTTTTTAATTGCTTAGACTTCCTATATTATTTTCATTCAACAATATTTCTTAGTATTGTTAAAATGACATTTCCTAACCTCTAAGTATGTATGTCAAATGAATATTCATAATGTTTTAATAGATGACAGCTGTTACCTTTAAATATGTATGCAAAATGAAAATTCGTTTTCTTTATAAGTCATGTTCTCTGAAATTCACATTATTTTATATTTTCCTGCTCTGTTATGTCTAAACATCTACACTATCTCATTTTAATGTCTTAATCAACAAATATTACGAGATTAGCTTGACTTTACAGAATAAAGCATTATTAGTTTCTTATTATGAACAAATTTTGATACTTGATCTCTTTGATAAAAGTTTCGTTAGGTAATTTATTTCATATAAATTGTTTATCACACCTATTCGCAATTATCCCTACGTTATACAGTCTGTCCTTTCTGTATGTCTTCTCTATCGAATAGTGGATCGTACAGATTGTCTCCATTCAAATGTTTAAAAAAAATTTTTGACTTAAAAAAATTCTTTTAGATTACAATACATAATCTTAATTCTTCATTATTTGATATACAGGTTGTAGCATCATTTTTTCACAATAACATCCCCTAAATTTTGCGTTTATCAAATTTTTTTATTCTAGGAAAAATTTTATGAACGCAAATTTTACTTGAAGTATTTTATTTAAATATTGTCTTTCTATTTTACTGATAATAAAATTTCTTTTTATTTCAGATCGCTGTTGTAAGATGATTCTGGAATCCTGTGTTGCCGTATCCTCTTCAAATAGTTTTAATTTATTTATAATACTGAAATTAAACAAATTCTTAATTTACTTTTGTATCAATTTATGTACAACATGATTATTCATGGAGACTTTCATTATGGGAACTTTCATTCCATTTTTTTTTATGTATGGTAATATTTATATAAATCATGTATATTAAATATACCTCTAGTCCTTTCTCCGTCTGTGCATTTTAACACATAACTGTTCACTCCATCTTCATTTTCTACAATGTATGGCCCTTCGAAAGGTAGTTTTAGCTTAGCACATGTTCTCCTGTTTCTGTCTGATACTCTTAGAGCACGTACTACTACTAAATCTCCTTTTTGAAACGTCGTCTTTACTTTCTTCTTCTTGTTCATTCTACTTAAATATTTATTGGCATTATTCTGTAAATTTTTGTTGACTTTTTCCAAAACCTCTTCATAATTTTTATTGGTTTCTCTCTCCCATTTCCTTTCAGGTATCAATTTTTTCATTAAATATACTGGACTTTCCATGGTGACAGTGTTAGGTACATTGTTTATGTAGTTTTGAATTTCCTCAATATGATTCTCCCAATTTTCATGAGTCTGGTCTTTCAAAGCTATTCTTAGGAATTTTATTACTTCTCTGATGTATCTTTCTGAGGGGTTTGCAGGTGGATGTCTGATACTAATTGTTTTTACAAGTATTTGATTTTCATTGCAAAATTTCTTAAATCTACTATTTACAAAATAAGTTGCATTATCTACTATGCATTTTTCTGGTTTTATAACCTCTTTCATGTAATCAGACAATTTTTCCATTACAATTTTGCACTTAGTCGTTTTAGTAGGATATAATTTTATGAATTTTGAAAATAAATCTACTATTATTAAAATATGAGAGTTCCCCTGCTTACTTTGTATTAGGTTACTAAGAAAATCCATTGCAACTATTTCACCGCATCGAGTTGTTAAAATTGTTTTTGTGATGTTTTCATTTCTTTTATTTCTACTTTTTCCCAGTTGACATATATGACATGTTCGAGTAATTTGTTTGGCAAGGCTTTGATCCCCTTTACAAATATAATTCTCCCTAAATACCAACCATAGTTTTCTAAATCCTATATGCCCATTTTGTTCATGCAAACTTTTCAATATTTCCCTAGTTAAATTTTCCGTAATGATGAATACTTCTGACTCCCCAATTTTCTTTACAAATATATTATTTTTTTTATATCCCCTTTGTTTTTCCTTTTCAGTTAAATTTATTTGATCTCCTATTATTTTATTTAAAGAAAATATCCCTTTTAAATCTTTCATCACATTCACCCCAATTTTTACAATTCTCTTATTTATATTATTTTCCCCCTTACTTTCTCTACTCAAAGCGTCTGCCACAACATTTGTTTTTCCTGGAATGAATTTTATTTCAAAATCGTACTCTTGCAAAATTAATCCCCATCTATGAACTCTACTATTGCCAAATCTGTTTTTTAAAATTGTTGTTAATGCAGAATGGTCCGTTTCTATAGTAAATTTTGCCCCTAGTAAATAAAATCTAAATTTGGTAATACAGAAAATTATGCTTGCCAACTCTAATTCTGATACCCCATAATTCCTTTCATAGTTTTTTTTTGACCCTTGACACGAAACATATGGGTACTTCCATATCATTTTGTATCTGTAACAACACCCCTGCAAATCTCTCTTTGGATGCATCAGTCCGCAATATAAAAGGTAGGCTGTAATTTGGATGATACACTCTTAACTGTTTTTGAAATGCTTCTTTCAGACAGTTGAATGCCATTTCCCTCTCTTGATTCCATTTCCATTTATTATCCTTTTTCAAAAGTTCTATCAACGGTATCTGTTTTTTACTTAAATCTGGTATCAAACGTTTGAAATAATTCATCATTCCTAGAAATCCTCGAAGTGTTCTCAAATTCGATGGTCTTTTGTATTCTATAATTGCTTGAATCCTTTCTTCATCCATCATCATTCCATTTTCGTCTATTTTGTATCCTAGGAAGCATATTTCTTTCTGGTAAAACCTACATTTGTTTTGGTTTATCTTTAAACCTGCCTTGTCCAGTTCTTTTAGAATAATTTCTAAATGATTCGAATGTTCCTCCTCATCATGAGAAAATATTAATATGTCATCTATATAATGTAATGCAAAGTCTTCAAATTTATTTAATATTTGGTGTAATGCTCTAACCAAGGCTGAACAAGCACTTTGTATACCATATGGAGCTACACAAAATCTGTACAACACACCATCAATAGAAAAACCTGTATAGTCTCTACTGTTTTTATCCAAAGGAATTAGCCAAAAACTGTGTTCCAAATCAATTTTTGAAAATATTTTTGTGTTCGTTATTCGTCCAAAAATCGCTTCCACATTCATCGGAGCCTCGTATTGTGGTACAGTATATTGATTTATGTTTCTAGCATCTAGACATAATCTCAATTCACCATTTGCTTTTCTCACTACCACAATAGGATTTACATATCTTGTATTGCATCTTTCTATAATACCATCTTTCAACATGTTTTGTATTTCTAATTCAACCTCTTTTCTATACTTGTAAGGTATGGGATATGTTCTTACTCTGAAATTCTCTATTCCTCTAACTTCCATTTTATGCACATAGTTCTTTGCCATTCTCATTTCTTTTCCAATCAATCCTTTATATTTCTCTATTAAATTCTTCACTTTCTCTTCATATTCTTTATTTCCACACACTAATTCCAATTCTTCCATATTTCCACACCTTTCTATATTCCACAACTTCTTATTATCCTCTTCAACTTCCAATTCTTCTATATTTTCTTCTTCAAATTCAATTCTATTACCATTTAATTCAATCTCCATCTTTTCAAAATCAATTCTTGCTTTATATTTTGTTAATTCATCTATTCCTATAACTATGTCTGATTCTAGATTATCTACTAACAATAATTGCATCTCAACTTCTTTCCCATCCTTTAATTCAATACTTTGTATTATAGATCTGCTAACTTCACACAGCTTCTTTCCATTTGCTCCTATCAATGTAGTTTTTGGTATTTTAATTAATTTGTTTTCATAATTTTCAATGTTTTCTTCTATTAGTTTTGTTTTAATTATGGACGCTTCCGAACCTGTATCTATTAATAATTTTATTTCTTTTCCATTTAATTTCCCTTTAATATTTATCAATCCCATTATTCCTTTTAATTCTAATTCTTCCCCAAATTTTATATATTCCCTTGGATGTTCGTATGTACAGATAATATTTTTCTTTACATTTGGTATGTGCTCGATCCAAAATTTTGATCGGGCTCTGTTTCAGTGACTATTTCTGGTTCTATGGATATCACTCTTTCTTTCTGTCTTTGTATATTGTTCACTCTCCTTTGTTCTTCATTTCTATTTCCTCTTCCTTCAAAATTTCCATTTGTCCTTTCTGTATTATAGTCTCTTCTTTGCTCTTGTTTTTCATCTCTTTGTCTGTTTTCATAAGATCCATTCCTATTGTTTCCTTCAAATGTTCTATTTCTATAATTATTGTTATGATATTGATCATTTTTGTTGTAGTTGTTTTGAGCGTTATTGTTCCTGTTATAATTATTGTTTCTATTATAATATCCATTATTATTATTTCTGTTAAAGTAATTGTTCCTGTTTTGTTCATAATTATTCGATCTATTATTTTGATTGTTATTATTCTCATAATAATTTTTATTATCGTAACCATTATAGTTTTTGTTTTCATTTTGATTCCTGTTCCTGTTCTGGTTATTGCTTATCTTGTTTCTTTCAATTCTTTGTAGATAATTAGTTAACTCCTCTATGTTTTTGATATTTTGAATAGCAATTGTTTCAGTGATTTCAAATTTAAAATGTCTCGAGATAAACATAATAATTTCCTCCTCTGGTATAGGTGGATCTAAAAACTTCGCATTCATGAAAACCTTCATAGCGTAATCATTCATACTATTTCCTCTACCTATCTCAAATTTTCCAGAGTAAAGTTTTTCTCTCACTCTTGTTTGCGCATTGTTTCCCCAGAAATATCTCATGAATTGAGCTTCGAATTCCTCAAAATCTTTTAAATCCTCTTCCTTACTTGTATACCACACTAAAGCATGGTTATCCAGATTTTCCCTAATCATTTCCTTCATGTCTTCATTATTTCGGATATTTTTCATCTTGTTCCTTAAAATTTTTATAAATACTTTTGGGTGTATTTTTCTATTATCCCCTTCAAATTTGTGTTCCCCTCTATTTCCTATATAATTATTTATTATTTTCGTCTCCATCATTCCATTTCTCACTTCTTGAAAATTTCTACCCTCTGTGTTGTCATACTCTTCCTGTAAGTAAACTAGTCTCTTTTCCATGTTTTCCAATTTTCTTGTCATTTCCACTGTTTCCTTTGATTGTTCCCCATTGTGGATTCTACTTCCAGTTTGCTCAATTCTTCTTTTCAGAGCTTCCATCTCCTTCTGTATTTCCTTAATCTTCTTTTCTGTTTTCCCTTCCTCTTGTTTTTGTTTCTCTATACACGCTTCTTCTACATTTTGTTGAAATTCGGTAAGGGTTCTGTCCCATTTTCCTTCTAGGTTTCCCATTCTTTCCTGAGTGTCCTGAACTCCCATTTTGATTTCATTTACTTCTCTTTGAATTTCTCCTTTGAAATCCTTTTCTTTCTCTTCTATTTCCTTAATTCTGTTGATTTGTAAATTTTCAATTTCCATTATACGTCCAATCACTTCTCCTCTTATTTCCTGTTTAGTGTCTTCAATTTTATTCTCCATGTATATGTTTGATTCTTCTAGTTTCTTCTCAACGTGTCCCAATTTTTCTTCCATTAATTTTATGATTAAATCCTTAGTTTGTTTGATTTCTTCTTTGTTCTGGTCCATCTTAATATTCATTTCTTGTTTTAATTCTTCCTTATTTTGGTCCATTTTAATATTCATTTCTTCCTTATTCTGGTCCATCTTAATATTCATTTCTTGTTTTAATTCTTCCTTATTTTGGTCCATTTTAATATTCATTTCTTCCTTATTTCTATTCATATCCTGTTTCATTTCTTCCCTATTTTGGTCCATTTTTCCCATCATCATTTTTAACATACTCATTACGCCCGTTTCCTCTTTCTTTTCTTCTGTTTGTTTTTTAGACTCTTGTCTATCCTCTTGTCCTGTTTCTTCTGACAATGGTAAATCTTCCTCTTCCTGTTCTTGTTCTGCATTATCTTCCTGTGAACGTTCTCTTCCTTGCTCCAAATATTGTACTTGGAAATCTCCTCTTCCATGATTTCTCTCTTCCCTTTCTTGTTCAGAGCCACTTTCTCCTCCTACTTGTTTCCCGTCTCTCAAAGTCATTTTCCGTTCCATTTTATGTATTTAAAATTCTTTTAATAAAGTCAAATAAAAATTATTTCAATGCTTTTTATTATTACTTACAAAATTTCTATAATAGCCCCACGTTGCGGTGACATGTTATTATAGTTTATTTTATATGGGAATTTAATTTGCCCCACGTTGGGCGCCATGTTATTATAGTTTATTTTATATGGGAATTTAATTTGCCCGGTATGTTGAGGATTTAATATGTATGATAAACAGTTTATTTAACCAACATGAAAACTTCTCATCTCAGGGTAGAGTTCAAGTATTTTAAATAAAATGATTTTATAATTTTATATATGTTAGCGCCAAAGTTAATAAATGCTTTATATTTTTAAAAATAAATTTGTTAATCAGAATATGTTACTTTTTTAATGATTTCAAGTTAAATACGGTCCTGTCCTACTTAAAAAATATCTGCATAGTTCAATCGATTTCATTCAGAGCTTCTGCCTGTGGTAAGTAGATGGTGCACAAGTCACCAGATGAAATGAATAACTCAAGTAATTTAAAAAAAAACGTTCTTCAAAAGGAAAAACAATATTTAATTTAATGAAAATAAATACACTACACTTTTACAAGTGTTTTTTTTTTTAAGAAATTCAACTATCTAAAAGGATGACTCTTTCATACAAATCACACGCACTCTGGTGAGATATTATTATAATAGTAAAATACAGTTATATAACTTCATAAACATAGGACTTTCAGAAAACGGCGAAATACACTCTTAACAGCGTCTATGCATCACAAAATTTTAGTTTTTTTTTCACAAATTAGTAAGTACGCTTGACCTCTTAATACATTAATAAATTAACTTGTACTACCTTATTTACTTCACGATTTCTGTTTGTTCACCTTCAATAATCTGTTTCTTTTATTTGTTCCAGATTCTCCTCCTGGAAAACCTCCCTGTTGGCATTCTGCTTCTACCAGAACAGGAATCGATACTGTATTTCTTTCAAAGTCCAAACAGCTCACACAAATTCCACTATTCAATGTTTTTCGAAAACTATTGTGGCTATTTTACTTCCACCAGACACAAGACACCATATTATAAAATAAAATTCATGATTAGTGTTTTACAACATTCAACAATTCCTTTTTTAATTATTAATATAAACTAAACTACTTACACTGATATATCTCTTGTAAGTATAATGTATTTGTTTTAAATTCTATAGTCAAATTTTGTCTTCCAAATGATTTCAATTGATTTACTTTACCAAAAAAATTTTGCTGCTCCAAAAATCTCTTCCCAAAAAGAAAACCTACTAGTCAATAGCCCCCATAATCAACAACTTTCTCACATTCTGATTTTTTTTTCGTTAGCAACACAGTTGTCGCCGATGTGATCTTTTTTAAATGTTTATTAACCAATCAAATTTGACTATTTATTTTATAACTCAAATTCTTCATTTCAACCAGTGAAATGTCATTATATCATGATATTATATTCTAAGGTTTTTAATTGCTTAGACTTCCTATATTATTTTCATTCAACAATCGTTCTTAGTATTGTTAAAATGACATTTCCTAACCTCTAAGTATGTATGTCAAATGAATATTCATAATGTTTTAATAGATGACAGCTGTTACCTTTAAATATGTATGCAAAATGAAAATTCGTTTTCTTTATAAGTCATGTTCTCTGAAATTCACATTATTTTGTATTTTCCTGCTCTGTTATGTCTAAACATCTACACTATCTCATTTTAATGTCTTAATCAACAAATATTACGAGATTAGCTTGACTTTAAAGAATAAAGCATTATTAGTTTCTTATTATGAACAAATTTTGATACTTGATCTCTTTGATAAAAGTTTCGTTAGGTAATTTATTTCATATAAATTGTTTATCACACCTATTCGCAATTATCCCTACATTATACAGTCTGTCCTTTCTGTATGTCTTCTCTATCGAATAGTGGATCGTACAAATTGTCTCCATTCAAATGTTTAAAAAAAATTTTTGACTTAAAAAAATTCTTTTAGATTACAATACATAATCTTAATTCTTCATTATTTGATATACAGGGTGTAGCATTATTTTTTCACAATAATCTTAATTCTTCATTATTTGATATACAGGGTGTAGCATTATTTTTTCACAATAATATATATATATATATATATATATATATATATATATATATATATATATATATTATTGTGAAAAAATAATGCTACACCCTGTATATCAAATAATGAAGAATTAAGATTATGTATTGTAATCTAAAAGAATTTTTTTAAGTCAAAAATTTTTTTTAAACATTTGAATGGAGACAATTTGTACGATCCACTATTCGATAGAGAAGACATACAGAAAGGACAGACTGTATAATGTAGGGATAATTGCGAATAGGTGTGATAAACAATTTATATGAAATAAATTACCTAACGAAACTTTTATCAAAGAGATCAAGTATCAAAATTTGTTCATAATAAGAAACTAATAATGCTTTATTCTGTAAAGTCAAGCTAATCTCGTAATATTTGTTGATTAAGACATTAAAATGAGATAGTGTAGATGTTTAGACATAACAGAGCAGGAAAATACAAAATAATGTGAATTTCAGAGAACATGACTTATAAAGAAAACGAATTTTCATTTTGCATACATATTTAAAGGTAACAGCTGTCATCTATTAAAACATTATGAATATTCATTTGACATACATACTTAGAGGTTAGGAAATGTCATTTTAACAATACTAAGAAATATTGTTGAATGAAAATAATATAGGAAGTCTAAGCAATTAAAAACCTTAGAATATAATATCATGATATAATGACATTTCACTGGTTGAAATGAAGAATTTGAGTTATAAAATAAATAGTCAAATTTGATTGGTTAATAAACATTTAAAAAAGATCACATCGGCGACAACTGTGTTGCTAACGAAAAAAAAATCAGAATGTGAGAAAGTTGTTGATTATGGGGGCTATTGACTAGTAGGTTTTCTTTTTGGGAAGAGATTTTTGGAGCAGCAAAATTTTTTTGGTAAAGTAAATCAATTGAAATCATTTGGAAGACAAAATTTGACTATAGAATTTAAAACAAATACATTATACTTACAAGAGATATATCAGTGTAAGTAGTTTAGTTTATATTAATAATTAAAAAAGGAATTGTTGAATGTTGTAAAACACTAATCATGAATTTTATTTTATAATATGGTGTCTTGTGTCTGGTGGAAGTAAAATAGCCACAATAGTTTTCGAAAAACATTGAATAGTGGAATTTGTGTGAGCTGTTTGGACTTTGAAAGAAATACAGTATCGATTCCTGTTCTGGTAGAAGCAGAATGCCAACAGGGAGGTTTTCCAGGAGGAGAATCTGGAACAAATAAAAGAAACAGATTATTGAAGGTGAACAAACAGAAATCGTGAAGTAAATAAGGTAGTACAAGTTAATTTATTAATGTATTAAGAGGTCAAGCGTACTTACTAATTTGTGAAAAAAAACTAAAATTTTGTGATGCATAGACGCTGTTAAGAGTGTATTTCGCCGTTTTCTGAAAGTCCTATGTTTATGAAGTTATATAACTGTATTTTACTATTATAATAATATCTCACCAGAGTGCGTGTGATTTGTATGAAAGAGTCATCCTTTTAGATAGTTGAATTTCTTAAAAAAAAAAAACACTTGTAAAAGTGTAGTGTATTTATTTTCATTAAATTAAATATTGTTTTTCCTTTTGAAGAACGTTTTTTTTTAAATTACTTGAGTTATTCATTTCATCTGGTGACTTGTGCACCATCTACTTACCACAGGCAGAAGCTCTGAATGAAATCGATTGAACTATGCAGATATTTTTTAAGTAGGACAGGACCGTATTTAACTTGAAATCATTAAAAAAGTAACATATTCTGATTAACAAATTTATTTTTAAAAATATAAAGCATTTATTAACTTTGGCGCTAACATATATAAAATTATAAAATCATTTTATTTAAAATACTTGAACTCTACCCTGAGATGAGAAGTTTTCATGTTGGTTAAATAAACTGTTTATCATACATATTAAATCCTCAACATACCGGGCAAATTAAATTCCCATATAAAATAAACTATAATAACATGGCGCCCAACGTGGGGCAAATTAAATTCCCATATAAAATAAACTATAATAACATGTCACCGCAACGTGGGGCTATTATAGAAATTTTGTAAGTAATAATAAAAAGCATTGAAATAATTTTTATTTGACTTTATTAAAAGAATTTTAAATACATAAAATGGAACGGAAAATGACTTTGAGAGACGGGAAACAAGTAGGAGGAGAAAGTGGCTCTGAACAAGAAAGGGAAGAGAGAAATCATGGAAGAGGAGATTTCCAAGTACAATATTTGGAGCAAGGAAGAGAACGTTCACAGGAAGATAATGCAGAACAAGAACAGGAAGAGGAAGATTTACCATTGTCAGAAGAAACAGGACAAGAGGATAGACAAGAGTCTAAAAAACAAACAGAAGAAAAGAAAGAGGAAACGGACGTAATGAGTATGTTAAAAATGATGATGGGAAAAATGGACCAAAATAGGGAAGAAATGAAACAGGATATGAATAGAAATAAGGAAGAAATGAATATTAAAATGGACCAAAATAAGGAAGAATTAAAACAAGAAATGAATATTAAGATGGACCAGAATAAGGAAGAAATGAATATTAAAATGGACCAAAATAAGGAAGAATTAAAACAAGAAATGAATATTAAGATGGACCAGAACAAAGAAGAAATCAAACAAACTAAGGATTTAATCATAAAATTAATGGAAGAAAAATTGGGACACGTTGAGAAGAAACTAGAAGAATCAAACATATACATGGAGAATAAAATTGAAGACACTAAACAGGAAATAAGAGGAGAAGTGATTGGACGTATAATGGAAATTGAAAATTTACAAATCAACAGAATTAAGGAAATAGAAGAGAAAGAAAAGGATTTCAAAGGAGAAATTCAAAGAGAAGTAAATGAAATCAAAATGGGAGTTCAGGACACTCAGGAAAGAATGGGAAACCTAGAAGGAAAATGGGACAGAACCCTTACCGAATTTCAACAAAATGTAGAAGAAGCGTGTATAGAGAAACAAAAACAAGAGGAAGGGAAAACAGAAAAGAAGATTAAGGAAATACAGAAGGAGATGGAAGCTCTGAAAAGAAGAATTGAGCAAACTGGAAGTAGAATCCACAATGGGGAACAATCAAAGGAAACAGTGGAAATGACAAGAAAATTGGAAAACATGGAAAAGAGACTAGTTTACTTACAGGAAGAGTATGACAACACAGAGGGTAGAAATTTTCAAGAAGTGAGAAATGGAATGATGGAGACGAAAATAATAAATAATTATATAGGAAATAGAGGGGAACACAAATTTGAAGGGGATAATAGAAAAATACACCCAAAAGTATTTATAAAAATTTTAAGGAACAAGATGAAAAATATCCGAAATAATGAAGACATGAAGGAAATGATTAGGGAAAATCTGGATAACCATGCTTTAGTGTGGTATACAAGTAAGGAAGAGGATTTAAAAGATTTTGAGGAATTCGAAGCTCAATTCATGAGATATTTCTGGGGAAACAATGCGCAAACAAGAGTGAGAGAAAAACTTTACTCTGGAAAATTTGAGATAGGTAGAGGAAATAGTATGAATGATTACGCTATGAAGGTTTTCATGAATGCGAAGTTTTTAGATCCACCTATACCAGAGGAGGAAATTATTATGTTTATCTCGAGACATTTTAAATTTGAAATCACTGAAACAATTGCTATTCAAAATATCAAAAACATAGAGGAGTTAACTAATTATCTACAAAGAATTGAAAGAAACAAGATAAGCAATAACCAGAACAGGAACAGGAATCAAAATGAAAACAAAAACTATAATGGTTACGATAATAAAAATTATTATGAGAATAATAACAATCAAAATAATAGATCGAATAATTATGAACAAAACAGGAACAATTACTTTAACAGAAATAATAATAATGGATATTATAATAGAAACAATAATTATAACAGGAACAATAACGCTCAAAACAACTACAACAAAAATGATCAATATCATAACAATAATTATAGAAATAGAACATTTGAAGGAAACAATAGGAATGGATCTTATGAAAACAGACAAAGAGATGAAAAACAAGAGCAAAGAAGAGACTATAATACAGAAAGGACAAATGGAAATTTTGAAGGAAGAGGAAATAGAAATGAAGAACAAAGGAGAGTGAACAATATACAAAGACAGAAAGAAAGAGTGATATCCATAGAACCAGAAATAGTCACTGAAACAGAGCCCGATCAAAATTTTGGATCGAGCACATACCAAATGTAAAGAAAAATATTATCTGTACATACGAACATCCAAGGGAATATATAAAATTTGGGGAAGAATTAGAATTAAAAGAAATAATGGGATTGATAAATATTAAAGGGAAATTAAATGGAAAAGAAATAAAATTATTAATAGATACAGGTTCGGAAGCGTCCATAATTAAAACAAAACTAATAGAAGAAAACATTGAAAATTATGAAAACAAATTAATTAAAATACCAAAAACTACATTGATAGGAGCAAATGGAAAGAAGCTGTGTGAAGTTAGCAGATCTATAATACAAAGTATTGAATTAAAGGATGGGAAAGAAGTTGAGATGCAATTATTGTTAGTAGATAATCTAGAATCAGACATAGTTATAGGAATAGATGAATTAACAAAATATAAAGCAAGAATTGATTTTGAAAAGATGGAGATTGAATTAAATGGTAATAGAATTGAATTTGAAGAAGAAAATATAGAAGAATTGGAAGTTGAAGAGGATAATAAGAAGTTGTGGAATATAGAAAGGTGTGGAAATATGGAAGAATTGGAATTAGTGTGTGGAAATAAAGAATATGAAGAGAAAGTGAAGAATTTAATAGAGAAATATAAAGGATTGATTGGAAAAGAAATGAGAATGGCAAAGAACTATGTGCATAAAATGGAAGTTAGAGGAATAGAGAATTTCAGAGTAAGAACATATCCCATACCTTACAAGTATAGAAAAGAGGTTGAATTAGAAATACAAAACATGTTGAAAGATGGTATTATAGAAAGATGCAATACAAGATATGTAAATCCTATTGTGGTAGTGAGAAAAGCAAATGGTGAATTGAGATTATGTCTAGATGCTAGAAACATAAATCAATATACTGTACCACAATACGAGGCTCCGATGAATGTGGAAGCGATTTTTGGACGAATAACGAACACAAAAATATTTTCAAAAATTGATTTGAAACACAGTTTTTGGCTAATTCCTTTGGATAAAAACAGTAGAGACTATACAGGTTTTTCTATTGATGGTGTGTTGTACAGATTTTGTGTAGCTCCATATGGTATACAAAGTGCTTGTTCAGCCTTGGTTAGAGCATTACACCAAATATTAAATAAATTTGAAGACTTTGCATTACATTATATAGATGACATATTAATATTTTCTCATGATGAGGAGGAACATTCGAATCATTTAGAAATTATTCTAAAAGAACTGGACAAGGCAGGTTTAAAGATAAACCAAAACAAATGTAGGTTTTACCAGAAAGAAATATGCTTCCTAGGATACAAAATAGACGAAAATGGAATGATGATGGATGAAGAAAGGATTCAAGCAATTATAGAATACAAAAGACCATCGAATTTGAGAACACTTCGAGGATTTCTAGGAATGATGAATTATTTCAAACGTTTGATACCAGATTTAAGTAAAAAACAGATACCGTTGATAGAACTTTTGAAAAAGGATAATAAATGGAAATGGAATCAAGAGAGGGAAATGGCATTCAACTGTCTGAAAGAAGCATTTCAAAAACAGTTAAGAGTGTATCATCCAAATTACAGCCTACCTTTTATATTGCGGACTGATGCATCCAAAGAGAGATTTGCAGGGGTGTTGTTACAGATACAAAATGATATGGAAGTACCCATATGTTTCGTGTCAAGGGTCAAAAAAAAACTATGAAAGGAATTATGGGGTATCAGAATTAGAGTTGGCAAGCATAATTTTCTATATTACCAAATTTAGATTTTATTTACTAGGGGCAAAATTTACTATAGAAACGGACCATTCTGCATTAACAACAATTTTAAAAAACAGATTTGGCAATAGTAGAGTTCATAGATGGGGATTAATTTTGCAAGAGTACGATTTTGAAATAAAATTCATTCCAGGAAAAACAAATGTTGTGGCAGACGCTTTGAGTAGAGAAAGTAAGGGGGAAAATAATATAAATAAGAGAATTGTAAAAATTGGGGTGAATGTGATGAAAGATTTAAAAGGGATATTTTCTTTAAATAAAATAATAGGAGATCAAATAAATTTAACTGAAAAGGAAAAACAAAGGGGATATAAAAAAAATAATATATTTGTAAAGAAAATTGGGGAGTCAGAAGTATTCATCATTACGGAAAATTTAACTAGGGAAATATTGAAAAGTTTGCATGAACAAAATGGGCATATAGGATCTAGAAAACTATGGTTGGTATTTAGGGAGAATTATATTTGTAAAGGGGATCAAAGCCTTGCCAAACAAATTACTCGAACATGTCATATATGTCAACTGGGAAAAAGTAGAAATAAAAGAAATGAAAACATCACAAAAACAATTTTAACAACTCGATGCGGTGAAATAGTTGCAATGGATTTTCTTAGTAACCTAATACAAAGTAAGCAGGGGAACTCTCATATTTTAATAATAGTAGATTTATTTTCAAAATTCATAAAATTATATCCTACTAAAACGACTAAGTGCAAAATTGTAATGGAAAAATTGTCTGATTACATGAAAGAGGTTATAAAACCAGAAAAATGCATAGTAGATAATGCAACTTATTTTGTAAATAGTAGATTTAAGAAATTTTGCAATGAAAATCAAATACTTGTAAAAACAATTAGTATCAGACATCCACCTGCAAACCCCTCAGAAAGATACATCAATACTAGTCAATAGCCCCCATAATCAACAACTTTCTCACATTCTGATTTTTTTTTCGTTAGCAACACAGTTGTCGCCGATGTGATCTTTTTTAAATGTTTATTAACCAATCAAATTTGACTATTTATTTTATAACTCAAATTCTTCATTTCAACCAGTGAAATGTCATTATATCATGATATTCTAAGGTTTTTAATTGCTTAGACTTCCTATATTATTTTCATTCAACAATATTTCTTAGTATTGTTAAAATGACATTTCCTAACCTCTAAGTATGTATGTCAAATGAATATTCATAATGTTTTAATAGATGACAGCTGTTACCTTTAAATATGTATGCAAAATGAAAATTCGTTTTCTTTATAAGTCATGTTCTCTGAAATTCACATTATTTTGTATTTTCCTGCTCTGTTATGTCTAAACATCTACACTATCTCATTTTAATGTCTTAATCAACAAATATTACGAGATTAGCTTGACTTTACAGAATAAAGCATTATTAGTTTCTTATTATGAACAAATTTTGATACTTGATCTCTTTGATAAAAGTTTCGTTAGGTAATTTATTTCATATAAATTGTTTATCACACCTATTCGCAATTATCCCTACATTATACAGTCTGTCCTTTCTGTATGTCTTCTCTATCGAATAGTGGATCGTACAAATTGTCTCCATTCAAATGTTTAAAAAAAATTTTTGACTTAAAAAAATTCTTTTAGATTACAATACATAATCTTAATTCTTCATTATTTGATATACAGGGTGTAGCATTATTTTTTCACAATAATATATATATATATATATATATATATATGTATTTATATATTTCTGAGTATGCAGCTAATACGAATTGTTATTATATATATATATATTATATATATATATATATATATATATATATATATATATATATACAGGGTGTCCCGGGACTAATGGGAAAAAAGTCAGGAGCGTATAATCTGAGCTAAAATAATGTTAGTACTTCATATAAACTTTTACTATGCAGGCCCTCGTTTTCGAGTTATAGGCCTCCAAAGTTTTAATTTTGAATTTGGTTTTTATTTGTATTTTTTGTACTAGTTATTTGATCTTTATAAAATTTACGGCAAAGCTATAATGTATGTGTATGTTTATTTTGGTATGGTAAACAGATTTACAGTAGTGCATTGAAGCCAGGGACGGACTACTCGCTATGGTTAGTGATCCAAAAATTTTGCAGGTATGGCACACCCTGTATGAAATTATCGAAATTCACTTCCCCACACATTAGGCTAACGAAAAGGTACTCTTGTTGGAATTCTATAAAATAAGCCGTTTGGCTAATATTTACAGTTTTATTAATGCACTACGTACCAGTTTACGCATTCACCATTTTTATAAGTACACAACGAGGTAAAACTAACTTTTAATAGATGTCCAAAATTTACCTAGAGTACTACAAAAAAATAATTAAACGATAGCAGAAGATGAAAAACGTTAACGACTTATTAATTGGAAAGTTGGTAAAAACTTTTTATAAGTGTTTTTACCGTTTATCAAGTTACCATAGGATTAGTTGTCAAACGTTGTGTAGAATAGTTCGTAGTCAGTACTTGTCAATAATTCATAAGTCCTTAATTTAACAGTTACAATAGCAGAATTCGCTTTTATTGAGTACGCAGATAAACATCTAATGTATGGACTGGCTTCTCGAAACTGTTTAGAGGCCAAAAGGCTTTATGAAGAACATTTTGCAAACAGAGCATTGCCAGACAGACGAATGTTTGGGCGTATTGATCTCAGATTACGAGAAACAGGTATGAATAAGTAAATGTAATTTTCCATGTATACAAAACAAAATTTTAAATTTTAGGAAGATTTTCGCCAGAAAAGCTGGAGAAGGTCCAGTACGAAGCATACGTACTGTGGCAGTTGAACAAGACTTGTTAAATGCAGTTGATAATGAACCATCGAGTTTTAGAAAATTATCAAGAGAACATAACGTCTCGAAATCAGTTGTTCATCGCGTCCTAAAAGAATAGCTGTTATATCCTTTTCACATGAAAAATGTACACCGTATGACAGTGGCTGATTATCCTGCTCGACTTGAGTATAGCCAGTGGTTTCTGCGACAACAACAAGCAGACAACACATTTATTAGTAACGTTCTCTTTACGAACGAACCGGGTTTCACCAGAGATGGAATCATAAATTCTCATAATATGCATTTATGGGATGACGTGAATCTACATGGCATTATCCAAACTAGGATCCAGCATAGATTCATGGTTAATGTTTGGCAGGAATAGTTGGCAATACTTTAATACAGCCATACTTTATTGACGATACTTTGACCGGTCAGAGATATTTGGAGTTTTTTGCAAAATGAGTTATGGCACCTGTTTGATGATGTGCTACTACAAACTCGTAGGAATTTATGGTTCATGCATGATGGGGCCCCTCCTCATTTCAGTTTAGATGTACGACAGCATTTATATACAAGGCTTCCTAATAGATGGATTGGTCGTGGAGGCCCTTTTCAATGGCCACCGCGATCAGGAGACGTTAATCCTATGGATTTCTTTCTCTAGGGTTATCTCAAAAGTAAGGTATACGCAACACCTGTGCAAACAAGGCAAGATTTAATAGACAGAATTGTGTTACACTGCAATGTTATTAGAAATAGTGTGAAATTGCTCTTTCAAGTGCAAAGAAACAACCTTCGTAGACTTAGAATGTGCGTGGAAGTGGGAGGAGCTCATATTGAACATATATTAGAATAACGTTAGTTTTTGTTGTTGTTTAGGAATTAGTTTTAGTCTAATGTTTTATAACTTGTGTTTTTTGAGGTTTTGTTAATGGTTTAATAATGTTATGTTCGTAATTTTGATTAAAAGCAAGTAAATTCTGGACATCGTATTAATAAGTTAGTTAGGTATATTTGTACGTAGTGCATTCATTAAACTGTAAATATTAGCCAAACGGCTTATTTTATCGAATTCCAACAAGAGTAGCTTTTCGTTAGCTTAATGTGTGGGGAAGTGAATGTCGATAATTTCATACAGGGTGTGCCATACCTGCAACATTTTTGGATCACTAACCATTGCGAGTAGTCCGTCCCTGGCTTCAATGCACTACTGTAAATCTGTTTACCTTACCAAAATAAACATAAACTTACATTATAGCTTTGCCGTAAATTTTATGAAGATCAAATAACTAGTAAAAAAAATAGAAATAAAAACCAAATTCAAAATTAAAACTTTGGAGGCCTATAACTCGAAAACGAGGGCCTACATAGTAAAAGTTTATATGAAGTACTAACATTATTTTGGCTCATATTATACTCTACTGACTTTTTTCCCGTTAGTCCCGGGACACCCTGTATATATATATATTCTTCACTCCGACACCGTTCAACCGATCATCATGAAAATTGGCATGTATATGTATTTTTCCTGGAGAAGGTTTTTAGACTATCCTCTTTGCTGTAACTCCCCACCAGGTGGCGCTGCAGTATATCAAATTCTACACCGTTCAACCGATCACCCTGAAAATTGGCATTTATATATAATTCTTCCAAATTGTACAATCCTTCCGTAAGTATACATAAATTATATTCTCTAATTCAGTTCAAAATTTATAGATAATCATATCTTTGATGTATTTATCATTTATATTATAAAAGGTTATTTTTTATAAAATAATGCATTATTTTTAATAATTAATAATTCGGAACAATCTCACCCATGGTCTGCATTTGGGACTGGAATATGGATCAAACTCTAAGTACAACTCAGAATTTCTGGATCATTACACTCCGCGTAATACGAATGTATTACTTTTCCTATATATTGAGAGCTCTTCAAATAGATCCTCTCTGATCAAGATATCAAATATAACTGACTTCTCCTTTCCAATCAACAACCCTTTATAACTTAGTTACAAAAACTTCTCTCCCTTTTAAAAAAAACTGAACTTATTTGCTGACCTGCATTGTTTACGTTCCAAAAATTCTATAAAAAATATTGAGATTTGTTATGGTTTTATTACTAACTGAATACCTATTGTGACATCTGACCTCATCTTGAAATATTTCTTTTTATTAAGACATGACTTATCCATTATTTATTATATTCTGTCTGAAATGTCATACGAAACTCAATAAATACAAATTCGACACATACTGGGTATTTCAAAAATATTGAATGTCATAAACGGAATTATAATTTATTATATATCAATTTAAATGCTTTTTGAAAATTTCAAATAACAGAATTATAATAATATATATATTATATATATATATATATATATATATATATATATATATATATATATATATATATATATATATATATATATATAAATATGCGTATTTTTCCCTTCGGAGAATTTGTATTTGCTATCCTTTTTGCTGTAATTCACCACCAGGTGGTGTGCAGCATATCAAATTCGACACCGTTCAACTGATCACCCTCAAAATTGGCATATATGTATATTTTTATATAAAGAAATGGTAGTTGCTATCTTTTTGTTGTAACTTGCCACCAGGGAACACTGCGGCATATCAACTTTTGTATCGTTTACTTTTTCCATGAGCGCAGATCAAGGGAGCGGGAAAAGCGCGTTACGTAAGAGTTGTTCACAATATTTTTTTATGACCACCTTTATTAATGAAAGAAAAAAGAAACTTATAGAGGTAAGAATTTGAAAAAGGAAAAATCAGTTAAACGTATCTATATTTATTAATGAAATGCGAACACTTTTGAATTGTTATGCATGGTGTATATTTTTTTAATAATAAGTTTTAATTAACTGTAATATTACTGTCTGTCAACGAAATTCACTATAGGGATAATGTTAGATTTTTGAAATTGACATTTCCGTGGGGAAAAGTGCCGTAGCGTGTACTTTTACCACTCTAAATTATTACTTTTCCATTGGATATCAAGGAAACTGAGAAGAGGCCTACTTTGCTTATAAAAATTTGTGTAGAGACGTGTGTTTTGCATAGTTGTTGTAGAAACATTTTATTATAAATATTTTCTATTACATAATCTGTTATATATAATAAAAATGTTATTAATTATTGAAAATTCTATAAATCTCAATTTATTTATTTATAAGATTAATTTTTTCTATTTCCGCTACTAAAACCGCACTTTGAACACGGGTTTGACATGCACAAAACGATTCTTTAAACACTAGTGTTTAGAATGCGAAAAGTCACATTTCGTTTATCTTTTGTTTTTTAAACGTCAAATCAAGTGTATCTTTTGTATGTTAAATTTCATGCTCCTTAATAATTTTGTTATTCTGCGTCATTAGATTTATTAGTCAGTCATCGTCCGTCATGTAATGAATATAATTCAAATATAATATTATGTTTTCCTTCCCGCGGGCGAAGAAAAAGTATAGTAAGCACCTCGTGTTAAAAACGTCTTTAGTCACTCGTTTCACAAGGAACTCGTTCCGCTTCGCTCCACTCGTGCCTAGTAAAACTCGTGACTAAAGTAACCTTTTTGACACTTGGTACTTAATATACTATTAAACGTGGTTATTTGCAGTGCTAGAATGTATAAAGTGTTTATTTTAAAACTAGTATGAAAGAATCGCAGAAATCTAATAATTATACTAAATACAATTTATTGATAGAAATTTATATCAAGACAATATGTTTGGGTTTATGAGTCTGTATCGATGTATAAAGTAATTAGTGAGTAATTTCAATAATCACAAAGGGTAAATTTGAAATTGAGGCGCAAAAGAATACCTACTCATCTTTTGTGTATAGATTCGTAGTTAAACTATCGTCAAACATTGAATAATCACATATATTATTTGTGACAAAGATTAGTTATTACTGAGTAGCTGTAAATATAACAAACATTGACCAATATTTGGCAGCACAACGTCGGTCGGGTTCAGCTAGTTGTAATATAAATCCTATGTAATAGAATTGCCTAGGTAATTTTTCAGTTTTTTAAAAAAATATCTGTTTCGAGAGATTTGTGGTCTGTTAGTACGATAAAATCTGTTCCCTCCAGTATGTGCCGAAATTGTTTTATTGCTGGATTTTTAACAATTTTTTAGAATTAAACGCCAATGGTTGTCTGTGTCCATCGACTATCTATTCAAGGGCGGCATCGATGGCTGTTACACTTGCATCGGTGGTTAAACGAAGTTTAGCGCTAACAAAGTAGATTTAACAAACTATTTCTTTTCTTGGAAAAACTACTCATCTGACTATTTGTTTTAATGTCATCAATTGGTTCATCAACTGACATAATCAGTTATATGAATTGATAAATATTAGTTTTGGCTGGCAATCACGAAATTGATATTAATATCTGACGGAATGGCAAAGACAACTATGTAACAAGATGTTTGATTACCGCATTCATCAGCGCGTTTTCTCGAGTTGACGCGATGTTGTGGACAGTCTTGCATTCGTCTAGGAACTGCGACTACCTTGCTTGGACAAAACAACTTCATGCTGAAGATCTCTTCGGGCTGAAGACCATCACGTCGAGCTGAATACGTTGTTAATATTTTGTGTCTAAATAAATAAAAACTTCGTTGTTGATTGAATTATTATGGTTTCTATGAGATCTCGCCAGATAACCAAAATTTGTTATTTTCTCCGTTTTTTGCCATAGTTCTAGCGTCGATCTACACTTGAAAACGCACCGACAAATATGACACTGACTGACACACTGACACCTTGTTTGACGGATGCTTGTCAGATATAATGAGATGTCATCTACGTCTACGTTTTTTATTCACTATTGGTTGACTGACGTCAGTCTCCACTGCACCGACATGTTAGAGTCACCAGTGGCACATAAAAAATGGTGTTGTTGTTATTTACATCATTAAAACTGAGAACCGATTTATAAGTTGATTGTTTTTATTTGCAAACATTGACGAAATGAACGAAAATACTTTGAAAAGTGTTGTAGTTATTTTAGCCTCCAGATCTCGGAATGGCAGTTCATCTGATAGTTCCGAGTATGAAATAATAAGCATGTTTTTTGAGGTTAAGCTGTCATTTTGTAAACCATCAAATGTATCCACCACCTCGAAACAGCGGTGGAATGGTTTGCAATTTTGGTGGATGCAACAGTAATAAATGAACGCGTCATTTCTTCAATCTGAAATCCACCAATGGATATAAAAACGCAGTTGGTGAACTGGTGGATCTACCGGTGAATAAAAAAACGTGTCTCATTTGAAAACGGATTGATACAATCGAACGCAACTAATATGTCAGTTTTAATTATGTTAGGTTAAAAGCTTTTTTATATTGTGTGTGGTCGCCACAGAAGTAACCACAAATCGACAACCACCTTTAAAACTAGAATCAGTAGATCTCAAATCTATCAGAGGCATTCGAAAGGAAGCAGATTCATATGAAATTTCAGGAAAAGAAAAAGTGCACTCCGCAATTTGGAATACGCCTAGTTTAACATTGCTATTTGTAGATTTAATTATTATCTATATCTGGTATAGAATAAGAGATCAAGAAGATGTTGGCCAGCCACCACAAAAATACCAAAATCCTTAAAGCAACCCCCGTCGCTATTTTTTCGTTTAAGGAGGGAGGAGTTATGTGAAGACATCCTGCATACACGCAAGTTATTTGAAGCCATCTTGTTTACGTAAATAAAGATTGCTGTTGTCAGCTCTCAATAATAATAATCAATAGTAATACAACAAGAGTAATGATGATTATCGAAACAGAAATACCTTCGTTTTTGAGTAATATAATAATGTTTCTTGGAAACCACATGAGCGCGTAGCGCGAGTGTGGTTTCCTTAAATCAACATTATATGTTACGAAAAAGAGAAGGAATTTGCGATAATCGTAAATTACACGAGTTGTATTATTCAACGAACGTAATAACGTAAGTGAAGCAAATAAATATTTATCTATTATAATTGGTAATTTCGAGTCTCGCAAAATTCTCTAAATTGCTTCCATATGGATCTGAAGGGCAACATTTACTTTAGACGTTGAGGTTTGGGTCTGATCGCGCCGCTCTACTGGAAGTATTTTTTTATTTGTGTTTGGGCCACCCAACAGCCCTAGGGCGAATTCTTTGGTGGGAGAAACATATATTGAAATAAAACTTTACAAACAATATAACTTAGTGAAATAAATATAACAAGTCAACAGTAACATACGTAAGTAAATAATAATAACAGTGTGCGCAATAATTCGAGGAAAGTATGCCTAAGATAATAATTACAGATACTTTCATCATGGTAGCACAACGAGAATAAACACTGCAAAATACGAATAATATGAATTACATCTCACAATGCACCAAAAATTTTCTATTCTATGTTAGAGATAGTGATGAAAACATATCTACAGAATTCTGCATATGGTAGTGATATTGGTTCATTCTGTCTAAAAACCGGAAAATAGAATAAAGTAGAATAGAACCGAGTCGCAACACAAGGATTATGTATTCTTAACTCTCAATTCTGGGCAGTCAATTTTATATGTCACAATTTTGTGGATGAATATTAATGAAGAACACATACGTCTAATAGTTCCTTGAGGTGGTAAATGTTATGAGATTTGAACCTCATAAATTTTACATGCTTTTTGTATACGTAATTCAATTTGTTGACTTGAGTTTGATAGCTAGGGTCCCATATGAGCGAGGCATATTACAGTTCTGGGAGAACGAATGAATTACAAAGTAAAGTTGCAGTCCTATATTAAATTGCTTAGAACTTCTCAAAACAAAGCCAAGGTTTCTAAATCCCTCACCAAGGATATTATTAATGTAGTTAACAAAGTTTAATTTACTGTCAAATCTAACAACAAGTTCCTTGAATGTTGCACACTTTTTAAACACATTATTAGAAATGTGGTGATTAAAATGGATATGGTTGAGTTTCTTAGTGAAAGATAAAGTATTACATTTGGAAATGTTGATAGGAAGTGCATTTGTTCCGTACTACTCAAGAATTGTATCCATATCCGCTTGAAGTACGTGGCAATCACTAATATTCATTATAGAACAATATAGTTTTAGATCATCTGCATACAGAAGAGCATTACAGATTAAATTCAAAGTGATGTCATTTATAAATATCAAAAATAATAGTGGTCCAAGAACTGATTCCTGCGGCACCTCAGAGGTTGCAATAATTTCTACTGAGTGAAAACTACGATGAGGAACGGTTAGTTTCCTGACATAAAAAATTTGGTAAATGGGTTAGTCAAGCAAATGGTGGAAAGCTTCATGAAAAGAATTTCTTGATTCAAACGATTAAAGAACTTGGAAAAATCTGTATGTACGACATCACCCTGACCACTGCTATCTATGTGGGCCGCAGGAAATTGCGGTAAGCATATTAAATTCGAAACTGTAGACCTACCAGGACAAAAGCCATGTTGTTCATTGAATATGGATAGTTTAACGTAATGGAAAACAACGTCGTTAAGCAGAGTTTCAAATATTTGATGTTAGATATAATTATGATAGGGCGATAGTTCTCAACAACGTTTTTATCCTTATCAAAATGGGACTCGTCCATTTCACCGGAAATTCACCACCTTTTAGAGAGAGGTTGAATAAAAAGCATATTGGCTTAGCGCACAGTCACGCAGCAGTAGTGCAGGCAAACCATCAGGGCCAAATAAAAGGTTTGGTTTTAGTTTTTTGAGAATGTTTAAAACCTCATATTTAGCGAAAGTGAGAGTAGTACAAGACAAGCAGTTAATCTTTGATTCAATATTGTCAAAATTAGGAGTACTTAGATGAGCTAGTATATCGTAACTAAAAGTAATCAACAAACGCGGTTGATTAAGAGGTTCACTATAAAACATGTTTTTACATGTTATTTGATATGCTAGTGGTTTGCCTATTTGCATTAAGATAGGACCAGACATTTTAGGATCAATTGCTAGCGGCTACTCTATGTCGGTTGTTGTCTCGAATATTCGAGACCTTCCAATATTACTGACACGAATGTTGCGTTTGATTATCCTGTTGAATTCTGTTGTATTTTCTCATGTTTCATTCAATACCTTTGCTCCTAGGTTTCACACCCTTACTTGGTTGCACCGTACTGAGGACGGCTAATGAGCCAGAAACATGCTTGTCTGCGATTACCACTATTTTTAGTAGCCCCTCCTTTATCTTTTTACGTGCAATACCCACTAATCTCTTTGTTACTTGTTATAAATATATATATATATATATATATATATATATGTATATATATATGTATATATATATATATATATATATATATATATATATATATATATATATATATATATATATATATTAACATAGAGTAAAACAACACCCTGTATATTGAACATAAAATAAAAGATTACATATTTCAAGTAATTAAAATTTTTGGAATTTGATTTTTTATTAAAAGATTATCTAAAAAAGGAGACAATCTGTACCATGTACTATTCAATAGAGAAAGCATCTAATTGTATAATTATAAAGAAGATTTAAAATAAGATTTAAAACATATGTGAAATGAAATAACAAAATTTCTATAAACCTACAAGACAGAATTTTAGAACGTTATTACATATATAAATGGAAATGATAATCCTTTGTTTTTATTGTCAAAGTAAATAAATAGTGTGATTCTTTTTAAAATGAATATTAGGGATTGAAGGATGTGTAAATAAGATTTTATAAATATTTAAAAAAAAACAAGACTATATAAAAAGTAAAATGAAAACATTAATTCTATGGAATGTGACGTTTATTGAACGGTTTGACATTATGAATACATATTTTATAAAGTTGGAAATGTCATTTTGTAAATTGAATGAAATATAATTTAAGAGATAAAATATGAGTTAAAATCATTAAAGAAACTTAAAACAAAGTGTTTTCAAATGATGGATGGACAATTCACTATTTGAGATGAAATCTATCAAGAAAAGTTTTGATAACCAAATCTGATTGGTGGAATGTATTCAACATACTTTTATCAGCGACAAGTAGTTTGTTAATAATAAAAAAATTGAATAAAAAAAGTTTGTTGATTATACATGCTATTCACTAGGTACTTTCTTTTTGGGGTGGTAGAAATTTTTTGAAGAAGCAAAATTACTTTAAATTAATTAAACTTTTCGGAAAACAACGTTTTTGGTATCAAAATTCAAAGAAGGAAATACATTGTACTTGTGATCTAGTAAATCATATATTAAAACAAGCAGATGTACAAACTAAGAAAGAATTTGGTAATTATGTTTGAATACTAACCGTATAATTTATAGATGATATTCGATAAATATTTTGTATGGTGGGATTGATATATCCACCATACCTTTTAGAAAGCTTTGGATTATGTGATTTGACTGAAATGTATTGATGTGGACGAAATATAGCATTGATTCCTGATTTTGTGCAAGCTGGACCAGTGATGTGATAATTTCCAGAAGGTAACCTGAAATAAAGTAAAGAAAACTAATAATTGACGTCAATTACTATACAAGAATAAGGTATTTAAACTATTTTCATTATACGTAAAGAAAGTTAAATAAACTTACCGATTTAGTGCAAAGAATTGAACTTTGGTATTAAACAAACACTTGCAACCTTTGTCTTTCGCCATTTTTAAATCATAGACGTTTATATAAAAGATTTCGTATTATAAGATTTGTATTAAATGTTGCCTATTTTGGAATTGTATATAGAGATAATTATTCATCTGAGTACATGATTTTGTTCGAATAATAGATAATAGGTTTTTTATTAATTTGTGTCCTGTAAAAGAACAATGTATTTGTCTTTTCATAACATTAAATAACGTTCTTTTCTATTTTGAAGAACATTGTAAAATTGATTTTTGATATATTTCATTTCTTTGTGGTGATGGCTCCATCTAGTTTAACCCATTGGTCATTTGAACTGACATCTATGAATCGTGGAGAGGTTCAGCATTGGACGCAGGACCGTCTTTGGAATTTATTTGGTATTATTAAATAAAGCAAGTACATTTTTGATTGACAAAATTTTTATGAAGATAGAGATATCTAATCAAATTTAGTCGCTCACATTAAAAATTGAAATTTTTTGTTTTTCTACATCTGAACCCTACTCTGAGGTTAAAGAATTTCTCATGTTCAAAGTGTAATCATCTTAATAATAAAATTTTAAATTTTACAATATACCGGGCAAATCAAAACTAAATATAAACTAAACTAATAATAACGATAAATCATTCTTTCTCTCCCCGTTCTATCCAGTTTAACATGGCGCCCAACGTGGGGCTATTATAGAAATTTTGTAAGTAATAATAAAATGCATTGAAATAATTTTTTTTTGACTTTATTAAAAGAATTTTAAATACATGAAATGGAACGGAAAATGACATTAAGAGACGGAAAGCAGGTAGAAGTCGAAAGTAGATCCGATGAGGAAAGAGAATAAAGAAGCAATGGTAGAGGAGATTTTCAGGTGCAATACTTGGAACAGGGGAGAGAACATTCACAGGAAGATATTGCAGAACAAAGACAGGAGGAAGAAGATGTACCTTCGTCAGAAGAAGCAGGACAGGAGGACAAACAAGAATCTAAAGAAAAAAATGAAATGGATGTGATGAGTATGCTCCAAATGATGATGAAAAGAATGGATCAAAATAAAGAAGATATGAGGAGAGATATGCGTGAAGATATGAACAGAATGGAGGATAATTTAGATAAAAAAATGGATAAACAAAATGAGATTATGAATAATATTAGGGAAGATATGAATAAAAATCAAGAAGAAATGATACAAGAAATAAGAGGAGAGGGGATTAAAGAAATAACGGAAATAGACAATTCACAGATTAACAGAATTAACAAAATGGAGGAGAAAGAAAAGGATTTCAAAGAAGAGATTCAAATGGATGTAAAGATACAAAATGAAAATATATATGATGATACTATAGAACAGAAATTAAGTAATAAAATGGAAATTGATGAAGTAAAAATACAAAGACAAATAAATGAGGAGATGATAAATAGCAATTTACAGAATCTAGGAAGTGAGGAAGTCATGAAAATTTATGAAAAAGAGATTTATTGGAACATAACAGACCCAGATGTTAATATATTGAAACGAATAGTGACATATGGTAAAGGAAATAATAATAATAGGGGGATACAACTTAATTGGAAGTTAGAGAAAATGAATAAGATATTACAAGAGACCAGGGAAGAAATAGAAGAAACCATAAGACAGAATATAGAAACAATAATTTATGCAGAATATTTCGAAATGAGATTAAAACTTGGCAGAAAAATGAAGATAATTGATCCAAGAAATTTTAATTGGATAATTAAAAATGAAATAATAGGAAGTGAGAGTATTATGGGAAATGAAATAATAAAAAGAAGAAACAATAATATGAAGAAATTGGAAACGCAAATTTTGATGAATCTATTGGGAGAAATTGATGAGATAGGGGACAACAAAATTGAAAAAGACACAGTGGAAAATTTTAAGAAACTTAGGAAGCAGATAAAAGAGAATCAAACAATAAGAGAAGAGGATGAAACGAAATTTAGGAAAAGAAAATAAAATTTGAATAATAAGGCTGTATTATAGGACCGGAATCTAGAAGACGAATAAGGAATTGTAAAAGGTCAAGAAGGGATATAAAAACCACATGTAAATAAAAAGTTTATAATTAACAAATAATAATGTCAAACAAAAAACATATGTAAATATAATTTTGTACATAGATAGAAATTAGGATGTGTAAAGATATAATTATGAAATACAGAAATAATCACCTTAACAGGTATAATAACAATGGAGATTATAACAAAAACAACAATTATAATAACAATTCAGGAAATAACAATAACTATAATAAGAACGATAGCAACCAAAACAACTGTAACAGAAACTTTAAATATAATAACAACAAAAATAACAATTACAGAGAACAGTATTCAAAGAAGAAAAGAGAGAGTGATTACATATGAACATCCAAGGGAATACATTAAATTTGGGGAAGATTTGGAATTAAAAGAAATAATGGGATTAATAAAAATTAAAGGAAAATTAAATGGGAAACAAGTTAAAATATTAATAGATACAGGTTCGGAAGCGTCCATAATAAAAACAAAACTGATAGAAGAAAATATTAAAAATTATGAAAACAAGCTAGTCAAGATACCGAAAACTACATTAATAGGAGCAAATGGAAAGAAATTGTGTGAAGTTAGCAGATCTATAATACAAAGCATTGAATTAAAGGATGGGAAAGAAGTTGAGATGCAATTATTGCTAGTAGATAATTTAGAAACAGACATAGTTATAGGAATAGATGAATTAACGAAATATAAAGCAAGAATTGATTTTGAAAAGATGGAGATAGAATAAAATGGTAATAAGATTAAATTTGAAAAAGAAAATATGGAAGAGTTGGAAATTGGAGAGGATAATAGGCAGTTATGGAATATAGAGAGGAATGGAAATATGGAAGTATTGGCAATTGAAGAGGATAATAGGAAGTTATGGAATATAAAAAGGAGTGGAAATATGGAAGAATTGGAAATTGGAGAGGATAATAGGCAGTTATGGAATATAGAAAGGAATATAATTATGGAGGAATTGGTATTAGTGTGTGGAAATAAGGAATATGAAGAGAAAGTGAAGAATTTGATTATGAAGTATGAAGGATTGATTAAAAAGGAGATGAGAATGGCAAATAATTATGTACATAAGATAGAAGTTAGAGGAATAGAAAATTTTAGAATAAGAACATATCCCATACCTTATAAATATAGAAAAGAAGTTGATTCAGAGATACAAAATATGTTTAAAGACAGTATTATGGAAAGATGTAACACAAGAAACATAAATCAATAAATTGTACCGAGATAAGCGACTCTGAGAAATGTAGAAGTAATAAGACGCATAACGAACATTGAAGAATTTTCAAAAATGGATTTATAACATGATTTTTTAAACTAATTCCTTTGGATGAAACTTATAAATGAAACTTGAAACTAAAAATAAACTAAGAATTTATAGTATTATAAATAAATAAGAACTAATTGAAGAGGATACTGCAATACAGGATTCCAGAATCATCTTTGTAACAGCGACCTGAAATAAAAAGAAATGTATTATTAGTAAAATTGAAAGACAATGTTAAGAACAAATTATTAGAAGTAAAATTTGCGTTCATAAAATTTTTACTTACACAAAAATTTGATAAACGCAAAATTTAGGGGATGTTAACATAGAGTAAAACAACACCCTGTATATTGAACATAAAATAAAAGATTACATATTTCAAGTAATTAAAATTTTTGGAATTTGATTTTTTATTAAAAGATTATCTAAAACAGGAGACAATCTGTACCATGTACTATTCAATAGAGAAAGCATCTAATTGTATAATTATAAAGAAGATTTAAAACATATGTGAAATGAAATAACAAAATTTCGATAAACCTACAAGACAGAATTTTAGAACGTTATTACATATATAAATGGAAATGATAATCCTTTGTTTTTATTGTCAAAGTAAATAAATAGTGTGATTCTTTTTAAAATGAATATTAGGGATTGAAGGATGTGTAAATAAGATTTTATAAATATTTAAAAAAAAACAAGACTATATAAAAAGTAAAATGAAAACATTAATTCTATGGAATGTGACGTTTATTGAACGGTTTGACATTATGAATACATATTTTATAAAGTTGGAAATGTCATTTTGTAAATTGAATGAAATATAATTTAAGAGATAAAATATGAGTTAAAATCATTAAAGAAACTTAAAACAAAGTGTTTTCAAATGATGGATGGACAATTCACTATTTGAGATGAAATCTATCAAGAAAAGTTTTGATAACCAAATCTGATTGGTGGAATGTATTTAACATACTTTTATCAGCGACAAGTAGTTTGTTAATAATAAAAAAATTGAATAAAAAAAGTTTGTTGATTATACATGCTATTCACCAGGTACTTTCTTTTTGGGGTGGTAGAAATTTTTTGAAGAAGCAAAATTACTTTAAATTAATTAAACTTTTCGGAAAACAACGTTTTTGGTATCAAAATTCAAAGAAGGAAATACATTGTACTTGTGATCTAGTAAATCATATATTAAAACAAGCAGATGTACAAACTAAGAAAGAATTTGGTAATTATGTTTGAATACTAACCGTATAATTTATAGATGATATTTGATTAATATTTTGTATGGTGGGATTGATATATCCACCATACCTTTTAGAAAGCTTTGGATTATGTGATTTGACTGAAATGTATTGATGTGGACGAAATATAGCATTGATTCCTGATTTTGTGCAAGCTGGACCAGTGATGTGATAATTTCCAGAAGGTAACCTGAAATAAAGTAAAGAAAACTAATAATTGACGTGAATTACTATACAAGAATAAGGTATTTAAACTATTTTCATTATACATAAAGAAAGTTAAATAAACTTACCGATTTAGTGCAAAGAATTGAACTTTGGTATTAAACAAACACTTGCAACCTTTGTCTTTCGCCATTTTTAAATCATAGACGTTTATATAAAAGATTTCGTATTATAAGATTTGTTTTAAATGTTGCCTATTTTGGAATTGTATATAGAGATAATTATTCATCTGAGTACATGATTTTGTTCGAATGAGTGATCATAATAGATAATAGGATTTTTATTAATTTGTGTCCTGTAAAAGAACAATGTATTTGTCTTTTCATAACATTAAATAACGTTCTTTTCTATTTTGAAGAACATTGTAAAATTGATTTTTGATATATTTCATTTCTTTGTGGTGATGGCTCCATCTAGTTTAAACCATTGGTAGTTTGAACTGACATCTTTGAATCGTGGAGAGGTTCAGCATTGGACGCAGGACCGTCTTTGTAATTTATTTGGTATTATTAAATAAAGCAAGTACATTTTTGATTGACAAAATTTTTATGAAGATAGAGATATCTAATCAAATTTAGGCGCTCACATTAAAAACTGAAATTTTTTGTTCTTCTATATCTGAACCCTACTCTGAAGTTAAAGAATTTCTCATGTTCAAAGTGTAATCATCTTAATAATAAAATTTTAAATTTCACAATATACCGGGCAAATCAAAACTAAATGTAAACTAAACTAATAATAACGATAAATCATTCTTTCTCTCCCCGTTCTATCCAGTTTAATATATATATATATATATATATATATATATATATATATATATATATATATATATATAACCAATGAAAAGATGAAAGAAATAACGCGTGGAATATAAATATATAACAAAAGAGGTTACAGAGAATGAGTGGTAACCGTAGACATGCATGTTTCTGGCTCATTAGCCTTCATCGGTACGGCATAACTAAGAAAAGGTGTACAACTTGGGAGCAAGGATGTTAATTGAAACATGAGAAAACACAAACAACGGATTTCAACAAGATAACCAAACGCACATTTGTGCCTTCATATATATATATATATATATATATATATATATATATATATATATATATATATATATTTATATACATAAATATATATACAGGGTGGGGCACTATGAGTGAACTATTATCTGGCGTCTTAACGACAAATAAAATTAGAAAAAATTAGACGTGGAATTAAGTAGATTTTTGGGACTGTAATTTAAAAATATTTTGGAATATACAGGGTGCTCCAAAAAAGTGTGCCGTATAAAAGTTAGGTTCCTTTGAATGGAACACCCTTTATTTTATCCCAGTTTTGAATAGTACTATTAAAAATACTGTAAGTTCATTAACATCTCCCTATACCTATCTAGTTCAGTTTTCCGGATAAATCAATTTTACATAATTTGTAGGCCCTCCGAAAAAATACAATAACTTCAAAATAAGGACGAATAACCACATTTGCTTTACACTATCTCACTAAAAGCTTTTAACATTCTGTTTCCAATATTTACTGGTATGCTATAATATACAGGGTGTTTTTAATATGACAGTATAACACTAACCATTTAATACATAAACTTCTGGCTTAATTTAAATGGAACACCCTGTGTGGGAATTTATTACCTTTCAGTTGGTATTAGGGTTGCCTATATCTAACTCTGATATTTTTCGAAAAATTTTAAAATAGTTTTTCAATATTCAGTTATTTGCTGACATCTAGTTACCTATAACATGATGATACTCCGATGGAAAGTTTTTGAAAATTTAAAATTTGTTATTTTGACAGTAACTGCTTTGTTGTATGATTTATTATTGATAAATTAAAGGTTTCCCAAGTTAGAATTTTATTAAGGGTAAGTACACTATTATTAGACATACAGATACAATAAGCTTCAAAATTATAAAAAAATAACTACAAAAAATTTGAATAGGTGTTCAAAGTGACGCCCATTTTGTTGGTTACAAATTTCAACTCTTTTGAAAAAGTTATTGTTCACTTTCATGAACATTTCTGGTGTTACTGTTTGAAACGATCTCCTTATCCTATACTTCATGTACTCAGGAGTGGTTGGCTCTGTATTGTAGAGAATACTTTTTATGTAACCCCAAAGAAAATTGTCTAATGGCGTCAAGCATGGGGATCTTGCCGGCCAAAGATAAGGACCCTCTCGCTCAATCCATTTTTGTGGAAAATTATTGTTTAGGCAACGCCGGACAATTACACTGTAATGAACAGACGCACCATCTAACTAACTGAACCCACATTTTTTGTCTTGTAGCTAGTGAAACGTCATCTAGAAGTTCGGGTAGTTTGTTACCTAAAAATTCACGAAATGTTTTCCCAGTTAGCGTTCCATTAAAAAATAAGGCCCTATTAAGTGGGTTCCAACGATTCCTGCCCATACATTTAATGAACAACGATGTTGATGATCAACACTTCGGAAGTAATGCGGATTTTCGTCGTTATAGTAATGACAATTATGTATGTTTACTAAACCGTTTTTATGAAACGTAGCTTCATCCGTAAACAGAACAAAATCATAAAAATCTTCAGACCTTGCCACTTTGTCTATAACCCATAAACAAAACTCCATACGATTTTCAAAGTCTCTATCAAATAGTTGCTGGTGCATTTGAATATGGTAGGGATGAAATTTGTGTTTTTTAATTATCCTAGCCACACTTCTCTTGCTTATACCTACTTGCTCACTAATACATCTTTGACTAGTACGTGGATTCTCAACAAGCGCATTCAAATTTTCGTCTAGAATTTTTTGTATATTGCACGCTTCCAGTAGTTCTGAATACCTGCAGTAGTCTTTTAAAAACATTTCTGTTAAGATGATCTCTATTTGGATACTTTTGAGCGTATAATCTACTTGCTAAATAACAGTTCTCCTGACACTCACCAATAATTAAGATCATATCTATTCTTTCTTCGTTAGAGTACTTTTTCATGTTTAACCAGGGATTAATAACTATGTCAATTATTAAAACTTAATAATACATCAACAATATACAAATACAATACACAAATATACACTATACAAATTGATAAATTTATTTGACAGATGGAATGGTATTAAAATAATATCTATTTGAAGGACATTTCATAGGTAACTAGATGCCAGATAAGTGAATAATTTTTACGGGAAATAAAAGCCTAGATCTTTTATTGAAGATTTAATGAGAACAAAGTAATATAAAATGTAACAACGCCACAATTACTATATCCGCCTTCGTATCGCTGCCAGACCTAGACTAGCCGCCACGATCGCCTCTACCGGGAGTACCGTCCACGCACACCAGAATCGCGAGAGCTCGTGTCGGCCCTCCGTTTGTTCTTTAACATTCGGTCATCCTGAAACAGAAAATGTCCTCATTTTAATCAAGAATTAGTAAGAAATTAATAATCTAGGCCTCGAAGGTATCACCCGACTCAGATTCATAATCTACATCATTCGCCCCATGATATAGCCTAAGTGAATCAACCGCCATAGTCGCCAGAAATCGCTTATAGCCTCTAACACCTTCAATCGCCTTTATGATGTAACGATCGTTAGCTAACTCTTTACTTACTCTATACGGACCATCATATTTATTACTGAGTTTATCACTCATACCTAGACCCGCCTTCCCTTCTTGGACGAGCCACTTCGCCAAAGTACTAGCTCACCAATTTTATACTTAGTTGCAACCTTTCTAAATTTGTCATAGCGCTTCTTTATGCATTTTGCAGACTTTGCCAAATTCGCCATCGCCCTTCTACGTTTTACTTCCACTGAAGCTACCTCATTTCTCGCGCCCTCTGTGGATAATTTTCGTTTGCGCCCAACACCTATATTGGCCGTTTCAACTGTCTCTTCGACCACGCCTTTCTCGCCCCTATTTTCACCTGATTCACCCTTCATGGCCTGCTTCTGGAGTAACATTTCACTACGCCTCAGTGCTCTCTTTACAGTTCGTCTCCGCCTCCTCGCCTGGCTACGCCTGGAATTCTGAAGTACAGAGTCGTCACCCTGTATCTCCAGATCCTGAGAATTGAAGTCGTCACCCTGTATTCCCAGGTGGGTGTCGGTTGGTAGCACCTCATCAATTTGGTCTGCGTTTCAACACCATCGCCTCCGCCCGATTCGTCTGCATTACCAACGCAGCCCTCAACTTCGCCTTCCACTGCTCCCATTTTAGGTTGTACTCGTCCAACCGGTGGAACCACCTCTTGGCAGAGCCCTCCAACTTAGACTGTGCCAACGTCGACTTCTCATATTCGCCCCAACCGTGAATCGACCCCAACTGGTCAATCTTTAGCAGCCACCTTTCAATATTCGCTTCTGGGTCATCCGGGTCAAAACGTTCAATCACCTCTGAGCCTAACAACAGAGCGCGACTATTAGTATGCAGTCCACCCACAGCACCCTCTAACTCAATACCCCTCGAGCTAGATGGCACAGATACATTCGCCTCCGAGTACTCCCCAATCACCAGCGATGCCTGCTGCTTGGCAATTCTCTCCATGCTCTTGGTCAGCCCCCCCGCCAACAAGGCCCTGACCAACTCATCTAAAACAGGTACTGTCGTCCCACTAGTACCATCCACCTCCCTTCTCTTCGGCACAGAGTCTCCTTCCGCCCTGACACCTCTTTGCTCAACGGGTGACCCCAGTAGATCATTATCGGTATGCAGATCTAATTCATCACCAGATCCCGCCATTTGCTGAAACAAAACATGTCATGGGAGAATATTAATATCCTCGTTACCTACAACCCGAGCGATCGATGATCTAATCGCTTGGGGCTGCCCGCAACCCGATTAACCAATCTAATCGCTTGACGGCACCCGCAACCCGAACATCAAAGGTCCAATCGCATGATAGCACACGCAGCTATATTCGTTCAACATCACGATCTAACCGCTCGATAGTAACCGCAACCCGACCAGTCGACTATCTAATCGCCTGATGCTGTCCGCAACCCGATTAACCAATCTAATCGCTTGACTGCATCCGCAACCCGAAATGTCAACGATCTAATCGCATATGATACTACCCACGGCCCGATCTGACAGTTAACATCCGTAAAATTTCCCGTTTGCCCCCAGAAGATATCTACAGCACGCCTTCCTGTAGCTAGTACGCTTTTTAAGGTTACTCTATACCAATGCGCCCTGAATATAATTAATAATTTTTGTCCCTAAATATTCACCGATTGAAAAGTTATTCAAAATATTTCAGTACACCCGTGGAATAGTCAAAATCACCTTTATCATACCTATTTGGTAGAATAAAATATTAATCGGCACGCCTATGACCGATTTTCCGACTATAATTAGAAATTTTCGTCAATACACCAGTAATTTTAAAGAAAACACCGTAGAATTATATATATATATATATATATATATATATATATATATATATATATATATATATATATATATAAAACACCTCGCCATTGCGACACAGCACACAAAATAATGTAAAATGATAAATTAAATCCGTCATTTAATCATTAAGCCACATCAAATTAACTAAAACCCACTTTTAATAAGATCCGCGTCATTTTGCTGAATTATTTAATACATTTCACCTCTAACACACAAATTACTGTTAAATTTTGTAGATAAATTGTGTGAACGCCCATAAATAACATTTATGATATAATATCACCAGTTTATATCAAGAATCAATCACCAAAATATTTATTTATCGCCTGAAATTCATTTTTAAATCGAAACAAAGCTCCATTTATGTTAAAATCCAAAACCAAACAAAACACCAGCTGTGAAGGTCGGCTTCATAACGTCATCGCGCCTGACCGAATTATAAAATCGATACTAAATTTCGTAGCGGGAGCACCCATGCCACGCAGACCTTATATACGCCCACAATAAGGTTCATTGTCGCTTGCATTGAATTCTTATGACATTATGTCGGCGTCTCAACTAGTTTAAAACCGCACTTTTCCCTAAAATAAATGTGATTTCGCCCCTATTAATATTTAAAATGGTACTTACAATTGATATTCCACCTGTGAATTACTTGGTAATCGCCACAACCTGCTATATTATTAATATTGCCCAATAATCAATATTTCTGTGTCGGAAATTTCCACCACAACACCCAAATAACACTCCTCTTGGATGTATATCGTCCGTAACACACACAAATTAGCACTTGGGCACTATCTCACTTCTGATCTGTTACGGGAAATAAAAGCCTAGATCTTTTATTGAAGATTTAATGAGAACAAAGTAATATAAAATGTAACAACGCCACAATTACTATATCCGCCTTCGTATCGCTGCCAGACCTAGACTAGCCGCCACGATCGCCTCTACCGGGAGTACCGTCCACGCACACCAGAATCGCGGGAACTCGTGTTCTTTAACATAATATTAAAAACCAAAAACAGTACACAGTCACTCACTTCAGAGGACATGAAGAATAGGATAATGCGAGCTTTTTAAAGAATAACACCAGAAATATTAAAAAAAAATAAGCAATAATTTTTTTAAAAGAGTTCAAGCTTGTATCTAACGCGATAGGCATGATTTTGAATACTTTCTTTAAATTTTTAAGTTTTTTTACTAATCTTAATGCAGAGTTAATGATTGTGTACCCTTAGTAAAATTCTGATTTAAGAGACCTTTCATTTATCAATAATAAAGCATACAACAAAGCACTTACTATCAAAATAACAAATTTTAAATTTTTAAAAACTTTCCATCGGAGTATCATCATGTCATAGGTAACTAGCAAATCATTGAATATTAAAAAACTAATTTAAAATTTCTCGAAAACTATCAGAGTTAGATATAGGCAACCCTAATACCAAATGAAAGTTAATAAATTCCCACGTTTAACAGACCCAACAGACACAGGGTGTTCCATTTAAATTAAGCCAGAAATTTATGTATTAAATGGTTAGTGTTATACTGTCATATTAAAAACACCCTGTATATTATAGCATACCACTAAATATTGGAAACAGAATGTTAAAAACTTTTAGTGAGATAGTGTAAAGCAAATGTGGTTACTCGTTGTTATTTTGAAGTTATTGTATTTTTTCGGAAGGTCTACAAATTATGTAAAATCGATTTATCCGGGAAACTGAACTAGATGGGTATAGGGAAATGTTAATGAACTCACATTATTTTTATTAGTACAATTCAAAAATGGGATAAAATACAGGGTGTTCCATTTCAAGGAACCCAACTTTGATACGGCACGCTTTTTTGGAGCACCCTGTATAATCCAAAATATTTTTAAATTATAGTCCTAAGTAATCTACTATTCTATGTCCAAATTTTTCCAATTTTATTTGCTGTTAAGACGACAGAGAATAGTTCATTCATAGTGCCCCACCCTATCTATATATATATATATATATATATATATATATATATATATATATCGCGACAGCGGTTGAAGTGGCATCCGTATAGATTTGTAGCGCTGTGGCATCCCCCGATATACACAATATGTATATAGAGCATCCTCAATGCATCGAGATCACGCACAGAGTGGCTTCCTATTATTTGGCAACACTGGGACCTTGATATATTATTAGTAGGTAGATTTGAATTTATGTAAGAATTGGTGCGTCCTGTAGATTGTGTATAGATCGCGTACAAAGTGACTTCCAGTAATTTTATATATGAATTTGTTTTTCTTTTGAGAGATGAGAATGAAGCACATATTCTAGTTTTTGGGACGTTGACGGTTGTTACAAATCCATGTGAAGCTACATTTTACACATGAAAGACAGTTTTTAGAAACCTTATTACACGTTTTAAATTAAATAAAATTTTTAGGTTTTCGGAATTTTCACAAAAAAACTGGACTTCTGCTATTTTGAAGTAGAAAAATATACCCATTCGAAAATTGACCTGAAAATTGAGTAGTAATTTCACTTAATCTCATGGTTTACGTTGGAAAATTCTATTCATTTTCCCCTCATTTACGGAAATGCAGAATTCTTTAGTTTGTTTTATCACCAGCAATATTCATTTTTATCGCTAGTAGTGTTTTATTTTGCCTCAAAATCAGATTTGAGTGAATTGTAGAGCGAAAATATAATTTTTCTATTAATAACGGTAGATATTCTGCAATAACTAGCATCCTCCGCACTGTCAACAATGGTATCAAAAAATTAAAACAGATGTTAAAAGCTTTCTATAACCAAAAGTGAGATTGGCAACACTGCCAGGATGCCACTATGCAAGACAAATACATATACAGACGCCAAACTATACCGTTCTGCGATATGTATACTGACGGATGCCACTTTGTGCGTCAGATGTATAATAAATATATGAGTGTGCTACTATAACGCTGCGAACGGAGAACTTGTGAACCTTGGTGTATAGGTTTATACAAAAACGACTAAACTGACGTCCTGCTGATTTCACCAGCAATAGATTCCCAAGCATTCAGTGAACCGTTTCCGATATTTTGGAGCTCGATGCACTGTGACGTCCGTATATCGGAAGCCATAGTGCTGCGGACGCCACAGTTACCTCGATTTTAACATGGGCGGATGCCACTTCACGCTGTGAATGTTTATATATATATATATATATATATATATATATATATATATATAAGATCAAAAATGGATCATGCGTGAATTTAAGAAAAACAAAGAGCAAACAACAAGTGTTATCATGGGAAAGCACGCAAATATATATATATATATATATATATATATATATATATATATATATATATATATATATGAAATTGTAGTTATAATAATGACTTCGACTATCTTTTTTAATTTTGGCCAGCAGATTACGAAAGACAATGTAGTCGTCACTTCTGAATTTCAGGTTGCGAATAATTTCGTTGTTAAACCATGAAGGGTATTTTTTGGTGGATCTGGGAATTATTTTAGGCACATTAACTGAGACTGTATATTGAATATATAGCTTTTCGGAAGTTATACCGTGGCTTCATTGGTGCTGCGAACGACTCATTTTCAACTTTTAGCATGGTATCGATTTCAAGGGAGGGATTAAATCAATCCCCAGGAGTCAAGGGATCTACTTACTGTAAGTTGATTCCTACTGAAAACCAAGTCAAGGGTATGATTATGAGAGTTGAGAACATAGGATAAGAAGACATCATTGGCTAGGTCAGCTTGCATATTATAGTATTGAGTAATGTTAAAATCACCAATAGTAATAAGACTGTCGGTATTCAGTAAGTAAACACAGTTTGAAAGATTGTCATACAAAGTATCAAATATATCTGAGCCTAAATTTGTTGGAAAATTGACTAGTACAAAGTACCAAACCTTGCCGAACACTAAGACCCTGATTTCGATAACGTCAACCATAGGGAGTGCTTTAGTTACATTTGACATATCGAAAGAGTTAGCAATGTATTGCTTTCTTAATGCAAATAGGGCTCCACTCCCTGTTTTAGTATTAATTAATTCATATTTACAATATATCCTGAAAATTACAAAATGATCATCAAGCAATTCAGAGCCAAGCACTGAAGGATTTAACCATGTTTCAGCAAAACCAACGAAGTCAAAGGAACGATCAATGTAAGTATTACGAATGTCAAGCAGTTTGGTGTTCATGCCACGAACATTTTGTTAATAGATAGTAAACTCTGATTTTTTTTATTGGAACGCAGCATCTGCTCATAAACAGAACCCGAGACAGAGTCTACAGCATCACTTGAATTAAGCTCCAATTTCCAGTTAATGTTGATCATATCTGATTTCAACTTTCCCAGTTTCTCAATGAAACATGGGCTATGTGAATCCCACACAACATGATTCGTATTTAGCAGGCTCTTATAAATACAATTAAAACATTTAATTGAACTTGAATCTGATTTATTACAGTCACTAATTCTGTGATCACCAGCACATTTTGTACATTTCTGCGGTTTATTATAGTTTCTAGCAAAATGCGAAAAGCCAGAACACTGAAAACACAATCCTTAGTTGTATGGCATCATAAACTAGGCAGCAATCATATCCGACCAGTAGAATACCTTCTTGAATAACATTCTTGTAAGAGATAACATCCACAGATAACTATGCTTGGAAGATCTTATTACTCTTTTTTAGTGAGGATATTTCTATCATGACAATGACAGAAGTATCCGAAAAAAATGTATTGATTTTGTTTCTTTAGAAAGGTTATTAAGCTAACAGGTCCATGCCTCCGTGTCAGAACAGAGACCCTTATTCACGGATTTAGAGAACCAACCCGCTTAATCTCATATTTACCTATAATTACCTAGTATTATAAGGTGGTTATCAACTTAAGTGAAGAAAGCTTACAATATATATATATATATATATATATATAGAATGGAATATAACAATTATTATAATTCCTTTATTAAAATGGGCGCAGTCAAAAATAAATACAAAAATACAAATTGAGGTTAAGGATGTATAGGTCCCCATTATTAAATGTGCTCAATTATTGAAATTCAAATACTGCAAATACTAACTAGCATATCGGGGCTTTTTAAAATATGAATGTACTTGAAGTAGAAATAACTACATTTTCTCTCTAGGTATTAAGTTAGACTTTATGTAAATCTCTTTGTTTGGATCATTTGGTTCCTTGTTGTCCAATAGTATATAGAAGTTACACTTCAATGCGATTCGAGGTAAAAATACATATTTTTCACTAACTTACTAAAAATACTGTTTTGATGAATTTATCTCACGGAATGTGTGTAATATATAAGAATATTTTTATGAAGTAATTGTATCACTTACTTTGCTTGTCGCCGTGTCTTGAATTTTTTTCGATATTTGCTTCAATCTGTATGTTAAAACTGAACCTATTAGCATTATGAACACATCAGTGTAGTTCCAATAGAACGTTCTTTGTAAGTTTAAAAACTGAAAAAACATTCAACTTAAGTACATATATAAGAGAATCATTGCATCAACAAAAGCATAGTTCAGTGAAGGCAAACACTTTATTCTGTCTAGAATTTACTAATTTCTACAATTATGTCTATTTACTATATGATTCAAATTTATCATTTTGTTTGATTTACTTAAAATACGTTATCTAGTTGAAATTTTGAATTATTCGCCTTAATGATTCTATTCTGGTTCCACCTCTGTATATGATTTATTTGGTACAAAATTAACAATAATCAGTGGATATTTTAACATTTACAGATGCAGGATTTGCACCAACAAACAAAATAGGGTTTGAATCAATAAAACAGGAATTGCTCATACGAGTACCTATATCGATTTTTGCTACTCATATACTGGGTAAGTTGATATTTCTTGCTGGAACCATCAGGTTGCATCATGTATTTCAAATCTTCTTTAAAAAATACTGTGATATTGTTCAGTTTATATGAAACTGCTCTAGACAAAAGTATGTTGGAGCTACGTTGCTTCATAACAGATGCAAAATTGCTATCACAAACCTTACGAAACTTCTGTATATATCCTTTTGCAGTTAAAGTATCATGACCTTATTTTTATGGAAGGAAAAACAGTTGAACTAGGTAGATAATTGAAAGTAGATGAGGTCAATGTTGTATAGGTGAGGGATGAATCAGAACATTTAATTCGCAGAAATGCTGTGTGGATGCTGGCTAAGTGAACATTTCCGAGGTTTGATCTCCATTATTCAAAGCATCTCCATTATATAAAGCAACTAATTCTAGGTGTATAACAAATAAAGCTGTCCCTGACACATATTTAGGAAAAATTAGATCATGACAATAGCGACCTATTTGAGCTAGATGAGAATAGAGAGGAACCAGGATTTCTTATAATTAGGATACATTCCCTATTCCGCAATACCGTCAAGTATCAATTGTGGATATCTTTTGTGGATAATATTAACGAAAATAAAGTGCCTAACAATAACGAACTAATATCTGGTTACTACTGCACTTGCCAATAAGGTGCGAGAACCATAGTGTGTTGTGCTCAATTAGCTAATGTGTTATGGTTTCTTGGTTATGCGAGACACCAGCATAGAATTAAATATCCTAGTCGAGCGATGCGGAACTACATTCTAGATGCAGCTCACAGAGACGAAACAGATGACTAAGCTCTAATTATTGATGTACAAGACATTTAATCCTAAGGTTTGATGTATAAAATACATGTAGGTACCTACTGTGTTCTATAAAAATATTTAATTTGCCATATATTTTTGGATCACCCTGTATAATTAAATATTGTTTAATAGGCGTATTATCTTCTTATTCACAACATTTGTTATTAAATATTATATGTCACCACTTTACTTTTTTTGTATACTCTTCTTCCTTTGACGGACCCTGAGGTGTGTGGCAATATCCGTTATACTTTAAGAGGCCAAAATTACCTTATTTGAGGTCCGTGAAGTTAGCCCCCAAAGTTTTCACGATTTAACTTAATTTAGTGTCATCGGATAGTGCATCGTTCTTGCTTGCGTGGTTTAGTAGATATTGAATATTAATATATTTCATGGTCAGCCCTCAAAGTATTTAGGATTAATTCCAAATTGGTGACATTCATTAGTGCTTCGTTAGTGCATTTTAGTGATTCAATTATTTTCGTTAATGCTTTATTGGTTTTCGAGATATGTTACTTTATATTTTCCAGGTCACCCCCAAAGTGTTTACGATTTATTCCAAATAAGTGTCTTCCGTTAGTGCTTCGCTAGTGCTCCAATAATTTTCATTAGTGCTATCTTGATTTTCGAAATATTTGATATTAATTTATTGCCACTTTCATGAAGTTAGCCCCCAAAATATTCACGATTTACTTAAAATTAGTGTCATTCGTTAGTGCTAAAATAAGGAAGCTGGTACATGAAATCACATGGAAACTGTACACCCTGTACAAAGGAAATTAATGACACTAAACATATTCGATCCTGAAAAACTCAGGAGTTGACTAAAAACCCAAACATTTTTAAACCAACAAAGCACTATATAATTATTGAAGTACTAAATAGCACTAAAGGATGCATGATACTAATTTGAAATCAACCGTAAACAATTTTAGAAGCTGATATTAAGATAAATAATAGCAAATAACTAGAAAATCAAGAAAGCACCAACGAAATTTATGGAAGCATTAAAAATCACTGACTAATGAACCTTAACTGAATCGTGAATGTTTTGGGGGCTAACTTCACTAAAGTGCGAATAAATCAAAATAAAATATGTCGAAAATCAAGATAGCACTAATGAATATTATTGAAGTACTAGGAGTACTAAGGAGGCACTAACGAATGACAGTCAATTTAATCGAATCGTCATTACTTTTGGGGATGATCTCAAAAAAAGAACATGAAATATCTCGAAAACCAATAAAGCACTAGTGAAAATTATTGAAGCCTCAAAGTGCACTAACGAATGCCTCTAATTTGGAATTAATCGTAAACACTTTGGGGCTGACCTTGAAAATATAAAGTCAAAAATCTCGAAAACCAATGGAGCATTAACAGAAATAATTGAAGCACTAAAGTGAACTAACGAATGACACCAATTTGAAATTAAATCTAAACACGTTGGGGGCTGATCTTGAAATAAATTAATATTCAATATCTACCAAACCACGGAAATACTAATGAAATTTGTAGAAGCACTAAGAGGCACTAACGATGCACTAGCCGATGACACTAACTTCAGTTAAATCGTGAAAATTTTGGGGGCTAACTTCATGGACCTCCTGATTTGATGTATTCGATAGTTCTACCCTAGAGAACTTTTGTTCGTCGTGTCAGGATGTACAAGATACTAAAATTTAGTTCATTTTGTCCGGCACCGAATTTGCACTTAAAGAGTGGGATTGTTTACAATAATTTGTTGGTATTTTTTCTTTCCACCCCGGCTTATATTGCAACTACTTTTGATGATTTTTTTCCACTCAGAACTCATATTATTATTTCACTTGAATTTGTCACCCAACAAAATAAAAGTATTTTAGTAGTACAATTAAAAATGAGGTTACGTTCATAGTCTTATAACAGAGGTCTTAAAACGAATTTCTTTTGGTATGCAGTGTTTTATCCTATAAGGCACTTATAAGAGAGAAGATCCTATAGTATGCATATATCTAAAGGAGTTGTATATAGCTGCGCAATACAAAGCAATAAAATATTTTTTTCTACGATCTTGTAAAAACTATGTACTGTGCCAAAAGTTAAACTTTTTTGCACTAGTGCAAAAAGTAACTTACTTTTTTGTACTCGCAAAAAATACTTCGAATTGTCAATGAATTGGATTACATTGAGAAGTAAATTTGTAAAAAAAACAGAAATAGTTGCTCAAATTTTAGAAGGTGAACCAAGTACCAGTACCGGAAGCTTCACAATCCGAAAAAGACCTGCTTTAAGTAAAGAACATGATGAGGCATCCACAAGAAAAAATAAAACCAAAACTCAAAAAATAAGTGGAAATGAAGTTTGTCCATCACTAACAATCGCTAATTGCGATATTAAAATAGAAATTATTTCAAAAAAGTAAAATTATTATTAATTTTTGTTGTACCTGTTGTAAAATAGTCTAATAAAATTTGATTTATAAACATATTTATTTCGATCGTAGTAAAAATGTCACGTGTAACATGCGCAAAAGGCATATTTGTTGCACTCAGCATGGTTGCAAACTTCATGTATCGTGCAACAAATATGCACTTTTTGCACTAGTTACACAAATAACTATTTATACATTATACAATTCTAATGAAGGCAACTGTTTTTATAATGTTGTATCTTCTTGTTATATTGTATATTACACAGCTATTATACGATAGATACACAGGTCTTATGCAATGATACATTTCTTATTTTACAATCTTGCTTATAAGGTAATATATCATTTTTAGAGAAATTTTCCTATAATGCATTATAGGATATTGGTAAAGACCGTAAAGATTATATGATACAACATTTTTATTCCTAGAACAAAATGATCGTAACAAAAGACATAATGACTGCTATACCAACAATTCAATCCTTTGAGAATTCGGTTTTGCTAGTTGGGGTTAGGACTGAAAAGTTCAAACTTTCTTATATTCACAAACCATCAGTGACAATGTTTGAATGAACTGTTGAACATAAAACCACGAAGAGCCTACCTGTATAAGAAGTCCTAACCAAACTGAATATTCTATTATATTAAAAACGTGGTCATAGCTACCAATAAAAAAGTATTTGACAGCTTCCGTTATGTTATATTCTCGGTCAAATTCATGTTTTAACTTATAGGCATTCACCAATCCATGTTCAACTGAAAAAGTACAATAATTAAACGGATAGTTAAAAAATTTCATAAAAACTGAGCACTATTTTTTTAATTGAATTCTAATTAGGAGGCCTTAATAAATTAGAATTCCTCCAAAAACCAGTAAAGATAAAACATGTGGAGAAGAGACGAGATATTTTGTGTACAACAGTGAGATGCTAGCACACCTCACAAGTCTTGGACCTCCCACCCGTTCAGTATTGTTAAATAAATAGTTTCTTAAAAAGCAAAAAAATGCAATAAAAGTATTTTTATAATTCACGTATACAATACTTACTTTGTGACATCGAAAACAGTGTCACAAAATAACCATTTCAACATCGTTTTTGGTAATATTTTATAGAGTTGGAGACACCGTTTAACTTATGGCTGACGAACTGACATTATAGTTGGCATTGGACGGTGGACACTTGACTTAATAAATTTTCAATATTTTTTGAAGAAATTAAAAAATTCACTTAAAAACAATATTAATAAACAATATATAATTATAAGGTAATTTATGATTTTTAATGTCAATCGTATGTATTTCAATTTCTAATTTTTCATCATTGAAATTTTGTCACGTGTAGAACAAATGACAGAATTATGAACGTAAATGTGAACAAATCAAAACATAAATACCATAGACATATTTTTGTTTAGATTTTTCAGGTAGTAAATCCTTAACTGCATTATCAGTAATATTGCGACGTTCTGGTGGAGTGCATGATAATTTGCTGTTTAGTTCCATATTCATAAATTCCTAACTATATATTAGTAACCTAAGGAACATTCAAATTCGAAGTTTAAAACTTCTGTCAACTGTCACTTGTATATATGAGGGTTACCAACATAAATAAAGAAGAACAAAAATCCCTAATATTGCAATTATATTTTCATGAAAAACATTTTTGTCCGTTCATTATAAAAAATAGTATGTAAAACTCTTATGACAATGACATTTTGTAGTACTCGTGCGTTGCGGAACTCACCGCTTCGCGGTTCCTTAAGCAAACTGCTTTCGTACTACAAAATGAGTCATTGTGACACTTGTTTTACAATATACTATTGGTTACTGAATATGGTATTTATGAAAAAAGGTTTTCTACAAACTTTGAGATTTTGAAAATTAAGAACTAACCAATGTGTAAGTTTGTTGACAAAATTTATTAAATGAAAAAATAATAATAAAATATTTTGAAATCTGACTAATACTCGGTATGACCTCCTCCACGTTCTAATAACATGGTGACACGCTTATGGATTGAAATAATCAAGAGAATGACAGTTTTTTGTGGAATATTAGGTATTTTCGAGGATACAATCCCGAACGCATTCAGAATGTTAACGCATGATCACTTTAAAATTTGCCGTTCGCGGTGAAAAGAGAACACCCTCCGGATTTTAAATTCAGTGTTCGCGGATCACGTGTTGTAAGTTCTTAACGCGTTCGACAGATCCTCGGATTGAAGGAGAGATATCTTATTCAGAACGAATCCTAACCTAAAATTTTGTTATTTTGTGAGGTAATTATTTGTGGTAAGAAGTACCTAAAAAATTACTGATTTTTTAGATAATATACTATTTAAGTTCGAGTGACGGAAATTTAGCAGAGTTGCTGATGGGTTTTGGAGATGTACCAAAAAATGCAAACTTCTTTGAAGAAATTGTGCCACAATTTGATGATGAGCTGTTTATAATCAATTTCAGGATAACTAGACCGGGTGTACCATGAATTACATAACACATATAACAGAACAAAGATTCTTAGACGTGCTAGACGCGTTCGCGGAGTCTAAAAATTCGAATCTATTCGGAACTAATTCATATATGCGCTTACGCCGTAGCATAGGTTCAGTTTGTATTATGAATGCGTTCGGAATTGTCTCCGCGGAAAACACCTATTGTTCTGTTCCTCTAACGCCGCTGGATTAACTCATCTGCTGTCTGAGCTGAGGTGGGTTGACATGATTGTGAATGCCTCTAGTAATAAAATCTCATATGATTTCAATTGGATTCATATCAGGAGAGCTGGCTCGCCAATTCAATCTCCTGATATGTCCTGCTTCCAATGCGTCCTGAACCCTTCTTGTGCGATGTGGTCGGGCGTTCTCGTCCATAAACATAAAATGTTCACCTAAATCGTTATGTATGGTATAGATAATGGGTGTAAAAACTTGCTTGATGTAAATTTGACGTGTCATATCTTGTGGTATGCGAATTAATGGGATGCGGCGGTTGAATATTATTCCTCCCCAGAACATTACGGTACCCACTTCATAGGCAGCACACTGAACCAAAAAAGTACGTAAATATAACAAAAAATATTGTGATCTCAACAATTTTTTTTGTCAAAAGTTGGAATTGTTAATATTATAAAATAGTAGTTGTTAAAAATAAATTCTATCAAAATGTACGCGGTATAAACAACATTCATACATTGTTAGAACAAACTGTATTAATAATAATATTAAAAAATGATTTTGTCAATAATACGAACTATTATGAAATCTGATGAAACTGTATGATGTAAATAACAAACGTAAGCGTTATGAGAACAAATTTAATTCGTAATAATAACGATCATTATTGTTAATATAATGAACATCTATGAAACCATACGTTGTAATAACAAAATGTATTTATTGTTGCAATGACAATAATTTGTCATATTAGTAACAATCTTATTTTGTTAATATAACGAACTTTAATGAAACCGTATGAAACTGTATCCATATTATTAAAAAATTGTGTTCATTGTGACAACAAAATTTATTTGTTACAACAATAATCTGATTTTGTTCATATAACAATTGTAGTTGCCGTATTTTTTATATAAATTTTTTTCGTAAAATTATAGGCCGGCAAAACAAATGTATAAATAAAACTCACATATATGGTGCGAAATATTCATTAAAGTGTTAATTCTAGTTAAGAGCAACATAAAGAGTTTAAAAATATGATCTTCCATCAAAAATCTAAACACGTCTTCCACCCAGGCAAATAGGTGGTTGGAAGATAGTGGAAGACTAGTTTGTACAGGAGTTTTAATGATAGACATGTTACAGTTTTTCAGTGATGTACTAAAACTAGACATTGTAGTACAGATAAGTATTCAAAGATCGTTCCATTCGACCCCACTTGCAATATGCAATTTAAATTTTTGACAGCGTGACTGAAAAGTGTAAAAGGATGACACTACGTATACAAGTATGGTAATAAAATGCGTTCCACTTATAATAAAGTTGACGTGTCACTGGTTTTTTATATTATTACCAATTTTAGGTGGTTACTTTTGGCATATTCCCGTAAGTAAATTGAAAAATCTGGTTTTATAGAAACACAAATAGAAATAAATGAAATAAGTCAAAACACCTATACTATAGAAATATGACCATAAACAGTAAACACATATCGTTGTGAAAATACAAAATCTCATAGTTATACTCTACATACTTTTAGAGGATATAAGAACAAAATTGTAACCAGATGTGAAAATGTTTTGCAGCATATTATTATATTATTAGAATATTAGAATATAATACTGTATTTTTGTTCCAGCACGAATCTACTCACTCGCAACATAATTCGCAGCCCTCACGCTCACATCCTGCTAAATGAGAACTCTCCGCTTCTTACACCTTTCCCAATCGAAGGAGTTCTTCGGCAGGCATGCCGAGCGGGGAGGAACAGTGCTCCAGGGCACGACGGAATTTCCAGACAGGAAACCTGCCAGAAGAGATTTTCCCTCCGCTCTGTGCCTTGCTGAACGCCTGTTTGGCAATCTCTTACTTCACTCGTTGCTGGAAATCAGCCAACGTAGTTCTCATCTCCAAACCCGGCAAAGACCCTACAATGCCTGAACCCTACCGCTCTGTTTCATTAATCAGTGTCCTAGATAAAATAATTGAACGATTGTTAAAAGAGGGAATCTGGGACTTCTGTACCGAAAATAATATAATTCCGGCATTTCAGTTCAGATTCAGGCCAGGCCACTCTTGTCAGAATGCCACCACCAACCTTAAAACTATCATCACCACCCGGGCTTTGAATCAACGACGCTATTAAGCCGCCATTTCAATGGACGTTCAAAAAGCTTTCGATCAAGTCTGACACGTCGGACTAGTGACAAAGCTACTGAGCATCCGATTGCCAAATAAAATCGTAAAACTATTATCTTCATACCTCAGAGACCGATCGATCAGCATCAAAGTTGGTTACAGTCTATCCGATTCATTTACACCCCTGACTGGCGTTCCGCAATGCTATATACTCGCTCCACTATTATACATATTTTTTACGTATGATACACCAATACCACTTCACCCCCAGGACAATATCCAACTATATGCGGACGATACCGCACTAATCATTTCCGCCACTCGCTCTCTCAATATTCGATCTCAAAATCTACTGACTCAATTTTCAAATTGGTGTAGGAGATGGCGGGTGACTCTCAACACTCAGAAAACCCAAGCCATCGTGTTTAAACACTCCTCCACTCGGAGCGAACGACTTCTACCAACAAACTTTCGCCTCGTGCTCTGGGGAGAACGACTCGAAATCCGCAGGGAAGCCGTTTATTTGGGTGTGAGATTTACTCACATTCACAACTTGATGGCTGACCGAACAGACATACTACATAAAGTCCAACAACGAGTTAATCTTCTTAAGGCGCTCGGCGGAAGCTTAGGACGTACTCACCCAACAACCTTACTTCATACGTATAAGACGTATATCCGTCCTATAATCGACAATGGAGCAAATGTCTTTTGCACCCTTCCCGACCATTTCGTGAAAAAGCTTTGATCTTGTGAGCAGTCAATTCTCAGATACTGCTTATACAAGGCACCCTATTCACCCAGCAATACCGTATATGTTAATATCGACGTCGAGCCCATTCCTTCCCGTCAGAACAACTTACAAGCCCGACACGTTAGTCGCACAATCGAACCATCAGGCAACGAAATCTCGAAAAACGCCCTCCTCACACCATGGATCGAATACAGACGGCCTCTCGGCAGAAAACCCAAGGGAAAGCTCCCATTTTCTCCACTACGGCTACTAGACACGGCTTGCGACGATCTCCCCGACGAATACATCGACTATCTAGACGAATCCCCAATTTCAATTCAATAATCCACATTATAGTTTCCACTTATATCTTTCTCAAATATATTACACCTATCTAGACCATCCACACAACTCTCTATTTCTAAAATTCAGAGACTTAATATTTTCAATAATTCTTTACATCTACAATTTTTCTTAATTTGTTCAACACCTTATACATTCCAACCGCCCCCCACCACCCACGTCGGCGTTGCATGTTTTTTTGCGGTTTTCCTATAACATGGTTAATTTATTCACTAGCCGAATGGACCGACGAACGTCGACAGGGAACAAATTCAGCCGCAGCTGTACCCTTAGAGTAATAATATACATAGAGGGGGCTATTCATTTCTAAACACGTTTCGTTTTGCGGCCAACAATTCTAAACGCCAGTAGTCAAATCATGAATGAATTACAAAAAGTGGGGATTTTATTGTGGATACATCGCCTTGGCGTCATCGTCAAAGCATAGGCCTACCAAATCTATTTAAAAACAACAAATTTAAAATTATATTATTGGAATTTTGGTGTTTATAAATATTTCATTTGATGAAATTGAAGTTTGTTGATTTTAATTAATTTAATGTAATTAATCTGCAGCTTATCAACTTCTATATCGTTCACTTTTTTCACTGGGGCTGAAGATTGTGGCATGAGCCGTAAGGCGAGTGCCTCAAATCAAGTGAGCGACTAATGTAATTTGCGTATGAGTTGGACACGATATTTATTCTACGACCACGTTTATTAATGAAAGCAAAAAATAACTTTTATAGGAATTTTATTTAAACTTTGAACAGAAATAATTTAAAAAATGAATATTATATTTAAAAAGTCCTGAAGGACCAGGTTCCGTGAACCTAAAACACATAAATCAGAATAGGTTGTTAATTCTAGTCACTGGAACAAACTTCAAATACATTTTATTACCTATTACAAAAACCTTTAAACATTTAGGAGAAAATATATACTACAATAAACCTAACTTAAAAACTAACCTATATGCAACTATTCAAGAATCTGAAGTCAGCAATGATACACCACTCATAAATGAATGATTCTCAGTTACTGTTACTAGATCATCAACAACTTCTTCTACTGGTTAACTAAAAATAAAACACAATTAACAATTTTTATGTTTTAATAATAAATTTTGAAAAGCTTTACTTTTTAAATTAAACTAATTGTCAATTTCTTAGAATTTTTAACATATTTTCAATATATTGTAAAATTATCTACAAACAATTAGTTTCATTTAAAAAAGTAATATAAGTTGATTCCACAGGTAAAGGTCGAAACAGTAAATTTTATTAAAAAGCACTTTAAAAAAATATACTCCCTAATAAATTACTTGAATATTTACCTTTCGACATCACTTAGAGTAGCACTAGAAGCTTGCTCAGACATATTTTGTGCTGATAAATCTTTTTGATGACAATCTGAGTTATTTGTTGAAGACCTAAAATAGACATATTCTTTTAACAAATTAATGTAAGTCAACTAACTCAGTCATCATTGCTAACTGAATAAAATGGATCATATGTGGCCAAATAACCTCTTAAAAAAATTTAAATAATAATTTAATTTTTAAATACAGTTCAGTTCCAAAATAGTAGGCACTAAATTCTCAGAAATATTGCAATTAACCAAGAACAATTGTGGTTTAGTTTAGTTTGGTGCCTACTATATTGGAACTGAACTATAGTTATCTAGACAGCCCAGAGTATCACCAGTCGCCCAATAAAGTAATGACTTATAATTAATAATCTGTTTAAAATTTGTCTTTTATGGCCGCTCTATCAGCTGTAATAAAAAGAACTTATTATATTGAAAGGAAATTTTGTTCATCAGGACAGTGACTTTTTAATTTTGGGCATTACTTTAAGGGCCCATTGTACCAAGAAAATGTGTAGGTACTTACATTACATATGGTGGATTAAATTCAAAAACTGACATGGGAAGAGCATCTTTGTATAGAAACTTACGGCCACTAGTCTTATATATAATATCAGATCGTTTAAAATGCTCCGAACAAATTTCAGGTCGTTTTGGTAGATCATGAGTCTCGCTTAGACCCAGTAAAGCAAACCAAATTCTTCTTGTTTCCAAATAGGTGGGAAAACTAGAATAAAACAACGCCAAATAGAAATTGGCTTTTTATAATTCAAGAACATTTAAGCATTTTAAATATTATTGAAATCAATAATAAAAGTCGTTCAAATATTTACACACCTGTGGAATGAGAGTTGGCACTGGCGAACCATGATAATAAAATACACTAGATTAATTAACTTAAAACCAAATTTTGTCACTAAAAGTCTTGAAAAACACACATAACATCGAAAGAACTCAAGTTTCACTCGCTAGTCCTAATGGCGCTCGTGATAAACAAACCAAGTTTGACAGTATTTACTATAATACTACAATCCAATAGAAATGTTCGAGAACGCACTGGCGATATTTGCACCTCTCTTTATATCGTAACTGAACAAAGACAAAACTACTAAATAGTTTATACTAGACAAACAAAGCGAGTACTGAAATTTTCAGCAATGTTGCCACTTTTAGCAGCAAATACTTGTTTAAAATTTATATAAGAATATGCCTTTATTATATAAAATTCTAGTATTATTAATTAACTTTAAAAGCAGCGACTAAAATGCATAAATTATTATGACTTTTTTTTTAATTGCATAAATTTTTACCAAATTTTCAATCAAATTTCTAAGTGTCCCGCAAGTGAGCTTAGAATGTTTGGGGCAGGAAAAAGTCAAAACAAACATATCTATTTTATTTGTTAATATGAGGCTGTACCCGCCTTTACTTGATGGTGATTATTATTATTCAACGCCGTACCAACGTTAAATATATCTCAAATCCTCACAGGCACGTCTCCACAACACATTCTAGAACCAATTTCCATCATAAACCCTCAATTCCATACACCTTCAAAAAATGTCTCCTATACACTTTTCTCGTTAAAACTTCAAAAATTCTAATAAAATTACATTTTCTTAATATCCCTCTCTTAAAACACCGGTGACATCCCAAATTCAGTAAAAATCATCTATCTCGCTTATAATAATTTCCAACACCTAGCCGCATATCATATGTATCGGCAGCTATGCATGGTTCGTCTTCCACCAGAACGTCCCAATCCTAGATACTTTTTGTCGCATCACTCCATACACCTTTTAAACTTCGCAGCTTCCAAATATCAATTCCCGACATCAATTGATAGAACCTTCCCTCCGAAATTTCCGCTCCAAAATCTCAATTGTATACACCTTTTTAAATTTCTTCCTTGTCACTTTTCCAAAAAAAAATTCTATACACTTTTTTAACCTGACCAATTTTTCTGCTAATCACCTTTTTATACCAAACTCAATATATTAACGCGCACTAAAACCCCCAATACACTCCCAGCCCTGAAGAGGAAACTAATCCTACACCAGGGCAACCACACAAAACAAACAACTTCAACTATTAAGGTGTAACCCCATGCTATCGCTCGTCGCTCGGTTTCAGCGACAAATCTGGTCACGTGACCGAATTTTTAATTTCCCGCGACTCAAAAAAGTAGCGACAACTCACAAATCGCCGCGATGAGAAGTAGCGACATGTCGCAAATCGCCGCGATGGAAAGTAGTGACAACATGGCTGCTTGCAGCGATCTCGAAAGCTGGCAGACAAAGATTAATGACAGATAACCTTAAAACTGATTTTCTAATTTTGTTTATTTCTTTAGTGGCAGTGATACAAGTGAATGAAATAGGACTGAATGAAAATAAAACAATGTTTTAATCTATAATCAGCGACACTCTGCTATGATAGTAGGAAATTGACGAGATGTCGTTTGCTCACAAATATCATTAGCGGGTTGATCAGTGTCAACAAATTTGTATCAGAGCACGTATTCAGAAAATTCGGCAAAAAAGAATATTGACAGCTCTCGTAGTAAATGAAATTTCCTTACGCAAATACAAGAAGGAATGTAGTCAAAAACGTTTTTGGATTCACCCATTGTATAAATTACGATTGGAACATTACCTTTTTTAAGCAGTTTTTTTCTACTCTTCTGGTACGCATATAAATTTGAAATTTATTTGTGGATGTCACCGAGTCAATTCGAAGTGCAGCTATTTTTAGTTGGGCCTCTCATAACAAAACAGAACGCAGTGAGGGAGCTCATTTCTGCTGCTGCACTTCTAATAATTCTACGGTAATATTGTAGATTTGTCTTGCTTCACATCCATATCGTACCACAGTATCTGGTAGAGACGACAACAGCGAGCATAATTGCAAAAATGTGCAGAGCACTTTGGAGTTCTCTTAAAAAGGAGGTTCTACTTTTAATTTATGGTAAATTTCAAACGTTTGCCCATCTCCTGATAATATTATGTATAAATAAATATATATAAATTTTCTAATTTCTTTATTTGAAATTATTTTGGAATATTATTATTAAACCATACACTATCCCATGGACAGGATTTGTATTTATGGGAACACATTTGAAGTTAAATTCTTAATATTGTATGAATGCTGCATGTATATTGTTATTGTATTCTATTGTAGGAATACATTATCATATTGAGATGTCCGGAACTGATACTAAAAAAATAAAAAATAAGTATTTTTTGTTTATATGGCTAATTTATGTCTGTATTTGAAGGAAGCCCAGATCCAAAGAAGTCCACAAACTCAAATGAACCTAATAGATTCTAGAAAACACCATTGTCCAATATCGCACGTGCACAAACATACTCAGTTAAGGAAAGACAATTGAAACCAAATTGTAACATGTCCATCGACCTGTTCCGATCTAATATAATAAATTCCGTGTAATTTCCGCTTGCCGTCTCATTAGCCACTCCCAACCATAGAATTAAAACTGAACGTTGAGACAATTGACATTTGTCAATTTCCCCCTGTTCGATACAAGCTGAAAATCCTCCCTTTTCCGATACCGACGTTGAAGAGAAAACACGTACTCACGTTTTCTCTTGTTCTGAAAGTTTTCTTAATTTGCTGTGGTAAGTTGAAATTTATATTTTATAATCTCTAAGCTTCATTCGATATAATCGCTGAGATAATTTTTATTGCATTTCTTTCATTTCTGTTCTTTTACATATTCAGAGATAAATTACAGTTGCACGTGGTCACGGAATCCTTTTATATCTACATATTAATTTTAAACTAAATACAAATCATTGTTTAATTTTGTGCAAACACTTGAGAGCTTTTTATGTTGCAAAATATCTTCTTTCAATATAATAAATCACATTATAATCACATTTTAAAACCCATAGAATATTCATTCGTATGAAAGATACTGACACTACAGGTTTCAGATATATTTTTTTAGCACCTTATTTATTCAGATAACAACTTTTTGGCTCTCATAAGTTTTTCAGAACATTAGTACACTACTAATTTAGTTAAATTGTTTTTTTATTGTTTCAATATGGGAGACATATATGTTGGGAAGCTTTCAGTAAATTTTATTTTTGTGAATTCAAATAACTGCCTTCCTTTTAAACCTGAAAAGATGAACCAACACAATGTGCCCCATTATGATCAAGTTCCTACATATCCCTGATTCTTGTGTACTCTTAGGTAAGCACAGCAGCTACGTGAGAGCTACGTGAGAGCTATGTGAGAGCTATGTGAGAGCTATGTGAGAGCTACGAGAGAGCTCTGTAACAGCTTTCATTTATCTAAGACAACTTTACCTTTGAAGACAGATTCCATTTATGTAAGACACCTTTACCGTTGAAGACAGCTTCCATTTATGTAAGACACCTTTACCGTTGAAGACAGCTTCCATTTATGTAAGACACCTGTACCGTTGAAGACAGCTTCCATTTATGTAAGACACCTTTTCCGTTGATGACAGCTTCCATCTATCTACGACACCTTTACCGTTGAAGACAGCTTCCATTGGTCCGAGACATCTTTCACCATAGAAAACACCGTTTCCATTCCTTCAAAACATCTAAATCACCAGAGTACCGTCAGTTAAGTACATCCTGTATTTTTTCCGTCCCGTTCTAAGGCAGAATTAAATTAATTTTTCTTATATATATTCTCTTTTATTTCTAATCCACCCGGCTGTGAGAGCCACAGGGTATCGTGTTAGGGTTGATTAAGTTTGAGCACATTTTATTTTTAACGTTTTTAATATTAATTTTTGATAATATATTAATTTAGAGTAAATTATTTTACACGGTGTTTCCACCTTCATCACCGTAGTTTTGTTCTTGTTCTTTCGTAACGTTTGAAAAGGTGGTGGCGCCCTGAACTTTCATAGTCTGATCATCCTCTGTTATACAAAGTGTGTCATTAACTTGGAGTTGGACCACCCTTGAGAAGTCTCATGCCGGGATTTTGTTGAAGTGAACGAATAAGCTTTACAAAATACATAATTGAATAGAATATATTTAATTTAAACTAGGATACACCGCGATTTTTCTCATTTCAGTATAAAAATGTTTCAATTATTGATTTAACAATATTATATTACTACTATACTATACTTTTCAGTTCTTCCAATTATCACAATCATTAAAAAATTGTCCTTTTTTTGTTAATAATAAAGGAACATGAATTATTATAAATAAACAAAACAAGTACTTAATTATCACAACAAAACATTTAATATCTATCATCTAAAAACTTTCACAAACAAAAATGTGGTTAAAAAGTTACATCATTTCTCGATAAAACTGTATAACAAAATTATCGGTTTAAACGTATATTTTCATACTTTACCAATTAATAATCTTTTAAAATATTTACCTAGCCTGAATCCATTCACAGCACAGGTGTGCTGTGAATCCATTGTTTACAATTATATAACAATAACAAAGAAGTTGCACATAAAGAAAAAAGCATATTATTATTTGATTTGTCTATGAAGTTGCATGTCGCTCAATTCTAGCTACAAAAGCACAACATTTTCAGCTTTATCGCTACTTTTTTAAATCGCGAGAAATTTAAAATAAGGTCACGTGACCAGATTTATCGCTGGAAACTAGCGACAAGCGACTGCATGATTGCTACACCCTTAAAACAAAATCCAATTCCACACAAAAAAATTATCGAATTTCTCTCTCTCTTTCTCGGCACGATTTATAAGAATTTATACAAATACGATTTAAATATTGAATTTTATTTTATTTGGAAAAGACGAGCATTTTGAAATTTTCATACAATCACTTTCCAAATTTCTCAAAAATTTAAAAAAATATATACATTACATAATACATAAAAATAACCTGATTCTGATTCTGGAATTAAAGGAAACAAATTCATTGTGATAATGCTGTTTATACTGCTAAATATTCAGCAACTACATGTTATTTTAGGATGTATACATTAGAATACCTTTGATTGCTATTAAATTTAAAAAAGAAATGAATGAATGAAATTATATAACAAATTACTATTTGCTGGGAAGTTTAAACTAAAACGATAGAATAATTTAAAACAAATATCAACGGGTCTTAAAAACCAAACATTTTATATCTTATATTATCAAAATATATAAATATGTCTTCATCAAATAGTATATCCTTCCCAATGCAATATACAGAGTGCTTCATCAAAATTATCCATAAAGTAACTGGAGAAAACTTAGCACGAAATTTAAAGATTTAAGCCGAAACACTTAAATAAAAAATTTCTAACCGAGATATAGGGTGTTTTATTTTAAATATTCTAAATGATTTCAGCTCATAGTTTTGTTCATCCTTGGCTAAGAATTTACACATGTTATAATACTTTAAACATTAAAAGATAGTTTTCCTCTATTACCGGAGGCGTGCAGTAGGGATGGATACTTTCTTTTATCCCCCTACAATATACGTTACTGTCGTAATAATCGTTTCAACATGTTTTTTCGATTCTTCGTCACTATCTACATAAATATCTTCCTCTTGTCTCATTGCGATAGAATGAGTAATTTTCGAGTAATTTGCATTTAAATGTAATGTTTAAAATATCTCATTTTGTTTTATTGCTTATTTCACATGAGTGCCTTTAATTATTATTACCACGTTGATGATAAAATTTGTTAATTCTAATCGCAAATTCACATGAGTCAATAACTATTTCGCTGAATAAATAGAATTTATTAGTTTCAAACGATTTTTTCATATTAGTATTTATCAAAATTTCAGATTTAAATTTATGACAAATCAGAACAATGATTTTTATTATGAAATAACATGATGAATACATAAGATAAACGATAAACGATATTCTATGTACTTGATAATGAAAATCATATTTCTGAATTTTCATAAATTTAATTGATGAACATTATTATGAAAAAATCATTTGAAATGGAATTTACTGAGACTAATAAATTTTATTTATTTAGTGAAATAGTTATTGACTCATGTGAATTTACGATTATAATTACCAAATTTTTCCATTAAACGTGGTTAAATTATTAACGACACTCATGTGAAATAAGCAATAAGGCAAAATTTTATATTTTAAACGTTACATTTAAATGCAAATAACTCGAAAACTACTCACTCTATCACATTGAGACAAGAGGATGATATTTACGTAAAAACTGACGGAGAATCGAAAAAACATGTTAAAACTATTATTACGGCAGTGGCGTAGATTGTAGGGGGATATAAGAAAGTATCCATCCCTACCGGACGCCTCTGGTAATAAAGGAAAACTATATTTCACCACAGTTCAAAGTATCCTAACATGTGTAAACTCTTTGCCAAGTATGAACAAAAAATATTGGAAAATCATTTAAAATATTCAAAATAAGACACCCTATATCTCGGTAAGGAGGAATATTTTATTTAAGTGTGTTGGCTTAAATATTCATATTTCGTGCTAAGGTTTCTCCAGTTACAATATGGATGATTATTAATGAAACACCCTGTACAGAAGGCTGGATGTTTTGTGTCTTTTCAAGCGATTGAATTATGTGTTCTTCAACTTCTAGAATTGTCTGAGCGAAAAAAGAAATGATTCTTGAGAGTCTTTAATGGTGTATCTTACTGGTTTATCAGTGGTATTGCCCTTCTTGTTTCTTGTTAATAGGGGTACGAAATACAAATGTAAATCTCAAAATATGGCAGCATCTTTTGAATCTGGAAATGAATACATTCGTACATAAAACTTGTCTGTGGAAAGAATTATAATAATATAATTTTCATTACAATTATTAGGACGGTCTCACTTTGAACAAACGCTGACACACAAGTGGCACCAAAATCGTCATTTTGTGAAGCAGTATTTAAAGAGACACTGGGATTTATGATAAAGTATGAACATTTTCTTAAGAGGAAGATAAATTATGATTAAACTATTAATGTTCTGAACACTTTGCGCACAATTTTGTGCAGTACACCTTACTAATGAATTAGTTATGTCATGATTGCGCTTAAAATGACATGTAAGTAATTTAATAGAATACATATTTTTGTGTGAATAAAACATATCACTTTTGATAACTTTGAATGTCTGAACCGCTTATATAAATAATTCCTCAAACACTTACCTTACTAGTCAATTTTGGCCACAAATCAAATAAGTATAATTACTCAAGGCACCAAAGAACCAACCTAATACACTGTACTGTACGCACCGACAATAATTAGGTACCAACTGGACCACTGGGCAGCGGCAGACATGGCTATCTAAACTGTTCTAAACAACTAATCAATAACTAACTTAATCAGTAATATCATCCATCTCATGGTCATTTATATTGTATCCAGAGAGGATTTTAAGGGAAGGGTATATCTATAAATTTCGGTTGTTGGCTCAACAAATTATTGCATCAGATTTCATAAATGTTGGTAAAAGTTATAAGATATTGGGTCAGAGATTTGTATGGTAACACGTGTTATGAAATTATATTGATCTCACAATCATTATCTTCATAGCTGTTCGTAAAAGTTTTTTAAGGTAACGTGCAGATGCGTCTCATTAAATTCGGTTGTTGTTTCAACAAATTAGTTCATAACATTCGTTTGACCTCCGTACAGAGATTTGGGTGATGAGAAAGCTGTTCGAATTTGATTTAAATACCAAATTCTCCCGTGATTTTTATTTACAACTTCCCCGGCATAACACAATTCACATATTCTGCCCAAAACATATAACGAAATATCTCATTCCAGTCACCATTTAATATTTCTTCACATCAACAAAAAATTCATTTTAACATTACTACCACATAAGAAATACATATAAATATCGTTTTCCGAAATTCCAATGAATATTTCAAAGTATCCGACACCTTATCGCTTCATAAAAACCCTCTTCCAAACTCCGTTATCTGTATCTACGAAACCTTTTCATGCCTCAAAAAACTGTAAATTCTCACTCGCTGTATCTGACCGTTACGTTTCAAATTCTTTCATCCCATTGGCCAGAACCTAATATTTTTCTCCTTCCTCGCAACCACGTTAACCGACATATAAATATGCACGATACCTTACTTTTAGTCACTTCCCAGTAGTCACTCGTAAACTTCCCAGTCGTCATTCATACACTTCCCAGCTTCTCTTCATCATTTAACCGTCATACATAATGGTACTCATGTTATAAGAGCACCCGGCGGTTGTCCCGGTAAACCACATGGGTAATTCATCATTAATCACTCATTACTTCAGCAGATTATGTGATAAATAATCAAAGTGCAAATCGCGTATGATCCAGTGAGATTCTTGGTTGTTCATGCAAAAGAACATTTTATAACATCATACAATATAGTAACATAAAGTGAAATAATTGTTTAATTTCTTCATCCATCATAATCCTACAACATATAGTGAATAACATAAACGGTACTTCGAGCAAAACATTGGAAAATAAAAACTTCCATTCCATTTATTATCTCAAGTGCAAAAAGGGTTAATAAAACATGACCCTTCGAAGCCGGATTTTAAAAAGGGATAATAAAACGTGGTCATTCGCAGCCGGATTGAATCGAGCAGGTGATTTCCAATATTCAACGAGCCATCAACCCTAAAAATAAACTAAAGATGCAATAACTACTAAACCTAGAGGTCAGTGTCAACATAAGCAAATAAGGTATTTATTACTCAAGCAAGAACTCTGTATTTGATTATCGAACTTTTGAAATTCACATGAGACAGTGTGATTTAAATAATTACACCTTAATATTGATTGATTATAATAACATCGTTGATATTTTTTATGTAACATACATTCATAGAATACAGGATCATTCATAATCATACATTTACACTATTTGAAAAAGTGATTTGATATTTCTTATGTAACATGCATTCATAAAATACAGAATCATTCATAATTATACATTTACATATTTGGAAAATTCTTTAATATTTTCATGCATCATACACATTCTTATTGTACAGTGTCGTTTAAATAATTACATATTAATATTGTTATGGAACTATGATAACATTAGTCGGTCTTGTTGTGTGAGAAAACCAGGTACAATATACAGTGTCATTTAAATTGCAACGAGCCGTAAAGAACTTGAAACATAGGCACGGCTGGTAGCAAATATAAAAAAAAATATATATTACGCTGATACAAAATAAACATTGTTCAAACATAGCCAAGTCAATGACTCATTGATTTACATTTCATGTTAATCATATAATTAATACATCATTCTCAAAATGGATTCATTAAAGACACAACGTGCTAGTTGCAAAGTAGCAATTACTCGTATTTATAACTGGTTTCATAACAATTTGGACGAGTCAGACAAGTATGCTTTCAAATCCCGAATAGACAACTTTGAGAAATATTACTCTAAATATTCTGAGATTCAAGACCAAATTGAAACCATAGCCGTAGATACTGAATTAGAATTTGACGATAGAAGCCAGATTGATGAAAAATACTAATCATTACACTGCAAACTACAAAATGCTTTCGAAAAATTAAACTCTAAATTCAATCAAATTTATCAATCAACTGCACATTCTCAGAGTGAACCTCACATTAGATTACCTTCCATAGAAATACCGATTTTTTCAGGAGATAGCACTAAATACACTGCCTTTATAGACCTCTTCAATGTACTAATAGTAAACAACACCCGGCTTACATCCAAAACTGAAAAATTCTACTATTTGAAATCATACTTGAAAGGTGACCCGCTCAATTTAATTTCTCAATTACCGGTAAATGAAACCAACTTTGATGTAGCGTTGGATTTACTGAATTCTAAATACAATAATACACGGCAGATTGTTACTGCCCATTTTAACCGTTTGACAGCCTGTAATAAAATCTCACAATGTACTGCTCAACAATTAAGAACATTCACATCCGAAGCTAGATCTATCGTAAAGTCATTGTTAAATCTAAATATCAATAAGGAACAGTTATTTGATGCACTAATCGTTCACATATTAAAAACAAAATTAGATTATAATACAAAAAGATCTCTTGAAGAAAAAGAGACTGATCGACATTTAATTGCTAGTGATACTTTTTTTGACTTTTTGGAGAAAAAATGTACGGTCTTAGAAAACTTGTTAACCCAAGATCCTAAACCTGATACATCCCATCATCGTAACCAGTCTTCTAATGTGACCACACCAACCAACAGAGTAGCATTATTTGCAAACCAACATTCGCATCCCGAACAAAACCCACATCATAACAATGCTCAACGCAATCAACCATCGTCTAGTGCATATCATAGTCCCCCATACCCATCTCCAACATGCTCATTTTGCAAGGAAACAGGCCATAAAATTTATGAATGTTTCCAATTCGGACGACTATCTGTCCCTGATCGAAATAAATACATTGAAGCAAACAAATTGTGCTTCAGGTGTTTAGGTTCTAAACACACAACCCTTAATTGTATTTCGATAAAATCTTGCTCCATATGTCAAAAAAGGCATCACACTTTACTCCATTTAGACAATTCTCTCCCTAGACAAAACCCTGACACAAGATCTGTCGAGAGAAATGACACTCCGATCGTCGCCATGACCCATTCTTTTCATTCCATATTAAATAAACCATGCAACCTACCCTCTCTCGCAACACAACCTTCAACTCAACATTCACTCGCTGATCATTCGTTACCCAACTCATTTGAAAGGGACACCTTTAATCAGCTACGTTGTAACACAACTCATAGCTCTAACCCTATCAACATTTCAACATGCTCATTCAGTAACAAAGCAGGTCATAAAATTTATTCTTGCTCACACTTCAGAGTACTTTCTACACTTGACCGCAAAAATTATATAATAAATAACAAAATGTGCACAGCATGTCTGGGCTCCAGACACACATTCACCCATTGCTCGTATACCGGTGTATGTGCCATTTGTAGAAACAGACATCACACTTTACTTCACTTCCCTCACACCCACAAACAAAACACATCCTTGAGACCTTTGGACATAAACCCTAATCATTCACAACCAATGCAACAATCTCCAGAATATTATCGTCAAAAAACGTACTGTTCTGGACAAGACTCATTCACAATACCTAACGAATAACCCCTCTCATACTAATTATACTCATTCCTCTGGTGTGACCAAACCACTTTTAATAAAACATTACTATCAAATCATACAATACTCTTAACTCATAAGTCATTCTTAAACCATCACTTACACTCGATTAAACGATTCACTTTCTTACTCAACGCTCTTTCTGTGCAGGATAGCGCTCATTCACTACTTAAACTCTTTCTCGTCAAGAACATAAAAGTTTATGAAAAACTTAGACATATGCTTGAACATTGAAAAACAAATACTTAAACATTTACAACCCTGGACGAGTAAAAAAAAACTTTGACACTTTGACATGAAAAAATACTTTAATGTGAATACCTGGATAAAGGTATTGGAAAAAAAATTCTTTCATGTGAATACCTGGACAAACGTATTATTACAAAAAAACACTTTAATGTGAATACCTGGATAAAGGTATTATTGAAAAAAAATACTTTAATGTGAATACCTGGATAAAGGTATTGAAAAAAAATACTTTCATGTGAATACCTGCACAAAGGTATTATTCTTTAATGTGAATACCTGGATGAAGGTATTAAAAATATACTTACACACTTTTATGAAAAAGATACTAGGATAACATAAACATTTGGGTGACGTTTAGAAGAAACCGTCACCCCCCTTACTCATATGCTACTTAAAAAATTACATTGACGACACTTTGAATTTAAAACGACTTGACAAAAACATTATATACATATCTTACCCTCATTTTCTTGACGAGAACAGAAATACCTCTCCTTTACATCAATGAAAACTTTTAAAAAAAAACTCATTCTTGCCCGCAAAAGAGCCCTTAAGACAAATGTCTATAATCATAGAACATATATAGAAACAATCTCAAAAGAGTTAGAAAAACTCTCTCATCATACTTATACACTCGTGGTCACTACCTTACATTTACTTTCATGCTACCTAACACATTTATAAATGAATTATTACTTGCGCCTTAATCAAACTTATACTCATACTCACATTTGCACTCACATTTAAACTCACATTCGTAATACTTTTACATTTATTCGTACATACTCGTACTTACATTTTCATTTACATTTATTTGCACTTACTCTTACTAACTTGTTGTTGCACGCACTCGCACTTGCTCTAGTCTCATGAGCACACACTCATTCGAATTCACAACCTCATTCAAATTCTATTCGCACTCGTAGTAGCACTCACTTACATTTGTAATTATAATTTCATACAAACTTGTGAAATGTTAAACTTGAACTCTTATACCCATACTCTTGCTTACACTTGAACACTTAGTGATACCCTCTCTTGCGTTGTACAGGCATTACAGCCTCAATCTCTAGTACCATATTAACACTGGGAAGTCCGAGGTTCCTGGACCGTTACTCGCAAAACAAACTGGTACCACACTTGTCGAACTAGAATCGACTTACACATTCTCTTTCTTTTCTCTCATTGTCTCCTACGTATTCCAAACACTGGGAAGTCCGATGTTCCTGGACCGTTACTCGTAAAACAAACTGGTACCACACTTGTCGAACTAGAATCGACTTAAACATTCTCGTTATTGTACTTAATTCACTCTTACCGTAAACTGCCACAGGCCTGTTCCGCTTGTGAAAGCCGTCTTCTCTTTGTCGGCAGGATTCATTTCCACCTGCCACTCTTCAAATCCAAAGTGGAAAACAACTTGGAACCTGCTAGTGCATCAAGTGCGTCGTCGATTCTAGGCAGTGGGTAACTGTCCTTCTTAGTGACTTCGTTGAGCTTGCGATAGTCAACGCAGAACCTTGTCGAACCATCTTTCTTTTTCACAAGAACTACTTGAGAGATCCAAGGGCTGTTTGAAGGTTCTACTACTCCGTATTTCATTATCCTTTGAAGAGTACTTTCTGCTTCTGCCTTCGTCGCCTGGGGAAGTCGCCGAGCAGCTTGACGGATAGGACGAGAATCACCAGTGTCGATATTATGTTTTACCACACTGGTTCTTCCTAGTTTACCATCGGATGAACCGAGAATGGGATGGTAACGGTTAACTAGATCTCTCACCTTCTTCTTTTGTTGCCGGGACAGGGATGGATGGACGGTGGCTAGGATCTGACTGAGCTTGTCCGAGTGCTGTTCTTCCTTAGGGGTCCCCCGGTGGATAACTTCGGTTATTGACTCGAGGGTTCCTACTTGAGTGCCTTTCTTGAGGGTAACTGGATGGTCGTTTAGATTGATCAGACGAACGGGCACCCTTGAAGCGGATTGGATCAGTGACTTACCAACAAGAATGCCCCGTCCCAGTTCCTGGTCGTGATTTCTGGGCTCTACTATGGCTGCAGTTGCGTCTTCCATGGCCCTATTCAGATGAGCTACGACTATGGACTCACACCTTGCTGGTAATTCGACATCCTCAGATAGCATCACCTCCGCGATGACTGTTTCTCGCTGATGTAGAATTAATTCCTCGGTACCGACGTGAATGACTCGATGTTTGAGGTCTAGTTGGAAGCCAAAGGAATCCATGATGTCCATCCCCAAGATGACGTCCTCTTCAATTTCGGCTACTAAAGCTGAATGCGAAACCTAGGTAGAGCCAAACATAATTCTTACGTCTACCTCGCCGTGGACCTGGGCGGCTTCCCCTGTAGCTGTTCGTAGTCGCCATCTGGAGGGCGACAATTTCTTTTTCTTGACGACCCTTCGGCGAATGATGGTCTTCGATGCTCCTGTATCCACCAACATTGGATATTTCTTGCCGTCTACTGTACCATCTACGTAGATGCTGTTGGGTCGATGTCTTACTGAAGTCAGGACGAGTAGAGGGTCTCGCAGGCTGCTTGCGGTCGATTTCGCCCTCTTGGAGTCGACCCGTTCTAGTTTTCCTGCTGCTAGGTGTCATCTTGGGTTGTCTTCCCGCGAGTTGGCATGCGCTTCTGACGTGACCAAGTTCACCGCAGTTCCAACATCGTACGGGTCTCCTCTTCCTCGACGCCATCGTCTTCATCAGGCTGACCAGTTCTTGTAGGATCTCTTGGCTCGGCTCCCCTTGGTGCATCTCTTCTCTGGACTAGCTGGTCACGGATCTAACTCTAGCATGGGAACGAGACGCTTCAGTGGCTCCTTCAAACTCCAATGCCGATGACAAGGCATCGACTAGAGCTTTGGGACTGGCCAAGCGCAGCGCTCTTTGCAACTCCTGATCTCTTAAGCCGTCTATGAATGCCTGGACAGCTAGGCATTCCAAAATGCTTTCATTGGCCGAAGAATATGCAAAGCGGACCATTTTTGCAACCTCGGCTTCAAACTCCTGGATAGATTCACCAGCTTTCTGCCTTCTGTTTTTGAGCCGGTACTGGTAGACTTGCTCTAGGTGCGCTTGGCCATACCTCATCTCCAGGCGCTTCACCAGTTGGTCGAAGTCTTCAGACTCGTCGGCATGGAGGGTTTGCAGGACATCAAGAGCATCATCTCGTAGGGCAACTGTCAGAGCTACCGCCTTTTCTCTGGAGCACCATCCATTGGCGCTAGCCGCTGCGTTGAATTGCTTGAGGTAGTTGGGGCAGGAAGTCGTGCCGTCGAAGGTTGGTGGCTTCAATCTTGCCTTGGTCTCTCCTGCTGTGTTGGACTCCTGACGCAGTTTACCCCTTGACGGCTGGTCGGAGAATCGTTCTTCCATCGCCTGGAACTTGATTTTGAGGGTCGACAAGCTACTCTCTAACCTCTCTACCTGTGGATTGGGCTCTCCCTCTGTGCATACGGGTCTTGGTGGATGGGAGACAATATTTTGCAGCTTTTGCATCTCTTCTTCAATGCCGGCTATTCTCCCTTCTTGTTGAGACACCTTCCGAGAGATCTCGTCACGCTGGCTGAACATCTCGGCGGACAGGCTGGATATCTCCATGGATAAACTGGACACCTTCTGGAAGAGTTCATTGGAGAGGCTGGACATCTTTTGGGAGATTTCATCTCGGATCAGGGTCATGGTCTTCATGGAGGGATCTTCAAACTCCAGAGTCTCAGGATCAATACCCTGGCTTTCATAATGCCCTTTCAATCGTGCCAGAAATACCGCTTTGAGACCTGTCGTGTCCAAATCAAGTTCTTCCAGCTCTCTTCTCAATTCTGTAAGTAACAACTGGCTTATTTTCTTCCCGGTCATCTTGAAATTTTAACCCCACACCTGACACCAATTGTAATACGAGTGAGGGTTGAAACAATTTATTTACAAACAATTCAACGAACTAAACAGCAACTAAAAAGGATATTTACATGGACAAACTCCTTTCTTTGAAATCTTTTCAAACGTCACCTTTTTCTGACTTTTCCCAATTCCCCCAGCCGCCCTCTCTCTATTTCTTGTCAGTCCTCCTCTTTCTGTCAGAATTTGACAGCTTCTCTATTCTAGGTTATGTAGCTGTCATATGTCCGAGGCCTGTTACTATGTAGCTATTCCGTAACAATACGAACAATTACATAGAAGCATCTACAGAGGTGTAAAGTGTTTAATTCATGCGCATTAGTGAGATTTATTTTCAAAGTGTTCGAAAACTATTACAAGAGAAAATAAATTGATTATTTAAATATGCTCCGTAAAAGTAAAAAAAATAAACGAAATTTATAAAATAGCTGATAATCTATTTCATGTTAGTTCAGAGAAACAAATTCGGCTATTATATACTGTAAATTCTGAACTCACGTCTTGCGAGTGTCCATTTGGCGCAAGCGGCAAATTTTATAAGCATTTATGTACAGTGGAAAATAAATTTGGTTTCCTATTGAAATCATCTCCAATTTTAACCGTCTCGGATAGAATACAACTAGCAAAATTAGCTGTTGGTCAATCAGCCCAAGACGAAATTTTTCATAATAATATGGGTGAAAATAATGATGTAAACGAAATTGATTTATTATATATAAATGATACTGCGTTATTCTTGACAATGTTAATCAGAAAAAAATTTGACGTGGAAATTGCTAGAATGCGTACTCACTTTGATCGTTTAATTTCCACACTAGAGGAAATCCACTCTTACAATGATAAAATTTAACTCACTCCTACAGACCATAAAAACACCGTCACACGTAATTAGTTTTATGGAAACAAAGTCTCGTCTTTGCGGAAGGAAACAATGAAAAGCTAAAGTTCAGCCACCTTCGATATCCAATCTAGAAATTTACCATCAAGTGGTAGAGTACAAGCTGGAAGGGCTACCAATAAGGACAGCGTTAAACGCAAACATAATATTAGTTTAATTATTTCAAACTATGTACCGAACGCCAAATTGCGTTAGATTTAATTCTTATAGAGAGTAAATTTGTAGTGTGGAATAAATAAAAATAAATTAAAATTAAATATTGTCGTGTCCGAGCATTTTTACAAAAAAAAAAGATATTGGGTATGCTGAAATGATAATAAAACTGGAATAAATCAAGTTACTAATTTACTCTGTATATTAACACTAAAATCCTAAAAATAAAAAATAATAGTTCATTATATTCTTTATTTAATGCCTACTCCAGTTTTACATTATGTATTAGGAACGATAATACTTTATTTAAGATGGTTGGAGCCGATAACGAAACGGAGTTTGGACACACATTCGCATCCACGACAAAATACTGAGCATTTTTTCACTTATAATTACACAAGTGGTTTGTATTCTATCGGGTTAATTTGGGTTGTTTAATGAGAAACTGTTTCCTAGCAATTTGACGAGAATAACTGTCAACTTTTAAAAACACGACACCGAAGGTGGAGTGTTTTTAGGTTGACAGTTATTCGAGTGAAATTGCTAAAGGAAACAGTTTAGAATTTGAACAACACAAATATACCCAATATCAATACAAACCTCGAGTGTAATTCGGCAGGACAATTTAATGAATGAGAAATTTGGAAAAATATCAATGCAAACTTTATTTATGAAACATTTAATCGACTCATTGTTAGTTCTTGAAAATTGAATAAGTTGTTGACAAACATGCCAAACTATTTATTCTGGTAACCAACACCGCGATAATTGATGAACAAATGAATAAGTGAAAAAACCACTAGTGTATTTGTCGCTGTAAAGGTTAAAGCTAACTTTTGCCGCTGTCAAAGTGACAATTGCACTGTGGCATATGCGATTTTTTATACATTAGTTAAATTGTCAGAGTAATGTCATTATAATGTGATCTATAGCGAACGATGGATTGCCAGACTATATTTTGCATATACCTTCGCTAAAGCATAAAGCACTGCAGACAATGGATCGCTCTGTGTTGTACAATACATTGGCAATACGCATCTGGGAATGTCGTTTCCGAAAAGCCGTTACCTATAATTTTATTACGTTTCATTTGTCGTTATCAACTTCTGAGTAAAATGTGGAAAAAACTTAAAAAATGCAATGCTTCAAAGTTGTATCGACCAACGAGAGGAAAGGGGTATATGTTACGGCAATTCCGTACCAATGGGAGAAAATCAATTTTGTGTATTGGCCGGCAAATATACAATTTAGCGTGAGAGAACGATCGAGGTGATATGTTATATGAGTCCCCAAAAATACCGCCTGGAGCCTGGACTAAATATGAGTGTGTTGTAAAAATCAATACCATTGCGACCTTTGAAGCCGCTGTTGATTTCGAAAAACAATTGACATAATGTACGGATACTGAAGCCGAAGAGTATAGTAGCCACTATAAGTTTGTCAAATTCAGCATTCTCCCCTTCAGTGTTACAGTCGTTCTCATTATTCTCAAAAATTTCTAAGTTTTTCTATAAAATGTTGAAGAATGACGAAATTATTTGGCATTACTAAACTACACCATCATGTCGATCATATATTAAAAGAAAAGTAATTAATTAACTTCAACATAACAATGCCCTTAAAGTAATTTCACAGAGTTTTTTTAAATTTTCAGTAACTGAATATGTGTAATACTCGTAAATTTGACTGAAAGTAAATTTCAAATACATATTAACTACTAAGTTGCGTAGAAATATGTAAACTTTGAAGTAATAAATACTAGTAAGGAACACGTAAAATTTAACTTAATACCTACAACAAACTCTGAAGACTATAAAGGTATAATGTGATGTAACATAGTAGTTTATCTTACTTTATAAATTTACTTAGAAGTTGTATTTACTTAAAAGTCACAGCAAGAACGCATGGAAGACTTAAATTTTAGCCTATCCTTTTACTTCACTTTTTATCCTAAATAGTAAGTAACAATTACTTATTGTTACAATTTCTTAAACGTTTTTGTAAATTTAACTCTAAATTTGATTTACTGGTTGTTGTTTCGTTCTAGTTACGAATGTGTAGTAACTATGTACTAAACTGCGTAATATTAACCATAGATGCTAGTTGGGTTAGTTGCAATTAACTGCCCACCCTGCAGCCCTGATCTAAATCCCATAGGGAATATTATTGTTCGTGAACTCAGGATTCGCCAACCATCACCTGTGTTTTTTGACGACATAGAAGTTACGGTGCAATTGAGCAAGAACAAATACGACGCTTGATTTTGCGAGAGGGTTGTTAAGAATGATTTAGGATTTGTTTCCTTACATTTTAGTTGTTGTAAATGTTAATAATAATAATTAAATGCGTATTACAATTCAATAAAATCACGTTATGCATTGAACGTACTTTTTTACTTTGATAACAGAGATATCCAGATGACTTTTTTACGTGAATATCGAGAAAAGATGAATCTATCTCGCAATGTTAATGAGATTTAGCATGTGCTTCTAATAAATTCGACAGGGTGTTGCAAAGTAAAATGGAAAAACACAACTCAATTTATACACCTTGTATATGGGTAAAACGTTGACATTTCTCAGAAAACATTCTAACTGTAATTCTTTAGAAGTAGTCCCCATGATGTGGAAAACAATAATCGGTATCTAATCAATGGTTCAGAAGAAAAATGGTTTAAAAAAATTAATGCGTTAATTTTGGACAGTAGTGTAGCTTTATGGCTAATCTGTAAACTGCAAACTAACAGAATGATCACTAAAGTATCCACTTTTGTTCCTAATGAAACATTCTAATATAAATCGTTTATTGATAAATGTATTACTTTCTATCCAAATTACTCTGTTATTAATCAGTATCTAAATTTTAGAAAAAAATATACATGATATTACGGATTGTCGTATATAACAAACATTAATTTAATAAGGAGAAAATAAAAGGCCATTTTTGTTTTAGTGTTTTCCATTTCAAATCTTATTTAGATATGTTACACGGATCTTAAATTTTACTACAATTCTTAAAATGTACAAAATAAAACTAAGTCTGAATCCAATATATGTTTTATAAATAGGTTTTTAAAATAAGTGAGAAATATGCGGTCTTAAATAGATAATTTTTTTGTAAAATAGGTATAAGCCAACTCGAGCGCGATCTCTACAGCAATAGTATATAGCGGCTTAAAATATCATAAAAACAATAAAATCAAGGTCATTTCCTCGATACCAACAGACTCAACGTTGTCAAACGTAAGGAGGCAGCTAAAGACGCTAACTGAGTGGTCCTATATATATGTATATTGGGCGGAGGCTAAGGTGGTTAATTTTTATACGGATGCCGGAGCGGACGCCAATGCAATAAATATATATATATATATATATATATATATATATATATATATACATATATATATATATATATATGAATATATATATATATATATATATATATATATATATATATATATATATATATAGATATATATAAAATAAAACTTCAAAGAGTGGTCTTTGTTAAAAAAACCCTCAAACTCGTGGGGATAGCAGCCAAAAAAACTTTACAGGTTAGAGATAAAGTGAATCAAATAGTACAGTAAAGTTTTTTTGGCTGCTATCCCCACGAGTTTGAGGGTTTTTTTAACAAAGACCACTCTTTGAAGTTTTATTTTTTAACTAGTCAGCCGTGACTAACTGCCATCTTTTGGTTTTTGGTTTATATATATATATATATATATATATACTCGTATATATATATATATATATATAAAACTAGTGAATATTGGGGGATTGCAGCAAAAAAATGGAAAAGATGTACTCTTAGCGGGAAATGTCCAAGCTTTCGAGGATGTTATACTGTGGTCAATAAAGAATAATTAGAAATGAAGTTAACAACCACGTGTGTACTTACCTCCGAAGTGAGGTTAGACTCCATAAAATTGTAAATTCGTAAACTACAGATCGTAAATTGTGAAATGTTTTGCAGGATTTGAGTTAGCGGAAGGACAACCAACCGCATCACACCACCAAATGAAAATGTCGCAACATTTTATAAAATAAAATAAATAATTTCATCTTCATGCGTTACCATGTTGAACGCCGGCAAGGAAATGATATAGTTTGCCTCCAAATGGGATGTAACAAGAGACAAACAGTGCTGCCAACAGTCAAATCAGTGAACTGTAGGACAATGCCACCATTTTAGTAATGGATTCTGCTGTAGGGCCAACAATTTGTTTAATAAGAAGATGTATTATTTGCGAAGAGAGGAAGAGGGAGAAAGTGTGTGAGACAGAGAGAGGGGGAACGCTCTCAATTTTTGTAATGTGAGCGTGTAGAGAACATAACCTCAATATGACTTACATAAAAGAAGAAAATAGGAAGAAAACAGTACAATAACAGTATAAATATGTAGTAATAATAATATAATATAGTAATTAAGTAAAATTGTAATAATTATATAATTTGAGTGTATCTACCAACACCAATACACTCGGAATTAAGTTTTTATTATTATTATTTATATAATTTGAATGTATCTACCAACACCAATACATTCAAAATTAAGTTTTTATTATTATTATTAAGTTAAAGTAATGAGGGTGGTGCTGTTAGGAGCAACATGGTTGTTTAACAAAACTTGATGAGCAAAATTAGTATCTAAGGACAACAAAAATGAGTAGATCTCACTTAAGTGAATTAGTTTTCTTGTTTATGACATTGTTGTTTTGTGAAATGAAAGCCATTTCCAAGAATGATCTTTTCGTTCTGTTAGAATCAGTCGCCAACACCTTCACAGCCTCATAATTCATCTGATGATCAAGAGAACTTACATGAAAAGCTAACGCGCACCTCTCTGGGTGTAACCTAGAGTCACTCTTATTTGAAACTATAGGGTTAGATAGAGATCTTAAAGTCTGTCCGATATACTGTTTATCACAATCTCTACAAGGAATACTATACACCACGTTAGTAAGTGAGGTCAAAGGATTTTTATCTTTCACTCTAGTGTGAATCAATCTGATTGAAAGATCAGTTTTATCAGCAATTTTGAAATTACCACATGAACGGAGCAATCTGGCAAGTCTCGGAGTTATGTCCTTAATATATGGCAAAGTAGCAAAAACCGGTTGAGAAGGGGACACATCAGTTCCAACATCCGTCTGGGCTAAGTTAGGATGGCTATCTTCAAACAACAAGTCCACAGCATTAGATGTGCTGAATAATATTTCATTCAATAATGGTCTTGGATAAGAGTTATCCAAGAATAGGTTGATCAAAATATTAAGATTTTTATTATGAAAAACATTATTAGAAATTCTTCCTCTCTGCTTCATTCATTCAACCAAATTCACTTCCATGGAATGTTTATGGTAGGAGTGATAATTAAGATATCTACCAGAGCTGCATTGCTTCCTGTACCAATCTATAATAATTGTATTGTTGTTTCGTATAAATTCTGTGTCTAAGAAAGGTACGGAATTCTCGAAGTCTTCCATTTCGATTGTGAATTGGATATTTGGATCAAAGATATCAAATGTATCCAGAACATAATCAAGGCCTTCTCGAGGAAGTGCCAAAATAATGTCATCGACATATTTTTTTATAAAAAATGGAGTAAAAAAAAGAACAGGTATGACTGTATCCAGAATATCGTCCATGACATATGCTGCCAAGATAGGAGAAATTGTCCATATGTCATGGACGATGTTCTGGATACAGTCATACCTGTTCTTTCTTTTAGTCCTTTTTTTATAAAAAAATATGTCGATGACATTATTTTGGCACTTCCTCGAGAAGGCCTTGATGAAGTTCTAAATACATTTAATAGCTTTGATCCAAATATCCAATTCACAATCGAAATGGAAGACTTCGAGAATTCCGTACCTTTCTTAGACACAGAATTTATACGAAACAACAATACAATTATTATAGATTGGTACAGGAAGCCATGCAGCTCTGGTAGATATCTTAATTATCACTCCTATCATAAACATTCCATGAAAGTGAATTCGGTTAAACAAATGAAGCAGAGAGTACTCAGAATTTCTTATAATGTTTTTCATAATAAAAATCTTGATATTTTGCTTAACGTTTCCTTGGATAACTCTTATCCAAGACCATTATTGAATAAAATATCATTCAGCACATCTAATGCTGTGGACTTGTTGCTTGGAGATAGCCATCCAAACTCAGCCCAGACGGATGTTGGAACTGATGTGTCCCCTTCTCGACCGGTTTTTGCTACTTTGCCATATATTAAGGACATAACTCCGAGACTTGCCAGTTTGCTCCGTTCATGTGGTAATTTCAAAATTGCTAATAAAACTGTTCTTTCAATCAGATCGATTCACACTAGAGTGAAAGATAAAAATCCTTTGACCTCACTTACTAACGTGGTGTATAGTATTCCTTGTAGAGATTGTGATAAACAGTATATCGGACAGACTTTAAGATCTCTATCTAACCGTATAGTTTCACATAAGAGTGACTCTAGATTACACCCAGAGAGGTGCGCGTTAGCTTTTCATGTAAATTCTCTTGACCATCAGATGAATTATGAGGCTGTGAAGGTGTTGGCAACTGAGTCAAACAGAACAAAAATATCATTCTTGGAAAAGGCTTTCATTTCACAAAACAACAATGTCATGAACAAGAAAACTGATATTGATCACTTAAGTGAGATCTACTCATTTTTTTTGTCCTTAGATATTAATTTTGCTCATCAAGTTGTGTTAAACAGCCATGTTGCTCCTAACAGCACCACCCGCATTACTTTAACTTGATAATACTAATAAAAACTTGATTTTGAATGTATTGGTGTTGCTAGATACATTCAAATTATATAAATAATAATAATAAAAACTTAATTTCGAGTGTATTGGTGTTGGAAGATACAGTCAAATTATATAATTAATACAATTTTACTTAATTACTATATTATATGATTATTACTACATATTGATACTTTTATTGTACTGTTTTCTTTCTCTTTCCTTCCTTTATGTAAGTCATATTGAGGTTAGGTTAGGTTAGGTTAGGTCCCCCTCTCTCTGTCTCACATTATTTCTCTCTCCCCCTCTCTTCGAAAATAAAACAACTTCTTATTAAACAAATTGTTGGCCCTACAGCAGAATCCATTACAAAATGGTGGCATCGTCCTACAGTTCACTGATTTGACTGTTGGCAGCACTTTCATTTGGTGGTGTGATGCGGTTGGTTGTCCTTCCGCTAACTCAATTCCTGTAGAACATTTCACAATTTACGATCTGTAGTTTACGAATTTACAACTTTATGGAGTCTAACCTCACTTCGGAGGTAAGTACACACGTGATTGTGAACTTCATTTCTAATTAATCTCTATTGACCACAGTGTTTAACTGTTGTTTTCATTTTAGTCCCCCTGATGATAAGGACAAACATCCTCGAAAGCTTGGACATTTTCCGCTAAGAGTATATATTTTCCATTTTTTTGTTGCAATCCCCCAATATTCACTAGTTTTATTCCTAACTAGTCAGCAAAGACTATCCTTCTTCTATATATATGTATATGTATATATATATATATATATATATATATATATATATATATATATATATATATATATATATATATGATAATAAATACTTACTTATTTTCAATTATGAAATTTAAATGTAGATGTTTATTATTTAGATTTTTTTGTTTAGTTTGGCTAGCTCAGTTGGTTATTGTTATTTGTTTAGCAATTTATTTTAATTTGATTATTCGGGAGCATGAAACCCATTTTCTCTTTGAGTCCTGGCTTTTATATTGTTGTAATTGTTTAAATAAAAAGAAAACACATTATTTTGAAATCAATTTAATTTTAAATTTAATATTTTATATGTGATAAAAATAATATGAGACGCCACTGGTTGTATTGTATCTACTCATTTATTTTAATCATTTTATCAATGCGCATGCGTGAAAAACTAGTCATGCGCTTTAGCATAAAACGAACAATTCTTACACTAAAGAAGCATCTATATTTATACAAACATAGTTTGTTTGACGATGCAGACAAGTAAATGGTTCAAACACATAAAAGAATTTATATATAAATCATACATATATATGATACAAATTGCTGTGGGGAGATAATAGTTATATACATAGATAGAAATATATGGAATTATATACAGATGGGCATAGTTATTACATTATGAAATTTCAATCACCAGATTTATGCAATTACAAGATGGCGTAAGTACATATTTTAATTCATATAAAATTCGGCCTTTTATTAATTTTAACTATTTATGCAATTAATTAACGATATAAAGTCTGTTTCTTTCTTTGTCAGATCGATCATATGTGCAAATGTTTATCAATTTATGAAATTAAGTACTTAATTGAGTATTTGAGTTTTTACTCTGATTATTGGCCAATAATGATTTAAAAACACTGACCTGTTGCTCTTGAATTGGGATGAAAGTCTCTGGATCCCAGGAACACTCCTCTGAAGCTCCAAAAAACCAAATTTGATGAAAATTTCGTAGATTCTTGCCGAAAAACTTGATACAATTGACTGTGAGTATATTGTTATTGATAGTATATCCTTGTTACACTCATATTAATTATAAATATAATGTGACGATATTTATTTCTATTGTAATATAAATTTGGAAAATTAAAATGAAATTTTGTTTAATGTCACTGTCAAATTATAAATTGTCACACTTGGGCTTTAACAAACAGTTTATTTTATCAATTTGAATTTCTGGGCTCCGGCTATATAATAATTTTCACTAGATTTAAATTTTAGTTTTATGTAGCTTTATCTTAATTGAGAACTCTTTGCTTCCGCACTCTGGGCGTACGGGTTCAATATCTCATTTTTTCAGACCTATGGCCTCCAACTGTGTCAGATATTCACTATATTATAACACACAATAAACTACTCCAAATAAAAAAAAAACTAATCAATTCCAAAATACGTCTATTACTTTGTTAAGTTTGTAATTTTGAATAACGAATTACCAAATTTAAGTTAACAATAAATATACATGAAGAATTAAAGATTGTTATTATTGGACGTAATATATGGAATGCATTCTCTCTACTAAATAAAAGAGAAGAAACTTAACCTATAAATTTACAATGAAAAATACTGAACAATAATGATTTCTCGGACAAAATATTAATAAAGACTTGTTACCTTGCAGATCAATTGTCAAATACACTTAATAAAGGAAATCCTTCTTCAATAATTATTGAACTCCTCACTAAACCAAAACATAAGGTATGTACCATTTAACTTTTATTATTCTTTTTATAAATTTTGGGAAATTATCCCCTTTACCATTCATATATGTTTCCAATATTTTCTTATCTCTTCAATTTACATATCATCCAGGAATGTTCATGAAAATTTTTTTTATGTAAAACGACTCCAATTCAGCCTTCTTTCTTTTTCTCTTTATATCTTATAGTGTATGTTCAAAAGACCTCCATTTCATCAATTATATCTCTTTTTTTTAAATCTCTGACCTCCTTTAAAATTATTTTTTAACTCTTGACAGCTCTTTCAAAATTTTCTTCCTGACACTATCTATTTTTCCCTTAGTCACCTGGATTTGTATTTTTTGGTTACCGCAAACAATCAGAGAGTAGTCATTAGACAGAACAAGTATCCTTTCTCCTTACTCATCACTAAATTTCTTCTATAACCTTAAATTGTCACCATTTGTCACCCGCACTTGACAAATATAAATTTTATAACATACTCTGTATGTTCGGTAAATTACTCTACCTTCCTATAATTAAAATGCTACATAATATCTAAAATAATTTACAATCAATAAAATAATCTTCTATACTCCTGGACTTTGGTCAATGGCTTGTGTTTCTATATTACACTGTATCATTTTGATTTCATTTCAATTTCAAAATCTTTACCTAACTTCTGATTAATTACTTAGGTACTTTTCAAATTTCTACAGTGTGTGCCAAATTTATCTAATATTTTATAAATCATTTATTGTTATTTGGTACATTATTCTAGCTAAAATTTTCTAAGACAATTTATTTGTCTTAATAAATTCTCTTATGTTATTTGTCTAAACTCTTTGCATTATATTATTTATAATAAACTTTAACAAATTACTATTTATTGATTCAACGTTCATTTTATTTACCATATATCATTTATCTATATGTCATTATTTGTTTATCTATGAAAATCTATTGAATTCTATTCTATTCAATATTTGTATTTGTTTTTTATTCTTAAATTAATGATTATAATGAATTATCTATAATAATATTTGTATTCTAATGTAACTACTTATATCTAAAATTCTCTTGACTTGACTATATAATTGTTTCTTTTTAGGTGAACAGCTGGTTATGGTATGGAAAATATTCTTCGTCTTAGGCAACTTTATTTACATCATTACATTGGTTAGGCAATCTCTATATTTTGTGTTATTATTGAGGTAATTCCTTATTTATTATATTGTTATAGGCTATTATTTAATATATCTTCATTTGATATGTTGTTTAAATTAAGAAAAGTGTTTCCTTTTTACCTGTTTTCTTAAATTATATTATTTTCATATATTTTAATACTAGCAACATATTTTTATGATACTAATTCTCTTATTATCTATGATATCTGGTTCAATTCCCCTCAAATTTAAATTTAAATGGTATCCATACCCTGGATATTTATTTAAATTTCATTTTTCTTATTATAAATGATTGATTTTATTTTATTCAAAAAAAATTTAACAATTTTATGGCATAATCTTACTTTCTTTAACTTTGTTTCTCAAATATTTGTTCACATATTTCCTACTACAAAATCTATTTCTTTCAATAACTGTCTCCTAATTCTTTCCTTAAAATACACTTGATTAAGATCAATGTCAATTTATATTTTTAATATTACTTCATATAATACTTCTCTATTATCATTTCTTCCTAACATCCACTTATATATCAACTTTCTTTGTAATTACATTATACTTCTATATACTCCTCCTATCATATTCCTTTTCAATATTCATTATTCAATATAATTAATTATTTCTTAAATTCATATATATATCAATATCAACTTCCTTATTCCTTCCTGTATTTTCAAGTAATCTATAAGATTCTAATTGACATTAAACATTACCTCCTATATTTTTAATCAATATCATTCATTATTATCCTTTCCTATCCTTTATTACTTACATCTTATTTCCTTATTTAAAAAATGTGAACTTCTATTTGATACTTGAGTTATTCTTATTTTATCCCCTCTATCCTATATTCTTTAATAGTTTCATTCTATGTAAAACCAGTATCTCTTATAAATTGTTTCCTTCATTTACTATATATATTGATTTGCCATACTCACAAATTTTTAAAATGTTTTAATTATAAGTTTTACCTAATAAATTTTTCTGTATATTATATTATATTTAATTTTTTAGGTTCTGAAGAAACAAACGAGATGAATTTAATTGGATCACCAGCTGCCAAATGGAAAACAAAACTCTGTCTAATATCTACTTTATCTTTGTACACTACTTAATATTAAATTTTAAATCTATCCTTATGACTATCATTTCCTTTTTTCAAGTATTATTCGTAACATAACATCATCTATTCATAATATCTATATACATGTTCTACATTGAACACTCCCCTTTCTAATTGTGTACCTGGATAAAATAAGCGATAACTATTTTGAGCATCACTATTGTCGACTACATATGGCCCTTCAAATGGTGATAATAACTTTTTACATTGATTTTCACCTTTCTTTGGTGTTCTCAAAGATCTTACTAGGACTAAATCTCCTTTTTCAAATCTAATCTTCTCATTATTTTTGTTTCCTTTTCTTTTAATAAATCTTATAGCACTTCTCTCCAAATTCTTGCTTACTTTCTCCAAAACTTGAGACATATCCCATTCTCTCTGTATTATCCATTCACGTTCTGGAGGTATTCCTTTCAAAATAAATTGTGGACATTCTTCAGTAACTCCATTAGGTAATTGATTTAAAAATTTCTCGACTTGATTTAGATTTTCTTCCCATAAATTGTGTCTATTATTACATAAAATCCTTTAATACTTAACAACTTCTTTGATATACCTCTCAGCTGGATTAGATGAAGGTCTTCTTATACTTATGAAATTCATTTTAATATTATGATTTCTACACAAACGTTTGACTTTTTCACTCACAAAGTAAGTAGCATGATCCAATATTAAGTTTTCCGGAGTTCCTATTTCTTCTATAAAATTTTTTAGACAAGATATTACTGTGTTTGCATTGGTACGTTGACAAGGAAAAGTTCTTACAAATTTTGAAAATATATCCACCATAACTAAAATATGTTTATTGCCTTGCTTGCTAGGTATTAATTGTGATATGAAATCAATAGCTACTATATGTAAAGGCTTGAGTGCTATTATAGGTTTTGGTCCACTAATATGATGATAGTTCCTTTCCTTCGCCAACTGACAAATTTTACAAATTTTACAGATTTCTTTAACCAATGATATGTCCTTCTTTGCAGTGTAATTTTCTCTAAACAACATCCATAGTTTTCGAGATCCTATATGTCCATACTCCTCATGTAATTGTTTGAGAATTTCCTTAGCATATTCAGGTGTTATTAAATAAATTTCCCTATCTTCCATCTTCTTATACCAAATTCCCTCGTTTTGAAATGCTCCTCTTTTACAAAATTCTTGTAAATTTCTCTGATCCTCCATTATTTTCTCCAAAGTAAACAAACCTTCAGTTTTTTGCAATCTATTTATACCAATTTGGAATTGTTGATCCTTCTTCTTCATTTCTGTTTCACGGCTAAGAGCATCCGCTACTATATTAGTTTTCCCAGGAATAAATTTTATTTCAAATTCATATTCCTGTAATAGAAGTATCCATCGATGTATCCTATTGTTTGCATAACGATTTTTAAACATTGCTGTTAAAGCTGAATGGTCTGTTTCCAAGTAGAATTTTGCTCCTAATAGATAAAAACGTAATTTAGTTATGCAAAATACAATGCTTGCCATCTCCAATTCAGTAACTGAGTATTTTCTTTCATAGTTTTTCGTTACTCGGGAAATAAAACTGATTGGTACTTCTCCTTCCTCTTGTTCTTGCAATAAAACTCCTGCTAATATATCTATGGATGCATCTGTTCTTAAAATAAATGGCTTGTCATATTGAGGGTGATAAACCTGCAAATTTTCTAAAAATATTTCCTTGAGTTCTTGGAAAGCTTGTTCTCTTCTAGCATCCCATTTCCATTTCGTTTCCTTCTTGAGTAATTCAATTAATGGAATTTCCTTATTACTGAGGTCTGGTATGATTCGTTTGAAGTAGTTGAGAATTCCCAAAAATCCTCGAAGAGTTTTGAGATTAGTCGGTGTCTTATATTCCCTTATGGTTCTAATTCGTTCAGGGTTCATTCTCACTCCAGCAGAATTTAAAATATATCCCAAATACTGCACTTCTTTTTGGTAAAATTGACATTTTTCCATGTTCAATTTTAATCCTGCTTTTTCCAATTCTGCCAATATAGTCTTCAAATGTTCGTGATGTTGTTCTTCATTTTCTGAATATATTAATATATAATCGATATAGTGCAATGTAAAATGTTCATATTGGTTCAGAACAGTGTGAAGTGTTCTTACCAATGCTGCACACGAACTCTGTAAACCAAATGGAACAACACAAAATTGGTATACTACACCATCAATCATAAATGCTGTATATGGACGACTTCTTTTATCTAATGGAATCAACCAGAAACTATGCTTCAAATCCAGTTTCGTGAATATGTTAGCTCTTGTAATCCTACCAAATATCCCCTCTACATTTGAAGGACTCTTATATTGTTTTTTAGTATATGAGTTGATATTTCTGGCATCCAGACATAATCTAATCTCACCTGACTTTTTTCGGACACATGTTATCGCACTTATATATGGAGAGTTGGATCTTTCTATAATACCATCTTGTATCATCTTTTCTAACTCCTGGTATACTTCATTTTTCAGCTTGTAAGGAATGGGATAGGTTTTTATTTTGAAGTTACTGATATCCTTATTCATTTCCAACTTATGTATATACTTTGCTGCTATGCATACTTCTTTGTTGAAGAGTCTTCCATATTTTGTTAATAACTCATCAATCTCCTTTCTATATTGTATGGGACAAAATTGTTCTTGTAGATCTTCCACAATTTCTATTTCATTTACTTGACATTGTCTTTCCTCTACCTCTTGTTCTTCCTTTTTGTCAAAAGTTATTATATTACCTTCACATACCATGTACCCCTGTTTATAATCAATAATCCTCTTGTGATTGCTCAATTCATCATTTCCCAAAATTAAATCGTATTTTAAATTCTTAACTACTAATAATTGTATTTTATTAGCTATGTTTCCCAAATAAAAATCTGTGATTATGCTACTATTTGTATAATATAAATTTTTATCATTCGCCCCTACTAATGATAGTTTCTTTGTATTTATCATCATAATATCATCTTTATTTAAATTGTCTACTATATCCTGTTTAATTAATGTTACCTCTGAACCCGTATCTATTAAAATTCTACAAATAATATTTTGTAATCTACCCTGGATAAATATTAAATTAGGTTTTTCTACTTTTTTACTATTATTTTCATAATCTATAATAAATTCTCGAGGATGTTCATATCGCGATGAATAGATGATATTATGTACGTAAGGACGGTTTAAGCAAAATTCGCTATGTTATCCTGTCCAGGAATACACTCTTCTACCTGTATCTCCTGTCTAACCATGTTTACCTGTCTCCTATTATCATCCTCCCTATTTCTGTTTTGTTCTGGATTGTTTCGGTTTTCTCTGCCATTTTGCCAATTTCTTCCTCGATTGTTATTATTATTGCTATATTGATTTCTTCTCTCGAAATTGTTATGATTCCTATAGTTCTCAGGATATCTGTTTCCATTATTCCTCTCTCGATTTCTACTTTGTTCCCCATTTTCTTGGTATCGTCTATCATCAAAGTTCCTGTTTCCATAATTTCTATTTCCATTATTTTCATTATAATCTCTTCTTATATTTCCATTATCCCTTCGGGTATCATTTCTGATATTTCCATTTCCAATTTGATATCTAAGAAAACCATTTCCATTCTGGACACTTCTTTCAACTCTCTGCAAATACCTAGATAAATTGTCCATTGTTTTTATGTTGTGTAAGGCTATCGTTTCTGAGACTTCGGAATTGAAATGTCTCTCGACATATAAAACTAATTCCTCCTCCTTCATAACAGGTTCCAAATATTGTGCCATGTTATAGAGTTGCATAGCATATGCATTTAAATTTTTATTCCGATTGTAATCGAATTTCCCAAAATACAATCTTTCCCTAAAATTCGCTTGATGAATTTCACCCCAAAAATAATTCATGAATTGGTTCTCAAATTCTTCCAGATTATTTATGCTTTCTTCCTTATTACAGAACCATAATAGGGCATGTCCAGATAACATCCCTCTAATATAAATCTTCTTCTCCATCATATCTGTCATTCCTTTGAGTTTGCTTTTAATTATTTTAATAAACACCTTCGGATGAATAGTATTTATATTTCCATCAAACTTTACTCCGATATCCATGTTTCCCGTATAGATTACTCCATTTCCATTTCTCCTAACGTTAAATTCAATTTCTTCCATGCTTTCCTGTAATTTTCTGTTCATTTCTTCCAGTTCTTTATGAAATGTTTGTCCAATGTGCTCGTTCCTCTCCTCACATGTTCCTGTTTGTTTTTGAAACTTTACATCTAATTCCTTAAATTTAAGTTCCGCGTTTTGCTGATAATTTTGCATAATTTCTTCGATTGTTTGTTCCCTGAATTTCATATACTCCATTTCTTTCGTTATATCTTCTGTTTGTTTTATAACTTCCGCTTGGATCGTTCCCGGTAATTTTTCTTCTATACCTCTCTCAATTTCTTGAATTTGTTCTACTACTTGATTTTCTATCTGCTCTCTAATTTTCATACCGTTTTCTTGAATTTCAATCCGTATATGTTTGTTTTGCTCCACCATATCTTCTTTCACCTTATTTATCTGCTGCCTACATTCTTCATTTTCTTCCCTAAGTTTTCTGAATTCTTGGATACTTTCATTTTTCACCTCTTCTATCTTCTTTTCCAATTTATTCATATTTCCATTAATTTTATCCATCTTCCCGTTTAGGCTCCCCTCTATTCTATTTATATTCCCATTCAAGTCATCCTTCATATTATCCATTTTTCCATCCATTTTGTTCATATCTCCCCTCATTGTGTCCATATTTGTCCTATTTTCTTCAAATTTCTGGTTCATATTAGCCATTAATTGTTGTATCATGTTCACTATCTGATCATCTCTACCTGTTCTTGTTGGCGTTTCCTGTCTCCTCTCTTCTTGTTCCACAGTTTCCTCATCTGTCAAACCTCCTTCCTGTGCATCACCTTCCGCTTGTTGTCCCTGTTCCAAATATCCCGCTTGGTAATCTCCCATACCATGACTTCTTTCTTCCCTTTCCTCTTCCGAACCACTGTCTGCTCCTACCTGCTTTCCATCTCTCAACATCATTCGTTTTGCCATTTTAATTAAGTATTAAATTTTACAAATATAACCAAAATTTTTACAACGCCCCACGTTGGGCGCCAATTTTACTATATATGATAATAAATACTTACTTATTTTCAATTATGAAATTTAAATGTAGATGTTTATTATTTAGATTTTTTTGTTTAGTTTGGCTAGCTCAGTTGGTTATTGTTATTTTGTTTAGTAATTTATTTTAATTTGATTATTCGGGAGCATGAAACCCATTTTCTCTTTGAGTCCTGGCTTTTATATTGTTGTAATTGTTTAAATAAAAAGAAAACACATTATTTTGAAATCAATTTAATTTTAAATTTAATATTTTATATATGATAAAAATAATATGAGACGCCACTGGTTGTATTGTATCTACTTATTTATTTAAATCATTTTATCAATGCGCATGCGTGAAAAACTAGTCATGCGCTTTAGCATAAAACGAACAATTCTTACACTAAAGAAGCATCTATATTTATACAAACATAGTTTGTTTGACGATGCAGACAAGTAAATGGTTCAAACACATAAAAGAATTTATATATAAATCATACATATATATGATACAAATTACTGTGGGAAGAAAATAGTTATATACATAGATAGAAATATATGGAATTATATACAGATGGGCATAGTTATTACATTATGAAATTTCAATCACCAGATTTATGCAATTACAAGATGGCGTAAGTACATATTTTAATTTATATAAAATTCGGCCTTTTATTAATTTTAACTATTTATGCAATTAATTAACGATATGAAGTCTGTTTCTTTCTTTTTCAGATCGATCATATGTGCAAATGTTTATCAATTCATGAAATTAAGTACTTAATTGAGTATTTGAGTTTTTACTCTGATTATTGGCCAATAATGATTTAAAAACACTGACCTGTTGCTCTTGAATTGGGATGAAAGTCTCTGGATCCCAGGAACACTCCTCTGAAGCTCCAAAAAACCAAATTTGATGAAAATTTCGTAGATTCTTGCCAAAAAACTTGATACAATTGACTGTGAGTATTACTAAGATTGTATTGATTAGTACTTTATAGGTTTAAATGTGTTAAACCGGGAATTTCTTGAAATTTCAGGAACACCATCACACACACTCCTCGCTTCTTGACACCAGCTTCCCTTATTTCCTTAAGCGTCCCCTCGATTCTCTACTTTTTTCAACAAACAGTCTTTTGTTATTTTTCAGGTCACTATATCAAAGTTTATTTGTTGATTCCCAATTTGTTCTGTCATATTTTATAACCAATAAAATATTGTCTTTTGCAATCAGATTAATTGAAACTTCTTTCACTTATTAAAAAATTTCATACATACACTCTTTTACATTATTAGTTCATTTATAGAGTTCCTACGAGTTTTTTCATCATACAAATAAATTAAAATTGGTTATACATAGATACATTTACATGGTACAACATTCAATATTGTTATTGATAGTACGAGTATATCCTTGTTACACTCATATTAATAATAAATATAAACTCTCTTATGTTATTTGTCTAAACTCTTTGCATTATATTATTTATAATAAACTTTAACAAATTACTATTTATTGATTCAACGTTCATTTTATTTACCATATATCATTTATCTATATGTCATTATTTGTTTATCTATGATAATCTATTGAATTCTATTCTATTCAATATTTGTATTTGTTTTTTATTCTTAAATTAATGATTATAATGAATTATCTATAATAATATTTGTATTCTAATGTAACTACTTATATCTAAAATTCTCTTGACTTGACTATATAATTGTTTCTTTTTAGGTGAACAACTGGTTATGGTATGGAAAATATTCTTCGTCTAAGGCAACTTTATTTACATCATTACATTGGTTAGGCAATCTCTACATTTTGTGTTATTATTGAGGTAATTCCTTATTTATTATATTGTTATAGGCTATTATTTAATATATCTTTATTTGATATGTTGTTTAAATTAAGAAAAGTGTTTCCTTTTTACCTGTTTTCTTAAATTATATTATTTTCATATATTTTAATACTAGCAACATATTTTTATAATACTAATTCTCTTATTATCCATGATATCTGGTTCAATATATATATATATATATATATATATATATATATGTATATATATATATATATATATGTATATATATATATATATATATATATATATATATATATATATGTATATATATATATATATATATATGTATATATATATATATATATATATATATATATATATATATATATATATATATATATATATATTTATGTGCGGGATACTTTATTTGACCTTTTATAGTATATATACATATATCTAAAGTTTTTCTTGGTTTTAGGTCGTTTTTATAAAATATAAACACAAAAAGACAGTTTAAGTTGGGATTACCATCATATATTAACGTTTCGGCTCACTCAAGCCTTTTTCAAAATATATCTATATCTAAAATGAAATGATTTCTTCACTAAGAGATACAATACAACGAAAATATTTTTCACTCACCTCAAACGTAGAATAATTGATGACATATACATTAAAATATCCATTTACAAATTTCGTTAAAAATATAAAATATTCTTTTTACTCTACGAAAACTAGTATTCACAACTAATAATCTATAACGTACATACACAATAAAACTATTTACAGTACTGATAGATATATCTTACTGAGGTTGTTTAAATCTTTTTTATTGTTAATGGCATGCTGGTTTTTTTGGATAGCTATTGATTCTAAAATTTCCCTCTTTTTTGTATTGTGTTCCGACACTATAATTTTTGTGTTTTCAAAATTAAATGTATGTTTTTTTGAGTTTTCGTGGCAAGTTAGAGCTGTTGTATTTTTTTTGTCGTATTTATGTCCTTTTATGCGATTTTCCAAATACTGGCTGGTTTATCCAATGTAAACACCATTGCACTCGTTATACGGAATTTGATAAATTATATTACTTTTTTTATTTTTCGGCGTTTTTGATTTTAATTTTGAAAAATTGTTGGATAGAGTTTTATTTGCTTTATGGCATATGGTAATATTGTGTTTACTAAACAGCCCTTGTATTTGTTGCTATAATCCGTTTATGAATGGCATGGAAATATATTTTCTATTACTGTTATTGTTTTGTTCTATATTTTTCGTTAAATTATAGAATTTATTTATACGTGTTTTAAATAATTTGTTAACAAATTCTGAAGGGTAGCTGTTAAGGTTTAAGGCTTCTTTGGCTTTGGTGATAGCAATACTTCTGTATTCCGGGTCTGATAGTTGAATTGCACGATCAGCCGGTCCAATGACAACAGATCTTTTTTGATTGATTGGATGGTGTGAATTAAAATTAAGGTACCTAGATGACCAGGTTTCTTTGGTATACCATTCAGTTCTAATATTATTATTTGTGTGATGTGAAGTGACATCTAGGAAATTTATTTTGCCATCTTGTTCATTTTCGATGATATGAATCGAATTTTTTCAAAATATTATTAACCTGTTGTGCTGGGACAGCAGTGATACAATTGTCCACATATCTAAAGAAAAAGGGAACTTCACCATTAATTTTTGAGAGGACAGTTGTTTCGAGGTCCTCCATTACTATCTGCGCAATAACACTAGAAATTGATGATCCCATTGCGCATCCTTCCAATTGCTTATATAAATTATTTTCGTACATGAAATATGTAGAATTAAATGTAAGTTCGATGGCTTTTATAAATTCGTTCAAGGGAATGGGAAAAATATACTGACATTCCCTTGAACGAATTTATAGAAGCCATCGAACTTACATTAAATTCTACATATTTCATGTACGAAAATAATTTATATAAGGAATTGGAAGGATGCGCAATGGGATCATCAATTTCTAGTGTTATTGCGCAGATAGTAATGTAGGACCTCGAAACAACTGTCCTCTCAAAAATTGATGGTGAAGTCCCCTTTTTCTTTAGATATGTGGACGATTGTATCACTGCTGTCCCAGCACAACAGGTTAATAATATTTTGAAAAAATTCAATTCATATCATGAAAAACTTCAATTTACCATCGAAAATGAACAAGATGGCAAAATAAATTTCCTAGATGTCACTTTACATCACACAAATAATAATATTAGAACTGAATGGTATACCAAAGAAACCTGGTCATCTAGGTACCTTAATTTTAATTCACACCATCCAATTAATCAAAAAAGATCTGTTGTCATTGGACTGGCTGATCGTGCAATTCAACTATCAGACCCGGAATACAGAAGTATTGCTATCACCAAAGCCAAAGAAGCCTTAAACCTTAACAGCTACCCTTCAGAATTTGTTAACAAATTATTTAAAACACGTATAAATAAATTCTATAATTCAACGAAAAATATAGAACAAAACAATAACAGTAATAGAAAATATATTTCCATGCCATTCATAAACGGATTATCGCAACAAATACTGTTTAGTAAACACAATATTACCATATGCCATAAAGCAAATAAAACTCTATCCAACAATTTTTCAAAATTAAAATCAAAAATGCCGAAAAATAAAAAAAGTAATATAATTTATCAAATTCCGTGTAACGAGTGCAATGGTGTTTACATTGGACAAACCAGCCAGTATTTGGAAAATCGCATAAAAGGACATAAATACGACAAAAAAATACAACAGCTCTAACTTGCCACGAAAACTCAAAAAAACATACATTTAATTTTGAAAACACAAAAATTATAGGGTCGGAACACAATACAAAAAAGAGGGAAATTTTAGAATCAATAGCTATCCAAAAAAACCAGCATGCCATTAACAATAAAAAAGATTTAAACAACCTCAGTAAGATATAACTATCAGTACTGTAAATAGTTTTAATGTGTATGTACGTTATGGATTATTTGTTGTGAATACTAGTTTTCGTAGAGTAAAAAGAATATTTTATGTTTTTAACGAAATTTGTAAATGGATATTTTAATGTATATGTCATCAATTATTCTACGTTTGAGGTGAGTGAAAAATATTTTCGTTGTATTGTATCTCTTAGTGAAGAAATCATTTTATTTTAGATATAGATATATTTTGAAAAAGGCTTGAGTGAGCCGAAACGTTAATATATGATGGTAATCCCAACTTAAACTGTCTTTTTGTGTTTATATTTTATAATAACGACCTAAAACCAAGAAAAACTTTAGATATATGTATATATATATATTTATATATATATATATATATATATATATATATATATATATATATAATAAGCAACGAATAGATTAGTGGGTATTGCACGCAAATAGAAGAAGGGGCTACTGAAAAGAGTGGTAACCGCAGACATGCATGTTTCTAGCTCATTAGCCGTCATCGGTACGGTACAATACCCACTAATCTATTCGTTGCTTATTGTTCATATGTCACGCACTATTCGTACATCTTGTTATATATATATATATATATATGTATATATATATATATATATATATATATATATATATATATATATATATATATGTATATACAGGGTGTCACACGACGTTTTGACAGTGCAATTTCTCTAATACTGTTATATTTATTATAAAATGACCTGTCATTTCGGGTCACGTGACCTCAACATAATTTTTTTAAATGGGACAACCGGTATAATATTACAATTTTGGATATAACATTCAAAAACAAATTCAACGATACCACACTTGTCATCATTGTATTGTGCAGTAATAATAATAGGGGCAATTAAATGATCATTTGTATAAATTATATTATTAAAAAACGTAACATAGGGAATTAAAAAGTACAAGTAATTAAAAAAATAAAAGATAATGGTCAAATTGATGACTATGTACATTGACACAATGTTCAAACCCTCGACCTGTCTGTTTTATTTGTTGTGACATAAACTCGACATCCTAAGTAACCCCAGAGAAATAAATCTGAGTGTTCTAATATCCAGTGAACGGGGTGGCCACAAAATCGCACCATTTCGACCAATCCATTTTTCAGGGAATGTGCTATCAAGATAACTGGCATAAAAAAGTGATGAGATGTTCCATATGGCTGCCACCACATTGTTTGCTTTTCACGTACAGGAATGTCGTCAAGTAATTTTGTAAGAGTATTTTGAAGAAAATCTAAATATCTTTGCCCCGTTAATGTTCCTTCATAAAAATAGGGACCAATCAACCGACCATTAAATAAACCGTACCAAACATTGATTCTCATATTGTTTGAAAATTGGTTTCACGCATCCACTTTGGATTCTCCTGCGACGAATAATGATAATTATGGCGGTTAACAATACAATTGTTATGAAATACACTTTTAGCATTCCATAATATTTTTGCTAAAAAATAAGGGTCTTCAATACTTTGTACTAACATTTCAGCAATAAAATGTATTCTCCTTTCAGGATCTGCAGGAACTAAACCTTGTGTTAAACGCATCTTATAAGGATGGTTTTTGTGATTTTTTAATGCTCTTTGTATTGAATTTCAATTTTTTTGTTATTCTTGTTCAATAAATCGTATTGAGGTGTGTTGATTAACCTGAAGATGAGCCAAAATATGTATGACATTGTCAACTGTCTGAGCGGTTTTTTGACGAGGAACTTGATTTTTACCGTTTGGAAAAGAACCAGTTCTTGGCTTTCGTTCGACGTAGACAAAAGTATATTTGCTTGGGGTTATTCTAAGAGAAAAACGATTTTCTGTACAAACCTTAAGCATGAGTTTTGTTTTTTGTACATTCTCCACAAATAAGTAGCATGTCGAAATATTCATCGTAAGTAAAAATGTATGGCCTTATTTAGTTATTATTACAGTGTCTTCACAAGATTATGACTAATAATTATTGACAGTTCTTGAATAAACTTCACCTAACAATAATGAATGATAACCTATGTTGTTGCTGCTATAGTTATTTGTTTCATAGCCACCTAAATTTTTGGGAGCAAAATATTGCTTTAATAAATTTAGTAAAAATAAATAGCCCAGATTATCATTATTACACAATACAATGATGGCAAGTGTGGTATCGTTGTATTTGATTTTGAATGATATATCCAAAATTGTAATATTATACCGGTTGTCCCATTTAAAAAAAGTATGTTGACCCGAAATGACAGGAGAGAGGGAAGTCATTTTATAATAAATATAAGCATGATTTTCAACTGTCTATATCTGCCAAATTTCATACATGCCATATGGACAGTTTTCGAGAAATTGGACTGTCAAAACGTCGTGGGACACCCTGTATATATATATATATATATATTATAATTGATAATTTATAAATTGGATATTTTAATAGCCTCACGTTGGGCCGACAATTTATAATTGAATGATGATAATTATAATTTATGATAATTTTATGGATAGCTCAGATTATATTATTTGTTTATTTTATTATAGTTTTATATTTTATCGGAGAACATGAGAAACTTCTCTCGTTGGGTTCTGGATATGATAATCAAAGATTGAAGAAATACATATACATAATCTTACCTTTTAATTACAACCTCTGAAAGAAATAATATCTATTAAATAAAACGATTGAAATATGATAATAGTGATATTGATACTTTAACCATAGATGTAAGAATAAAAGAAAACCAACACATTAATGTAAATATGTTTAATAAATGAATTTCAATTTTTAATCTGATTAGAACAAAATAAAATATTTTGTAACTGTTAATTTATTTTGCACATTTATTCTTAAGGAATTGTGCCACCCTATATCATACATACATTCTTGGAAACAAAATGATATAATTTCTGCGTCGGCGCTATATCTCCAAACGCATGCGCTGCTACAGTATACATGTAAGAAAGAAGTTTCCTTCCATACACAACGTTTATATTCAACACACTGTTAGCGTGTCTGTGATGAAAATTGTTGGTTATAATTATTAAATGTTTTTATAATCAATTACATATAAGTAATACTTTATAAACTATATGTGTACGTGTATTTAAAAAAAAAAAACAAGAAAGTGATAGATGAAAGTTATGCATGCAAAAGCTGAAAATAAGTAATGAAATAGAATTGAGCACGCATGATGTACGTGATATTTTACGAGGATAAATTTACAACAGGTGAGTTTCAATATTATCTTAAAATTATAATTCTCTATAGATGAATTTTATAATGCATTATATGTTACTGTTCTTTGGCCTTTTTATATGATATATATCAATTGAATGTTCTATTGAATTTTGAGTGTACACTTTAAAATGTTTATTGGAATTCCAAATAGATTTAATCAAAATACACAGACCTTATCTTTCTTGCTATTACTGCCGGCTGCACTTACATCTTCCAAACTTGCCGATATCTCCTTAGAGATATGCTCCTACGGCACTCTTTAGTACTTACACAGGATCTGATACACTTATGATTAGTTTGTCATAAAATGTTTATATAATTTTAACTTTTAACTGTTTTTTAAAGAAAATTTTTGCAGAGAGCAATCTTACAGAGACGCATCCCTCATCACCATTCTAAATCCACTCATTTGTTTTTCAAAATCAACAACTATCCCAGCTTCACTAGTCCATAGCACTCTTATTTGTTTTTTTTATCACAGAAATTGTTATTCTCCAGTCTTTTAGTGACTATTTTGAAAAAACATAAATTTATTGTCCTGGAGGGTATTGACACTGATTCATTTAAATCTCTATCGTATTAAGGAATTTTAATTAAGTCCTTCTTTCCTCTTACAATAGTCCATTTTCTTATATTTACCTTGTTTAGCTAATTTACAAAATGTTTATTTTTACAAATATTACAACCTATATTATTAATTAACCTATATGTAATTGATTCTAATTTAATTTTGCGTCTTGTTTGATACTTATTATACATATACTCCTTATTATTTTTGTTTTTGTAATTAAATTTTATATCTATAATCTATAAACAATGATTTAGGTTGGTATTGAAAAATTCCCTAGCATGACATTACTTCCTATAAATATTCATTTCCTCAATATGTTTGGGGCTGTGTTCCAACTATCTTTCCCATCTAGTTTCAACCCTTTTCAATGAATGAATGAATACATGGTATTCTAAATTTATGCTACTACAAAAATAATATGTAAATAATGTTAAATTATCGTTAGACTAATTATTCTTTTCTCTTACTTTAGGTTTCAAGCTATTGTGTGACATTTCATCCTGCCGAAATTGTTATGGCTGTGTTCAGTGCAATTCCGAATTCCATGACTTTGACAACCAATCAGAATTACTGGTACAGGTAATATTTACTCTTTAATTAGCTAATATAGTGTTGTAATTTCTATTCTTCATCCTTTTCAAAATTTCACATCAATATATTATCCAATCTATACATATTTCAATCTTTTTATATTTTAATCTTTGACTTTTTATTGAGTTTATTCTAATGGTTGTGTCTACTGACACTTCTTACGTTACAATAAGACTTGTTTATTATGTTTGTTTATTTCATTATATTTACAAAACTAGAGGATTAGTTCAATATATATATATATATATATATATATATATATATATATATATATATATATATATATATATATGAAGAGATGAAAGAATAACGCGTGGAGCGTATATATATATATATATATATATATATATATATCCTTTCTATTTTTCTTATCTTACACAGGACAGGGACTGATTTTCTTTATATTGATCAACAAAGATCTTTGTTTGAACTATAATTTTATCCTAAATTCACCTTATAAAGAAATATATTAATAACACACTTTACATAACATTCAAAGTCTTGAAAAATGAAGAATTTCCAATGTTATATATAAATTTAAAATTAACTAGACCTTTTTAAATTATGTTCTCCTTCGTTTGAAATCTTCTTAATACGGTTTATATTTGTATAATAGTTTTCAATTTTTATTCATGCTATTATGTAAGAAATTTCGATTATTCTATTATTATTCCATTTCCATTTATTTAATTGTTTATATTTTTTATATTAGGTTTATATTATTTATTATAATTTTAGTTGTTGAGCGCCAGATGAAATTAATGAAATAATAAATGAATGTCTGTTTAGTTTAAAAAGTGAAAGGCCAGCTAACTTCAGTCCTCAAGATGAAACTCTTAATTATTTGTAGGGAATTATCGTGAGTAAGGATACGTTTATATTTAAATTTAAACTTCAAAATATTTAAGATGTTATATAATTTAAAGGAAAAGAAATATTTACACTAACTGTTACTTATTATTTTCCAATAATTCTTAAATAGATGTAAATAGTACTCAATACGTTTCTGTACTACTAATAAATACCTTGGCCAATGGTTTTAACTATCTTACTGAATAATATTTGAAGGTTATGAGAAATTATATTGAAATTATCGAAAAGTTCCTTCTGTTTTTCTATATTAGTTATAAATCTATTCAGTAAAATTAGTTATAATATTCTCATCTAAAATTTGTTGAGTAACTTTTTATCTGGTCGTTGAATTTTATGTGAAATATATCAAAAAATTATCATTTGAATTGACACAAGTCCGATCAGATAAAAAGGTTATGTACTAAGTTTTGACAGTTCCTTTGTGAAAAATAGAAATGATATAAATTTAGTTTTCATAAATTTACCTTACAGTTTGTAATTATGCACTGGATTTTTCTTCGATGTTTCTTAATTTAATTAGGTGTAGTAATGAACTGAACCAAAATTCAGTTCTATGTCCTTTCTGGATACCGAAGACTGCTTCTCCGTAGTTCCAGTAAGTAATGTTTTATTATATTTACTTGTGTTGTGATCAAATACTTTTTCTCCTCCTTATTTAATCTACAATATTCTCCACTAGTGTTATTGTAATCTGAAGTAATACTTGATTGATTTCACTTATATTTGAGAATAATTTCTTCTACAGCTTTTCTTATATATCGACATGTATCTTCTTTCTTTAGTTTTCTTATTATAATCTTATTTGATTCTTCTGAATGTCTCTATTTTAATAATCTCTTTAGAAATCTCTCTCAATTTTCTTCCCTTCTTCTCAATCAAAAATCAATCAACAAAAACCCGTCGATTCCCGCTTAGCAACCATCAACATTTTTTTATCTTCATCCTAGATGAAACTTTTAATTTTTTTCTTTTGACTAAATGACCTGGCACACTTCACTTGCACACTTCGATGTTTCTTATCTAATAGTTTTACAATAGATTAGAATTAAAATCGTTATAACAAATTATTGGATTAATAATTAGTATAGAATTAGATTAATTTGAGAATTGAAATTTTAGTTCAATATATATATATATATATATATATATATATATATATATATATATATATATATATATATATATATATGTTTTATAATAATTTTTCCATTGTTATATTCTCTGAATATATTCAATTCTATTATTATTTCAACGTTTCAACAATCTTAAAAATAGGTTTAAATGCCTTTTTCTTTTTCGAAAAATCAATTCATTTCATCCTTCAAAAAGTGTCAAGTCACTAGACTCTCTTTTCAACAAACCCCGTTTCCTAACTTCCTAACTCAATTATAAAGGCTTGTTTCCATGCATTCTGTTTTTCTTTTATATCTGTCACATTATTTCTGACACGATATCACAATGAATGAAAATTATTCTTTTAGCTTCCTGTAGCTGGGAATATCTTTATTATAACTATATTAAATAATAAATCTATCTAATTATATTTTTTTCAACATAACTATCAAATAGTATATATATATATATATATATATATATATATATATATATATATATATTGAACCATATATCTTATATATTAAAGAACATCAGCTGTTTGAGAATATTTTGCTTAGTATATAAAATGGATTGAAACTATGTTAATTAAAAACACATTGAAAAACCACAATCATAAGTAAAATTCATATAAAGTAATAACATATTAAATCATTTGTTTATAATAATTAAAAAGAGTAACAATAAATAAAATGAAATTACCTTAATAATTGTCTAAATTTGGAAAACACTTAACAAGTATAGAAGAGAACAATAAATCTGCCCAATATGGATGTTTGTTAGTCAGGAAGAAATCAGCTCTTTCTCTGGAAATAAACAAGTTTTAGTAATCTAATTCAATATAAGTATTAGTTAAACAGTAATAATATGAATCATATTCATATTTAGTATAAAGAATTAGATAAGTTTAGAAGATAAAAATATAAATGACATAAAGTAATTATATGTCAAAATTTGATATAAAATTTATGGAGGCAATGAATTATAAAATGGTGAGGCTATGAGTGAACATTGGCAACTATAGAATTTGGATAGTTCAAATAACGAAAGCAAAACATATATATATATATATATATATATATATATATAAGGAAGATAGTCTTTGCTGACTGTTAGGAATAAAACTGGTGAATATTGGGGAAAGCAGCAAGAAGAAAACGGAAAACGTGTACTCTTAACGGAAAATTTTCAAGCTTTCGAGGATGATTGTCCTCATCATCAGGAATACTAAAATGGAAAACAGCATTAAGATACTGTAGTTGATAAGTAATATATAATATAGAAGAAATCGAAACAGGTGCGAACTTACCTCCGAATTGAGGTTAGGATCCATTATGTTATATAAAAATAAACTACGGACATTCAAGTATGAAACAGTTCACTGAAAAAGGTTTAAAATAGCACAATCACAATCAGATGACTAAAAAAGCCAACATCTAACACCATTTTGCAGACAAACGAAACACGAGTGCTTTTTTATTGTCAAAAGCCGGCAGGAAACTGATATAAAATTCTTCTAATTTGGAGGGATTGAATTGACAGGCAATGATGCCAACCAATAGTTGAGTGGATGAACGTGACAACAAGTACCATAAGAGAATGGTCTCCGTTGTGAAAGTTCATATTAAGGATGGAAAAGAAGAATGCAGAGGGGTTGAGAAATTGCATTCATAAGAAAGAAGAAGAGGAATTGATAAATCGCAATGGTAAGAGTTTTGTATAACAACAAAACATATACCTTGAAGGACAAAGTTAAAACACAACACCAGCCAAAAAAGACAAAATCAAAAGCAATTAAGTAATAATAATATTGTAATATAGTAATTATTAAAGTAAAAATAATAATAATTATGTAATATATATATATATATGTATACTAAAAATGTGATAATGGGTGCATCTACCAACACCAATGCACCCAAAATAAAAGATGTTTTTAGAGATATGTTAGTTATCCGCAAAAAGGGTAGTGTCAATTGAGGGAATGTGATTGTCATTAGTGGAGAGAAGGTTATAGTTGTAATCTAGGGATAGCAAAAAGGAATAAATCTCACTCAAGTGGTCTGTGTCAGTCTTTTTGTTAATTACATTGTTAGATTGTGAAATAAAAGCCATTTCTAGGAATGATCTCTTAATTTTGTTAGACTCTGTCGCCAACACCCTTACAGCCTCAAAATTCATACGATGGTCAAGATAATGAACATGGTTTTCTAAAGCGCAACGCTCCGGATGTAATCTACAATCACTCTTATGTGAAACAATACGGTTAGAAGTGATCTTAAAGTCTGTCCAATATACTGTTTATCACAGTCCCCACATGGAACGCTGTACACAACATTGGTAAGAGAGGTCAACGGACTTTTATCTTTAACTCTAGTAAAAATTGATCTAATTGTTAGAGCAGTTTTGTTAGCAATCTTGAAATTACCATATGCCCGGAACAATCTGGCAAGTCTCGGAGTAATGTCCTTAATGTATGTAAAGGAAGCGAAAATTGGAGGAGTAGGGGTCGTAACAGCGCCAACATCCATTTGGGCCGAGTTAGGATAGCTATCATCAGTCAGCAGTTCCATGGAATTAGATGTGCTGAACAATAATTTATTAAGTAAAGTTCTTGGGTAAGAGTTATCCAAGAAGAGGTTGAATAAAATGTTAAGATTTTTATTGTGGAAGACATCGTTTGAAATTCTAAGGACTCTCAGTTTCATTTGTTTTACCAAGTTCACTTTCATAGAATGTTTGTGGTAAGAATGGTAATTTAAATATCTACCAGAGCTGCAAGGTTTCCTGTACCAATCGATGATAATAGTATTAATTTTACGAATGAACTTAGTGTCTAAGAAAGGTACGGAATTTTCGTTGTGTTCTTTTTCTAATGTGAACTGTATATAAGGGTCATAACTGTTAAAAGTCTCAAGAATCTCATCTAGGCCCTCTCTAGGAAGTGCTACGATAATATCGTCCACATACTTCTTAATGAACAAAGGAGTGAAAGAAAGTACTGGTATGACAATATCCAGCAAATCGTCCATGACATATGCTGCTAAGATAGGTGAAATAGAGGCACCCATAGGAGTACCAAAAGTTTGTTTATAAAGTTTATTATTAAAAGCAAAATAATTGCTATCAAAAAGAAAAGCAATTAAGTTCAAAAAGGCATCCTTGTGGATGGAGCAATGGACACTATTACGTTCCCAACTCTTATCGATAGCTCTCAAACAAGCATCAAGATACACGTTACTAAACAACGAGACCACATCCAAACTGGCCAGAACATAACCATCAGGAATAATAAAATTGTCAAACTTGTCCGAGACTTCAAAAGAATCTTTAATATAATAAACATTATCATAATCGTAAGCGTTAGTCAAAATGTCTGTACAAAACTGTGCAATGCGTTCAGTGGGGGCTCCTATCGAAGCCACAATCGGCCTCACAGAAGGGACTGGTTTATGTACTTTAGGTAGTGCATAAAACTTAGGGGGAACACCATTGTAACTCGTGAGCTTTTTCTTGCATGCTAAGTCAATTTGATGTTTATTATGAAGAGATTTTACTAAGTTGTTTCCTTTTCTTTGTATAGAAGAGGTAGGATCAGAGGTTAACTCTACATATGAATGATTGTTCAAAATAATGTCATACGACACGACAAATTCGCACCTGTTTCGATTTCTTCTATATTATATATTACTTATCAACTACAGTATCTTAATGCTGTTTTTCCATTTCAGTATTCCTGATGATGAGGACAATCATCCTCGAAAGCTTGAAAATTTTCCGTTAAGAGTACACGTTTTCCGTTTTCTTCTTGCTGCTTTCCCCAATATTCACCAGTTTTATATATATATATATATATATATATATATATATTATACTAGTTTATTTTATGTGAATTTAATTTGCCCTACGTTGGGCCGACATTTTTATACTGGATAGAATAGGGTGAGAGAATATTTAAAAAGTTTAAATACTATGAATTATTAATTTTAGTTTAGTTGAGTTGATACTAAGTTTTTGTTTGCCCGGTATATTGTAATATTTAAAATTTATTTGTAAAATAAGTATTCCTTTGCATGAGAAACTCTCTGATCTCAGAGTAGGGTTCAGATGTAGAAAAACAAAACAATTTCAATTTCTAATATGAGCGCCGAAATTCAAATATTATTCCTATCTTTCAATAAAAATTTTGTTAATCAAAATATACTTGCTTTATCATTATTTCCAAATAAACTCTAAAGACGGTCCTGTGTTTAATGTTGAACTTCTCCACGATTCATAGATGTCAGTTTAAAACTACCAAATGTTTAAACTAGATGGAGCAATCATCATAGAGAAATGAAAAATCTCAAGAAAATAATTTCACAATGTTCTTCAAATAGAAAAACGTTATTTAATGCTGTAGAAACAAATGCATTATTCTTTTACAGGACATAAATTAGTGAAAACCTATTATCTATTATGATCATTCATTCAAATAAAGTCATCCACTCGAATGAACTACAATTTCTATATATAATTCAAAATAGGCAACTTTTAACACAAATCTTATAATACGAAATCCGTTATATAAACGTCTATGATAGAAAGATGGCGGAAGATAAAACTTATAAGCGTCTGTTTAACATCAAAGTTCAATTCTTTGCACTAAATGGGTAAGTTTACTCTACTTTCTTTATATATAATTAAATAGTTTTAAATACCTTTTTTCACTGTATAGTTCAATTAATTCACATCAATAAATGGTTCTTATTTTGTTTTAGGTTACCTCTTGGAAAATACCATACCATTTGTCCAGCTTGCATAATATCCAGAAACAGTGCTATATTTCGTCCACATCAATACATTTTAATCAAATCACATAATCCAAAGCTTTCTAAAAGGTATGGTGGAGACACCGTACCACTATACAATATTTTACTCAATTACATCTATAAGTTTTATGGTTAGTATCCAAATATAATTACCAATTTTCCTCTTATAATGTGTACTTCTGCTTGTTTAAATATATTACTGACTAGCTTTCAAGTATAATGTATTTATTTCTCTGATTTTTAATGCCAAATTGTTGTTTTTTCAAAAGTTTAAAAATTTTTCTCAATAAATTTTGCTTCTTCCAAAAATTTCTACCCCAAAAAAGAAAGTACCTAGTCAATAGACTGTATAATCAACAAACTGTTCCCATTCAATTTTTTTATTATTAGCAACCTACTTGTTGCTGATAAAAATATCTTAAATGCATTCCACCAATCAAAATTCTTATTTGAAAGATTTCATTTCAAATAGTGGATTGTCCATCCATCATTTTAAAACATTCTGTTTTGAGCCTCTTAAACGACTATAACCCATATATTTCTCCCTTAAATTGTATTTCAATAAATTTACTACATGACAGTTCTTATTTTCTAAATTGTTTATTCAAAATGTCAAATCGTTCAACAAATGTCATATTCCATAGAGTTAATGTTTTCATTTTACTTCCTACATTCACATATTTTAAATACTTATATAATCTTATTGAAAACTTCCTTCAAACCCTAATATTCACTTCTTTAAAACAAACCACAATATTAATTTACTTTGACAATAAGAACAATGGGTTATTATTTTCATTCATATGTAACAAACGTTTTAAAATTCTCTCTTTTAAATATGGAAGTTGTTTTTATGTCACCTATATTCTTATAAAGCTTATTTGAATTCTTCTCTATAATCATACAGTTAGATCCTTTATATGCTTTCTCTATTTAATAGTAAATAGTACAGATTGTCTCCTTTTTATTTCATTTAAAAAAAAATTCAAATTCCAAAAATTTTAATTACTTGAAGTATGTAGTCTATTATTCATAATTCTGTATACAGGGTGTTGCAGGTTTCACTATATGTTAACATCCCCTAAATTTTGCGTTAATCAAATTTTTATGTAAGGAAAAATTTTATGAACGCAAATTTTTCTTTTAATAATTTGTTCTAAACATTGTCTTTCAATTTTACTAATAATACATTTCTTTTTATTTCAGGTCGCTGTTACAAAGATGATTCTAGAATCCTGTGTTTCATTCAAAAGAATTAGTTAAAAAAAATCATATTATAAATCCAGTTTTAAAAATTTCTTTAGTGTTTGTTGTACGTCCCAATATAACTTATACATTTTTCGGACTCTCTTATTTCGGTATGGTTTATTTATTTATATTTCTTGTGTTATATATCTCTATATTACTGTGCTTTAGTATATTTTGTATCTCTGAATCAACTTCTTTCCTATATTTATAAGGTATGGGATAAGTTCTTATTCTAAAATTTTCTATTCCTCTAACTTCTATCTTATGTACATAATTATTTGCCATTCTCATCTCCTTTTTAATCAATCCTTTATACTTCATTATTAAGTTCTTCATATTCCTCATTTCCACACACAAATTCTAATTCTTCCATAATTCCATTCCTCTCTATATTCCATAACTGCCTATTATCCTCTTCAATTTCCAATTCTTCCATATTTCCACTCCTTTTTATATTCCATAACTTCCTATTATCCTCTTCAATTGCCAATACTTCCATATTTCTATTCCTTTCTATATTCCATAACTTCTTATTATCCTTTTCTATATCCAATTCTTCCATATTTTCTTCTTCAAATTCAATCTTATCACCATTTAATTCTATCTTCATCTTTTCAAAATCAATTCTTGCTTTATACTTCGTTAATTCATCTATTCCTATAACTATGTCTGTTTCTAAATTATCCACTAGCAATAATTGCATCTCAACTTCTTTCCCATCCTTTAATTCAATACTTTGTATTATAGATCTGCTAACTTCACACAATTTCTTTCCATTTGCTCCTATTAATGTAGTTTTCGGTATTTTGACTAGCTTATTTTCATAATTTTTAATATATTCTTCTATTAGTTTTGTTTTTATTATGGACGCCTCCGAACCTGTATCTATCAATATTTTTACTTGTTTCCCATTTAATTTTCCTTTAATTTTTATTAATCCCGTTATTTCTTTTAATTCCAAATCTTCCCTAAATTTAATGTATTCCCTTGGATGTTCATATGTTATCACTCTCTTCTCCCCTTTGAATACTGTTCTCTGTAATTGTTATTTTTGTTGTTATTATATTTAAAGTTTCTGTTATAGTTGTTTTGGTTGCTATCGTTCTTATTATAGTTATTGTTATTTCCTGAATTGTTGTTATAATTATTGTTATTGTTATAATCTCCATTGTTATTATATCTGTCAATGTAATTATTAATGTATTTCATCATTATATCTTTACATATCCTAATTGATATCTATGTACAAAATTATATTTACATATGTTTTTTTTAAATTATTATTTGTTAATTATAAACTTTTTATTTACATGTGGTTTTTATATCCCTTCTTGACCTTTTACAATTCCTTATTCGTCTTTTAGATTCCGGTTCTATAATACAGCCTTAGTATTCAATTTTATTTTCTTTTCCTAAATTTCGTCTTATCCTCTTCTCTTATTGTTTGATTCTCTTGTATGCTAAATTTCTTTAGATGTTCCACTAAGTCCTTTTTAATTTTGTTATCCCCTATCTCATCAATTTCTTCCAATAGATTCATCAAAATTTGTGTTTCCAATTTCTTGATATTATTGTTTCTTCTTTTTATTATTCCATTTCCCATAATACTCTCACTTCCTATCATTTCATTTTTAATTATCCTATTAAAATTTCTTGGATCAATTATCTTTATATTTCTGCCAAGTTTTAATCTCATTTCGAAATTTTCTGCATAAATTATTCTTCCTATATTCTGTCTTATGGTTTCTTCTATTTCTTCCTTAGTCTCTTGTAATATCTTATTCATTTCCTCTAATTTCCAATTAAGTTGTATCCCCTTATTATTATTATTATTTCTTTTACCATATGTCACTATTCGTTTCAATATATTAACATCTGGGTCTGTTATTTTCCAATAAATCTCTTTTTCATAGATTTTCATGACTTCCGCACTTCCTAAATTCTGTAAATTGCTATCTATCATCTCCTCATTTATTTGTCTTTGTATTTTAATAAATTTTATTTCTTCTGTTTCCTCCTCAACTTCTTTAAACTCCATCGCACTTTGTATTTTCACTTCGTCAATTTCCATTTTATTACTTAATTTTTGTTCTATATTATCATCATTTCTATCTTTATTTTCATTCTGTATCTTTACATCCATTTGAATCTCTTCTTTGAAATCCTTTTCTTTCTCCTCCATTTTGTTAATTCTGTTGATCTGTGAATTGTCTATTCCTGTGGTTTTTTCAATCCCCTCTCCTCTTATTTCTTGTATTATTTCTTGTTTGGTGGATTCTAATTTGTTTTTCATGTAAATATTTGATTCTTCCAATTTCTTCTCAACATGTCCCAATTTTTCTTCCATCAATTTTATTATAAGGTCCTTAGTTTGTTTTATCTCTTCTTTATTCTGGTCCATCTTTATATTCATTTCTTGTTTTAATTCTTCCTTATTTTTATTCATATCTCCCCTAATGTCATCCTTCATACTATTCATATTTTGATCCATTCTTTTCATATCTTCCTTATTTTGTTTCATCATCGTTTGAAGCATACTCATTACATCCATTTCCTCTTTTTCTTTAGATTCTTGTTTGTCCTCTTTTCCTGTTTCTTCTAATAATGGTACATCTTCTTCTTCCTGACTTTGTTCTGCAATGTCTTCTTCCGAATGTTCTCTCCCCTGTTCCAAGGATTGTACCTGAAAATCCCCTCTACCATTGTTCCTTTCTTCTCTATCTTCATCAGACCTACTTTCGACTCCTACCTGTTTTCCGTCTCTTAATGTCATTTTCCTTTCCATTTTATGTATTCAAATTCTTTTAATACAGTAAAAAAAAAATCATTTCAATGCTTTTAATTATTATTTACAAAATTTCTATATTGGCCCCACGTTGCGGTGACATGTTATACTAGTTTATTTTATGTGAATTTAATTTGCCCTACGTTGGGCCGACATTTTTATACTGGATAGAATAGGGTGAGAGAATATTTAAAAAGTTTAGATACTATGAATTAATCATTTTAGTTTAGTTGAGTTGATACTTAGTTTATGTTTGCCCGGTATATTGTAATATTTAAAATTTATTTGTTAAATAATTATTCCTTTGCATGAGAAACTCTCTGATCTCAGAGTAGGGTTCAGATGTAGAAAAACAAAAAAATTTCAATTTCTAATATGAGCGCCGAAATTCAAATAATATTCCTATCTTTCAATAAAAATTTTGTTAATCAAAATATACTTGCTTTATCATTATTTCCAAATAAACTCTAAAGACGGTCCTGTGTTTAATGTTGAACTTCTCCACGATTCATAGATGTCAGTTTAAAACTACCAAATGTTTAAACTAGATGGAGCAATAATCATTGAGAAATGAAAAATCTCAAGAAAATAATTTCACAATGTTCTTCAAATAGAAAAACGTTATTTAATGCTGTAGAAACAAATGCATTATTCTTTTACAGGACATAAATTAGTGAAAACCTATTATCTATTATGATCATTCATTCAAATAAAGTCATCCACTCGAATGAAGTACAATTTCTATATATAATTCAAAATAGGCAACTTTTAACACAAATCTTATAATACGAAATCCGTTATATAAACGTCTATGATAGAAAGATGGCGGAAGATAAAACTTATAAGCGTCTGTTTAACATCAAAGTTCAATTCTTTGCACTAAATGGGTAAGTTTACTCTACTTTCTTTATATATAATTAAATAGTTTTAAATACCTTTTTTCACTGTATAGTTCAATTAATTCACATCAATAAATGGTTCTTATTTTGTTTTAGGTTACCTCTTGGCAAATACCATACCATTTGTCCAGCTTGCATAATATCCAGAAACAGTGCTATATTTCGTCCACATCAATACATTTTAATCAAATCATATAATCCAAAGCTTTCTAAAAGGTATGGTGGAGACACCGTACCACTATACAATATTTTACTCAATTACATCTATAAGTTTTATGGTTAGTATTCAAATATAATTACCAATTTTCCTCTTATAATGTGTACTTCTGCTTGTTTAAATATATTACTGACTAGCTTTCAAGTATAATGTATTTCTATCTCTGATTTTTAATGCCAAATTGTTGTTTTTTCAAAAGTTTAAAAATTTTTCTCAATAAATTTTACTTCTTCCAAAAATTTCTACCCCAAAAAAGAAAGTACCTAGTCAATAGACTGTATAATCAACAAACTGTTCCCATTCAATTTTTTTATTATTAGCAACCTACTTGTCGCTGATAAAAATATCTTAAATGCATTCCACCAATCAAAATTGGTTATCAAAATTCTTATTTGAAAGATTTCATTTCAATTAGTGGATTGTCCATCCATCATTTTAAAACATTCTGTTTTGAGCCTCTTAAACGACTATAACCCATATATTTCTCCCTTAAATTGTATTTCAATAAATTTACTACATGACAGTTCTTATTTTCTAAATTGTTTATTCAAAATGTCAAATCGTTCAACAAATGTCATATTCCATAGAGTTAATGTTTTCATTTTACTTCCTACATTCACATATTTTAAATACTTATATAATCTTATTGAAAACTTCCTTCAAACCCTAATATTCACTTCTTCAAAACAAACCACAATATTAATTTACTTTGACAATAAGAACAATGGGTTATTATTTTCATTTATATGTAACAAACGTTTTAAAATTCTCTCTTTTAAATATGGAATTTGTTTTTATGTCACCTATATTCTTATAAAGCTTATTTGAATTCTTCTCTATAATCATACAGTTAGATCCTTTATATGCTTTCTCTATTGAATAGTAAATAGTACAGATTGTCTCCTTTTTATTTCATTTTAAAAAAAATTCAAATTCCAAAAATTTCAATTACTTGAAGTATGTAGTCTATCATTCATAATTCTGTATACAGGGTGTTGCAGGTTTCACTCTATGTTAATATATATATTTATATATATATATATATATATATATATATATATATATATATATATATATATACAATGTGTCTAATTAAGTCGGAACCATATGGGAAACTTTTTTATTTTTAGTTTCACCAAAAAAAGTAATTTCTCATAAAAAGTTTAGCATGGTCAAAAACGTTAAATTCAACCATCAGATGACAACTTTCATCAGTCATATACGAGGTTCGTCAAAAAGCATGTTTTTCACCCAAGAGTAAAGTACTTTTATTTTTTACAAAATCAAAAATTGTTATTGAAAAAAGTTGATCATGATTGAAAACTATTGTCAGACATCCAAGCCATGAAAAATATTTTTTGGTATAAATAAAATACATGCATATTTAAATATTGTAATCAGCTATTTAATTGAAAGACATGATAAGCTTTCGGTTCATTATTAAGTTATGCAGCAATGTACATTGCAATTGAATAGTTAATGCATACATATCATAATATTTTATTTTGCAAATGAAAAGATAAACAAGTTAACTAATAAGTAGCAAATAACATTCATAACAATATAACGAATCCTTCAAATAGTTATTTTTCAATATTTGAACGAAAGATAATAAAAAAATAGAAGTAAAATTGGATATCTGACAATAGTTTTCAATCGTGATCAACTTTTTCCAATAACAATTTTCGATTTTGTAAAAAATAAAAGTACTTTACTCTTGGGTGAAATTCATGTTTTCTGACGAACCTCGTATATGACTGATAAAAGTTGTCATCTGATGATTGAATTTCACGTTTCAGACCATGCAAAACTTTTTATAAAGAATGACTTTTTTTCGTAAAACTAAAAATAAAAAAGTTTCCCATATGGTTCCGACTTAATTGGACACATTGTATATATATATATATATATATATATATATATATATATATATATATATATATATATATCACCTCAGGGGTTCGCACTGCGAATACGGATGTAGCGAGCCCGAGGTACCCTAGCTAGGCTCACATCTCACTCCCAAGGTGTGATCCGTCCCTAAAACCCTTAAGTCCCCAACTCTCATCCTCCCCGACGCTATTAGGTTTGCGAGGGCTAGGGGATATTCCTTTTTCTATCCTTTCCACTGTGCCAGAAGAAGATGACACATAGCCCTCAGTCGTCCAGTTTAATGCGACCCGGCTGGCGAGGGTATCAGGGCCAAGTGATACCTGCAAACGGAGCCTAGGGATACCGGGCAACATCCCTTGTATAAGTGCCTTATTCCGGCATGCGGGGCTCTGCCGGAACGGACTCTTTATGTCCCTAGCTACGCGTGGGAACAAAATGGATAGTCACGAATCAAATTTTATGGGGAAGGATGGAAATATGAGTCAGGGTATCAAGAAGTTTATGATGCAGAACAATACTGAACCGTTGTTGAGAGACAAGACAGATGCAACATTCGTTTCGATTAAAGAGCAAAAGGATCCATTCGCAAGAAGAGACTCTGTAAACAGGACTCCGCCTAGGGAAAGGGCTAACTCGTTACCAGACCTAGATTCGGGAAATCTGGATTCGTCTGTTATTGACGCAGCGGATGACATATCTGAACAGCCAAATAAACGAAAACGAATGGAACCGTCTACCAAAACCAGCAATTCTCAAAAAGAAATAGAGGGGCCAAGAGAAATTATTCAGGAACTGTATAACCAGATTAAGACGCTAGATAAAGTCATTAGGGACTCGTATAACCCTAAGAAGGACATAAAAGAGGCTGTATATGAACTAACATTCCAAGCTGAAAAAATGCAAGGCAAATTATTCCAAGAGTGGATGAGATCTAGTGAAAGAGACACAAATGAAGATGAGTTGAAAAAATTACATGAAGAAAATAAATCACTTCGAGAGGCGATAAGGAACATTCATGAAAAACAAGAAGAGGGAAATTCTGGGAACAGCACGCAGTGTGAGCTATGCAGGGAAGCACAAATAACATTTGAAAAACGAAAATCACTTCTTGGCGATGGGACGTACGATGACTTCCAATCTGTATTAGAGAACGTCTGGGCAGATAAAACCTTTTCAAGGATACCTGTGAGGCCTGGCAATATATGGGAATCTCTACCTCAGTATGAATTGGTGTTGCCCTGCTCCCAAGATATTGTTGGAGTTAATAACCATGTAAAGACCGCTGTCAGTAAATATGGAGGTATAGATGGACTTAAAGGTCAAAAGGAACCTATAGGGGGTATAGCCTATATGAGGCATTCTCTGGAATTTCCCGACAATAAGGGAAATTTCTCCACCGTCACTAGAACAATATTTTATCCTATCATAAGTGATAATGAAACCCGACGTGAACCTCAAGATAGGGATATATTTGAATCCCTCAAAGTAATAAAGATGCTCGCTCTAAAGAACAACATAACCAAGCTGGCCTTACCGTTTATTGATGGAATTATGGGGATAATATTTCACAGAATGACAGAATTTGTCTTTTCGGATACACCCATTGAGGTCGTAGTTTATAATCCTATAATAAATAAAACTACATTAAGCGGTAAATTGGCACACGCAAATAGTGTAATCAATCCAAAAAGACCAAGAGATGATGTTTTGATCATAAAAAGGGATGGTAAAACCTATGCCGAACTACTGGAAACAGTTAAAGAGACAATTAACCCTACATCAATAGGAGTAGAAGTGAAGGAAGTACATAAAACCAAAAAAGGTGACCTAATGGTGAAAATTCGTAATGGAACAGCCAAAGCGGAGATATTGAAGAAGGAGATAAATGACAAAATACCCAATGCTATGGTGTCGGTGTTAGTGTCTAAGAAGGTGATTCATATTAAAGGGATGGACGAGGTCATAACTGTACCGGACATAAGGGAAGCAATCTCGAAAGTAGTGAATACCGATCAAAACGTGACTATAATTACAAGCGAAAAAAATGCCAATAAACTTCTGGAACTGAAATCTCTAAGGATCGGTTGGCTGGACTGTCGGATCCTTGAGAGACAAAAAGATGAGAGATGCTACAGATGTTGGGAATACGGACACAGTAAAGAAGAGTGCAAAGGACCCAACAGGGAGAATTTATGCATGAGATGCCGAGAAGACGGGCACAAAGCAACTATCTGCGATAGAACACCCTTCTGCTTGAATTGCAAGGGAAAAGACCATCAAACGGCAAGTCGTGGCTGTTAAGAGTTCAAAGAAGGCGTTTCTTAAAAAAAGCCTAACTTTCAAGAAAACTAAACATTAATATAAAATAAGCCAAAATGAAAACCAAAATAATGCAAATAAACACAAATAGAAGTCTTAGAGCACAAGACATAGCAATTGCTACTGCAAGAGAAGAAAATGTGTGCATACTCTTGATTAGTGAACCAAACAAAAATGCCATAAAGGACAGGAAGGACTGGGTGTTTGATAAAGAAATTGATACAGCAACAAAAGTACTGGATAGAAATATAGCAGTTAAACGTCAGGGGCATGGCCATGGGTTTACATACTTTGTAACAAATTCCTTTACAGTATACAGTTGTTACGCCTCCCCAAATAAAGAAATAGACGACCTTGACAGAACCTTAACGGAAATAGGAATTCATCTCAGAAGGCATAAAGAAAAAAGTATTATAGTAGGAGACTTCAATGGAAAATCTGCCCAATGGGGAATGAGGAATACAGATAAAAGGGGAGGAGCCCTAGTGGAATGGATGGCAGAAAACGACCTTGTCTGTCAAAACCATGGAGATAGACCTACATTCTAGAGAAACCAAAGTTCGTCAATCATCGACATAACGCTATCAACCAATGATATTGTAATAAAAAATTGGTATGTGAGTGACAGAGAGACCCTTAGCGATCATAACTTAATTTTGTTTGAGTTACATGAGAACAGAAAATTGGACAAACTAAGTGAGAAAGTAGTCGACAGTGGGTGGAATATGAGGAAGCTAGATACTGCAAGCCTACGCCAATTAGTTTCTAATATTTCAGTAAATGCACCTACACCAGTTTCAAAAAGTTTTTATAAAATACTCGCGAAAATATGTAATGCCTCGATGCCAAAAAGAAAGAGCTACCCAAGAGGTAATCCGGTATATTGGTGGTCGCAGGAAATCGCAGACCTCAGAAAGGAATGCACAAGAAAAAGAAGAATCGGCACAAGAAACAACAGATGATATGAACCAGAAGTGAAACAACAGTTACAAGATGAGTGCAAAGAATCCAAAAAACAGTTGAGGAATGCTATGAAAAAAGCCAACCAGGTCTGCTGGAACAATATCTGTGCAGGTATAAACTCCGATATATGGGGCAATGGCTATAAAATAGCTATGAAGAGGATCATTGGCTACCCTCCGAAACCCCAACTACCGGCAGATACTATACATAAAGTGGTAAGGCACCTCTTTCCGATACATGAGGAGGTACATTTCGAATGTAGAAAAATCCCTTACTCCCTAAATTTTACGGAGGAAGAACTGAAAATAGCAAATCAGAAGCTAAAAACAAACAAGTCACCAGATCCAGGAAATATCCCTGCAGAAATTTTGAAATACATCATTGACAGCAAGACGGACTTTGTTCTAAGATTCTACAACTCACTTGGCGATACAAAATACTTTCCGAAAGAATGGAAGCAGGCCAGACTGGTACTGCTTGACAAAGGTAAAAAAGCACCAGAGGGCCCTTCTTCATATCGACCCGTATGTCTCTTAGATGTGGAAGGGAAAGTATTTGAACACATAATTTTGGCTAGACTCAAGAAGGAACTGGAACGTACAGGCGGCCTTGCTGAAAGACAGTACGGCTTCAGGGAAAAAAGGCAAACCGTAGATGCAATCATAGACGACATAAAAATTGCAAAACAGGCTTGGGATTTCTCTCCACAAAATAGAAAAATATGCGCTGTGATAACTTTAGACGTAAGGAATGCCTTTAATAGTGATACCTGGCAGATAATCTTAAATAAGCTAAGAAATAGAGGAATTAATGAAGACCTACTTACGATGATCTGCTCACGATGGACTTGCCAAAAGACGTCACCCTGATAGGCTTCGCTGATGACATAGCAATAGTGGTTGTGGATAAACAAGAGAAAGGCCTTATGGAAAAAGCAAATCTGGGAATTCTGATGGTGTCAAATTGGATGGAGAATAACTCTCTCAGTCTAGCACCAGAGAAAACAGAAGCTGTGCTGCTTACTGGAAGAACTCGAATGAGTCCTGTATCTTTCAACATTCATGGAAATAAAATCACTCCAAAGGGGTCAGTGAAATATCTAGGTGTATGGTTGGATCCAAAGCTTCCATTCTCAGAACATATACATCGTACGATTGAGAAAGTGGAGAAAACAGTATCTGCCTTGTCCAGCCTTATGCCCAATGTGGGAGGCCCAAAAGCTTCAAAAAGGCGAATCTCAGCTTCTGTGGCTCAATCTCAGATCCTCTATGCCGCCCCAGCGTGGTGCGCGGTTACGTATAATAAAAGACTTAAAAAAGAAAACTAGTTAGCATACAGAGGCTGTCGTCGATCAGAGTGGCTAGTGCGTATATGACAATATCTGCTGAAGCATTGGGAGTGATAGCTGGTATTCCCCCCATTGACCTCTTGATTGAAGAAAGAAAGGCGATTTACGAGGGAGTGGACCGAAACGTTGCACGTACATCCTTAAAGACATGTTGGCAAGAGCGCTGGAAAACTAGTACGAAGGGACGATGGACTTACGAAATAATTCCAGATATCGGAGAGTGTATAAATGGATTCTGTGGCGAAGTCGATTACTTTCTGACGCAAGCACTCTCAGGGCACGGTTGCTTCAAGTCATTCCTTCACAAGAGGAAGAAATCGGACACTGATCGCTGTCAGTACTGTAAGAACTTGGACGACGTAGAGCACACGTTGTTCCTATGTACCAAATGGGAAGAGATCAGAGCAGGGTACCAGGAAGAGAGAAATAACTTGTTTACCATTGAAAATTTTTCAAGAGACTTAGTTGACGGTGAAAATGCATGGAAAAGCTCATATAAAGTAGTAAGAACAATTATCGAGATCAAGGAAAAAGAGATGTACTCAGTGAGCTGAACAGAATATCGAAGTAATGCGAGAGCGGTTCCAATGTGGTGTGTCAGAGGAAACGAGGAGAGGTTTTTAGTCGGTAAGAAACCGACATTACCAGCAACAACATCACTGGTGTCTTATGTAAGATTTTCCTCTCTATTGAAAGTATATATATATATATATATATATATATATATAACAAATAAAAGTATTTATGTTATAAATGCAAATATTATTTCCAAGTTGTCACAAATATCAAAACAAAACTAGACATTGTAATATTAAAATATAACAATGAAGTTCACTATTTGTAAAAGATTTGTTGTATTGAAATTAGTTTGAATTATAAAAGAAAACAGATAATTTTCAAGTGAAATTCACATTCATATGTGTTTCCAAAACTTTCATAGAGTGTAGTAATTGTGAATAGAACTCGACAGTTCAAGAAAGAATATGATTGGTGTGAAATGACAGGACAAATTTTGATAAATTAAAAAGAAACAAAACTTTGTTGAAAATTAATGAGCTGAGAAACAATAGTTTATTTATTTATTAAAAAATTGACGATCGAGAGGAAGCGTTAGTAGTTGGTTTTTGGCGTCGAAGTAGAGAGGAGGTAATGAACAATTTTTCAACAAATTTCAAGTAAAATCACAAAAAATAATGATCAAAGCTATAGATTCCTTGTAAATATAAAACTACGAACACTCACATGTGTATATATCCAATTTTTTCCTGAGAATATCACAAATTCTCCAGAAATTATGCAAATTGGACTTCGGAAGGCGTATTCCTGTTACCAGGCGAGTTAGATTCCAGAATCCAGATTTCAGCTCAGTGTTTCTTTAAATATTATTGGCGAACAATAATAATAATAAGTAACTAATATAAATTCAGTGACTATTTCCATGTGTATAATAATTCTTGCGTCTGTATGATCGATCTAACTAAAAAAGAAAAAAAGACTTTATGTAGTTCATTCAATAGATAAAATTTCCAGATTATTTAAAAAGGCCTACATGCATGTTTGTAATTCTGTAATAAAATAATGGTTGTACTTACTTCATTTCAAATAGTATAAGAAAAATGCATCATGATCGATTGATATAATATTCTCGAATGTATGTATAATTTGTAGCCCATTTCTTCTGAACATTTTTATCATCTGTATGTATATAATTTCCATACATAAATTCTTTTATGCAATATCGATCTCCAGCATTATAACGTCAACGATTTTATGTACATGATATTCACGCAATTGCTAAGCGTCTCTAAGATACGTTCGGTTTCTCTCGTATCTATTCGCATTTATTTGAGCATGCGTTTAGGATGGTGTATGTATCATTTATGACTATGGTTTGGTAATGTCATAGGCGTATCTGTTTTATATATATTCAAATAAAATTTTCTTTTATTAAAATTAAATCATTGAAAGTACTGTGTTTCTTTTTATTTACGTAAGCATAATAAATCAAACAAAGCCAGGACTCGAAGGGTATAATAATAAATAACTGAGCTAGCCACAATAATTCAAATTCAAATAAAACTAAATAAATATAAAATTATAAATTATAATAAAAAATTTAAATTAATAATAATCAAACCTTGTGTAATATATATATATATATATATATATATATATATATATATATATATATATATATATATATATATATATATGTATATGTTATAACTAAAGCTTGGAAAATATGCAAAATGCATGTTAAGTGCATATGTGCATATTTCGCCATTTTTTGAATAATGCATATGCAAAATAAAATAATGCATATTTTACCGTATTTTTGCAAAAATTTAATTTTTTAGTGCATTTTTAGAACAAGGCACAGTGCGACGGCTTGTCAGGTAGCCGCAATTCATCTTTGTATCGGGATTAGGACCCACTAATTACTATTTTACTGCCGTTCTTGTGTTAAACGACAGATTGTCTCATAAAATGGGATTATTTTTACATTTCTTTCAAATACTAATTCTTCACGCCCGGCTTAAATATTTCGGTGGTTGTAAAAACCATGGGTCGTAATAAAATAACCTTGCTAGCTCGTAAATGATATTCTTCATTCATTCCCGCTACCAGTTTTCAAACTATTAAATATGCTTTTGGGGAAGGGATTTCTTTTCCTTTGCTTGTCTTTAGAAAACATTAGTTAAAATTGATTTGGTAGTCCTTCTGTCAACAAGAGAATAATTTTGTGAATTGTGGAGTTTAAAGTTTTATCAAAGTTGCCAAAATGCCAAAACAACCAACCGAAAAAAATATTCTGCTAAAAAAGTGGATCAACAATAGGAAGGATTTGAAGATAGTGGATTCAACATCCGTTTTCTGCACAATTTGCGCTAAAACGGTAAGCTTAACAACTATATTATTGAAGTTTAATAATATAAATAAATAAGTATAGTGTTTTTTCACTCTGTTTTTTGTTTACCTTAAAAATGATGTTTAGGTAATATCTATATAAAGGAGAAAAGTGCATATTTAAGAGCACAAGTGCATATTTAAGAGCACAAGTGCATATTTAACTGCATATTTTGACCTATTTTTAGAGCATATTATTTGACGCATCGAAACCAAACTCGCTACAAATATCGGTTCGACCAAATTCTTGGACGAGTTTGTTAATCAGCCAAATCGGCCCAGTGAAAAGAAAATGGAACCTTAACAAGGTTCTACAACTTTTGTTTTTAACATTTTTCTCTAAATCGTACATTAAAACATTTATTCAAGAAAATTTACCAATTTTTTTTTATTTTTGACTTGATGCCAAAATGTTACTTTGGTTTTTTGTACATCTAAAAACATTCAATTACTTTTGTATCTAATTTTTTATTTTGGGTTTTATGAAAACATGTTACTGAAATAAGCCTGTCGAATTGGTCCTGTGCCATTGGGATTCTTTGGTATTTTAATTAGTTTATTTTCATAATTTTTAATGTTTTCTCCTATTGATTTTGTTTCTATTCGCAACCTGTATCTATTAATAATTTTATTTCTTTACCATTTAATTATCCTTTAATATGTATTAATCCCATTATTTCTTTTAACTCTAATTCTTCCCCAAATTTTATATATTCCCTTGGATGGTCATATCTACAGATACTACTTTTCTTTACATTTGGTATGTGCTCGATCCAAAATTTTGATCGGACTCTGTTTCAGTGACTATTTCTGGTTCTATGGATATCACTCTTCCTTTCTGTCTTAGTATATTGTTCACTCTCCTTTGTTCTCCATTTCTATTGCCCCTTTCTACAAAATTTCCATTTGTCCTTTCTGTATTATAGTCTCTTCTTAGTTCTCGTTTTTCATCTCTTTTGTTTGTTTTCATGAGATTCATTTCTATTGTTTCCTTCAAATGATCTTTTTCTATAATTATTGTTACTATTGTGATATTGATCATTTCTGTTGTAGTTGTTTTGATCATTATTATTCCTGTTATAGTTACTGTTTCTATCATAATATCCATTGTTATTATTTCTGTTAATGTAATTGTTTCTGTTTTGTTCATAACTATTCGTTCTATTATTTTGATTGTTATTATTATTCTCATAATGATTTTTATCATCGGACCCATTATAGTTTTTGGTTGAATTTTGATTCCTGCTCCTGTTCTGGTTATTGCCTATCTTGTTTCTTTCAGTTCTTTGTAGACAATTAGTTAACTGTTCTATGTTTTTGATATTTTGAATAGCAATCGTTTCAGTGATTTCAAATTTGAAATGTCTTGAGAAAAACATAATAATTCCCTCCTCTGGTATAGGTGGATCTAAAAATTTCGCATTCATGAAAACCTTCATAGCATGATCATGCATGCTATTTCCTCTACCCGTCTCAAATTTCCCAGAGTAAAGTTTTTCTCTCACTCTTGTTTGATCATTGTTTTCCCAGAAATATTTCATGAATTGGACTTCAAATTCCTCAAAATTGTCAAAATCCTCTGCTTTACTGGTATACCACACTAAACCATGATTATCCAGATTTTCTCTGATCATTTCCTTCATTTCTTCATTACTTCAGACATTTCTCATCTTATTCCTTAAAATTTTTATAAATACTTTTGGGTGTATTTTTCTATTATCCCCTTCAAATTTGTGTTACCCTCTATTTCCTATATAATTGTTTATTATTTTCGTCTCCATCATTCCATTTCTCACTTCTTGAAAATTTATACCCTCTGTTTGGTCATACTCTTCCTGTAAGTAAACTAGCCTTTTTTCCATGTTTTCCAATTTTCTCGTCATTTCCACTGCTTCCTTTGATTGTTCGCCATTGTGGATTCTACTTCCAGTTTGCTCAATTCTTCTTTTCAGAACTTCCATCTCCTTCTGTATTTCCCTAATCTTCTTTTCTGTTCTCTCTTCCTCTTGTTTTTGTTCTTCTATACACGCTTCATCTACATTTTGTTGAAATTCAGTAAGGGTTCTGTCCCATTTGCCCTCTTATTTTCCTATTCTTTCTTGGGTGTCTTGAACTCCCATTTTTATATCCTTAACTTCTCTCTGAATCTCTCCTTTGAAATTCTTTTCTTTCTACTCTATTTTGTTAATTCTGTTAATCTGTAAATTTTCTATTTCCGTGATCCTTCCAATCACCTGTCCTCCTACTTCTTGTTTAGCCTGGGAGAACTCGCGTACTTTTAAACGACGTGAGAACTCGCGCCTATAGATTTTTTCTTACGCCAGCTCGCGCGTATAGATTTCTCTAACGCGAGCTCGCGCTTATAAATATCTTCTAACACTGACTTTTCATGATAAAAATTATTTAATATTGATTGTAGTTGATTGATTCTAAATTCTAAAAACTAAACACAGAAAAATACATAATTATTTAAATTTACTCGTCACTTTCGTTGTTATCTACACATTTATAACAAATGAAAGTTGTTCTAGTTGTGTGTTCTTTACAGATTGGAGTGTGGCATCTGTGGCATTTATGTTGGGTAAAGCTATTCTTTCTAACTGCACAGAAACCACATCTTTGTTTGCCTTCAGAATTTTGAGATGTTGAAAGTTTCGGGTTATTATGTGGTTCTATATTTCCAATAGATTTAATTCTCTGTCGAAGATTGAATGGTAAAGTTGTAATTGTAGCTCGCCGCACAAGAAGAGGTCGTGTAAGTTGCTTTGATAATAAGTTAATGGATTTTCTTCGTGTTGATATGATACCACTGTTACTTTTGTAAATAATTTGTGAATTTACAGTGGCAATATTCAACAAGCTGCAGAATATAGTGAATGGCCAACGATTGGACTCTCGGGTTACAGAATATTCGGCTTTCATTCTGTCAACGACATCAACTCCCCCTTTGGTGAGGTTGTACAACGTAATAACTTCTGGTCTATTTTCCGCGAAATCGGCGTCAATTGAGTCATAATAATGTAGAGTGGAAAGCATTAGCACATTCTTGTTTTTCTTTGGAACAAATGAAGCTAGCATACAACGGTTGGGAGAAACTCCAAAAGCATACATACTACTCTGTATAGGACGATATTTTACGTCAATAAGCCGAGGTGGAATTTCTCGCTTGTTTTTTCGTATTGTTTCCACAAGTGTTAACTTGTGATCAGTAAACAGATCATTGGCAAGTTGAACTGACGTGAAATAGTTATCTGCTGTAACGTTTCGTACCGATTTGTCAATGGTTTTGATAAAACGTTTGACTACACTTGCAGCATAATTAGGTACTTGGTAAGCACCTACTGGCTGTTTCCCAGCATATATTTCCATGTTATTGACATAGAAAGTCCTGGAGTCGACAAGGGTATATATTTTGATCCTATATTTTGCGGGCTTGTTGGCAATATACTGTCAGAAGCAGCAACGTCCCCTTAAAGCCTCCCGCATTTCGTCAATGGTGACATACTCCCCTACCGCGTAATAGGCAGAACAACGTTGAACAAATTGGTCAAACACTGATCTTATTGGTGCCAGATTATCTGTCTTTGATCTTTCATACCTTGTATCTATATTATCAAATCTTATCGCTTGCACCAACAGGTGAAAACGTCTTTTGGACATAACATTGGCAAAGAAATCCGGTGCTGTTCCATCTTTGGACCATAGCTCATCTGTGTTTACGTGCTGAGCCTTTTTCATGCCGGCCATGTACAACAGTCCTATAACCGCAGATATTTCTTCAAAATCTGTTGATAAACAATCCCTTGGCCGTTTATAAGATGATCGTAATTTATCTAATTTTTGGTTGGTATGGATTACAATTTCTGCAATAAGGCCATCGGGGAAAAATAGTTTCCAACAATCCACAACTTCTTTAGCATTTCTTCCTACAGCCTTCACACCAGGAAGTTTTGATATGATGTTTTGTGAACGTATTTTTGTGGGAGGAATGTCTGGTTTATGTTTCAGCCATGTAGTGCCATATTTCCATATCCACTGAGGTGACATTAGCACTTGCTTATCTCTGGGGGATAATGCCGTTTCTTCATCATCGTCAGATTGCTCAGTGTCAGTTGCATGAACACAATGCTCAGAAGGGGAATCTTCAATAGCAGAATCTGACTCAATGGCTCCGTCACATTCATTATCTGAAATCTCTTCAAACCATTTCAACAACTGTTGCTCAGTTTTAGAATCCATTTTTTTCTGTAAAAAAGCTCAAATAAATAAAGGAAAAAGCAAAAAAAAAGAAGAAGTTACCTGCTAATTAATTGAAAAATTATCAACAATATGAAGAAAAGCACATATGTTATCACTCGCGTCGATAGATTTTTCCTAACACACTCCACCGACTCGATCGCTCGCGCGCTAGATTAATACTAACTCTAATTTATTTAGAGACATCACAACCCCCCACTCACGCCCCAACAAGCATGAACTGGTTAAGGAATTCTACAGAAGGCATTCCTACAATATGAAATCAATTTGACAAGAGATGAAAAAAGTCTGTAGTGCAACTGAAAATGTTAGATTTTATCTAACAGTGCGAGTCCTCCCGGGTTAGTAAATTCTATTTTATTTTCCATGTATGTATTTGATTCTTCCAATTTCTTCTCAACATGTCCCAACTTTTCTTCCATCAATTCTATTATTAGTTCCTTAGTTTCTTTTATTTCTTCCTTATTCTGGCCCATGTTAGGATTCATTTCTTCTCTATTTTGGTCGATCTCAATATTCATTTCTTGTTTTATTTCTTCCATATTTTGGTCAATTTTTATATTCAATTCTCCTCTATTTTAGTCCATTTTTATATTCGATTCTCCTCTATTTTGGTCCATTTTTCCCATCATTATTTTAAACATACTCATTACATCCATTTCCTCTTTATTTTTTGGAGGTTTCCTCTTTTTTATCTCCATTTCCCGGAATTTTTTTCTTCTATCTGTTTTTTAGATTCTTGTTTGTTCTCTTGTCCTGTTTCTTCTGACAATGGTGCATCTTCTTCTTCCTGTCCTTGTTTTGTTTCTAATATGTATTGTTCTGGGTCTTTTCCCTCCATTTCTAATATTTTCTCCAATCTGCTCCTTAATTCCGATTTTAGCCCGAAAGTATCTTCTTCTCTTTTCTCTAATTCCTCCTTCAATTCATTTACTTTTGAATCCATCAGCCTTTTTCCTTTCTTCACCTGCCTGAACTTTTTCCCCAGTAGTTACTGAGCTTTTTCATAGACCTTAACGCGTTCTACAACTTTTTTATTTAACATTTTTCTCTAAATCGTACATTAAAACATTTATTTAAGAAGATTCACAAATTTACCAGAATTTTTTCTTATTTTTTTGTTTTTGATTTGATGCCAAAATGTTACTTTGGTTTTATGCAAAAATGTTACTGAAATAAGCCTGTCCAATTGGTCCTGTGCCATTGGGATTTTTTTATATTCCATCCTCTTTCAAGTTAATGATTAAGCATTGCATTTGAAGATTCCTAAAAAAGGTGGAAACAAAACAATTGTTCAATCACCGCCACCTAGCGACTGTTATAACGACTGGAAATAAACGATGATATAACATTTTTTTATGCATTCAATTCCCTTTCAAATGATACTAAGTTTGTCAAAATTCATAAAGCAAATCAAATGTTATAACAGTTTTATTGAGTCAGCTTTCCCACTCACCCCTACGAGTTACTTTACAAGAGAGGGGAAAAAGTACTGGAGCTAACAACTTACGTAAAATGATCTAATAATTAAGGATATTTAAATTTTGTGGTACTATAACGGTCTATTCATTTAAAAAAAAATGATGTTTTTGTGTTATTATTGTGAACTACGCCTTCTAGCGGTCGAGTTTTAAACTTGAAAATAATTTCTAGCAGTTTCTCGTACTCGAGTTTGTAAAATAAATTTTTTTGTCTAAGCTGTACGACAAATAGTTTCTGAGATACAGCGGGTTACATCTCTTAATCAGACACACAGTGCTCGTTTGCGTGCTCAAAATGGTTAGCTGGAAAGCAGCTGTTTTTCGCTCTGAATGGTTGCATACTGTGTAGTGAGAGTTACAATATAAATTATATCTACTTTCATCAAACTAACCATCTATAAGGGATTATCGTAAGCTATTATTAGACTGTCCAAATTTACAAAGTTGTTAGGCTTGTTTATTTTCGCATAATTTTTTCGATCTCATGAATGATGAAATGATATATTTAATAATAATTAGAATACGTTAATATGGATAGAGTGAATTTTTCATTACCGTAATGGTTTCCTTGAATGAAACTGATTATTTAGAATTAATCGATGTTTCGGGATTGTTTTTTCTTAGGGGAGGGTAGTCCACAGTGGGACAAAAATATCTTTTAAATTAATTGTGTTAACAAAAAAACCAAACAGTATACAAATAAGCTTTTAGCATCTTTTGCATCTAAAATTGCATTAGTTCAGTTTAAAAGTTTTTTTTTGAAATTGTCAAAATATTGTTTTAAATAAAATTCTAAAATGTCTCACTGTGTACCATAAATGGTGCACAATGAGATACCGGTTTTTTTCATGTTACGCTTTACTTAAAACATATTAATTGGTGTACATTGACATTAAATTATTTTTAAGAAGTACTTAGCGAACATTCAAATTTTTACAAGACGTTGGAAAGCATATATATCTGCTCAAACGTATAGTTTTCATTGCACTAGGTGACGGTAAAAGCATAACAATATCGGACTGGTTCACAGAAGCTAGATCGGGTATATCTGGAACTGTAAATCCATTGGTTTTTAGGCCCCTCCTAAGGTAGGATACTTCATAATCGGTTGCTGCGTCCCTCCCTTTTAATATCTTTGCCACGAAGAAGGCATTGTTCGGGAACCGAACCAGAACATAGTTGTCAGCGATAGGTGTTCTTGAAACTCTGTACACGATTCTTCCTCATTTGATGACTGATCATCATAAATTATCTGAAAGTATAATTTCTGTAGAAAATTAAATTGATAGAGATATTATTATTATTTAATCATCTTCGTCGTTTCCTCGTCTGATATATTGTCACTATCTTGAGTTCTTGAATATTTCACAGTCTTGTTAAATAAATCCTTGGTAACACGTTTTATTACTTTGCTTTTTGCATTTTCAACTGGTTTTCCTATTTATTCTCTATTTTTGCAGCAATTAAGTCCTTGTCTGGCATATCCGTCAACACTGTGCTTCTTTCACGTTGACGTCCAGATGATTTCTTCTTTCGTGGTAAATCTTTAGGAAATCCACGAAACATTTTCGGAGAAATAAATTTTGTTTCCTTTTCTTGATTCCAGTTGTTTACAACTACTTCAGGTTCTTCATTTTCTTTATTTTCAGTAGATCTTTCTTCAACAGAAGTGGAGGTCTCAAGATGGTGTAAAGGTCTGTCAGGTCAAACGGGAATATTCCGGACCTCTTGAAGTCCGAAATTATATTTGAAGGTGTCACGGCCTTTGGTAGAGCTCTTATAGTAATTTTAGAAAGTTGGTATATAGTAATAGGAATACCAGGATTTTTAGCCAGCCAGATATCGACTTCAGCATTGTAGTATGTCTTCAATGGCCCAAAGGATGTTACATCTAATGGTTGCACCTTATGGCTACATTGCGGGGGCAGTGTTAACATTATGACTTCATGTTGCTTGGCCATATTTAAAAGTTGAATACCCATTTGAGACTGGTGGTTATCACATATGAGTAAAGTGGGGTTATCTTTTGTACTACTTATGTATTTGATGAAATGTTCCATTACAGAAACAAATAGTTCTGTTGTCGTCCACCCGGATGAATTAGCTAGGCCAAGTGTTCCAGTTGGTGCCCCATTAATCATATGCTGTTTGAAATTTTTTCTAGGAAAAATCATTACTGGAGGTATAAATGTTCCTGCACCTGAAATACCCACCAAGGGGGTTACTAGTTCTCCCCTCTCGCCACTAGGGTCTGGTCAAGTTTCTTTACTCCCTTGTGTGCAATGACGTTTTTGGGTTTTTGGACTGTAGTAAGGCCGGTTTCGTCCAAGTTGAAGACTCCTGATCCCTTCGCTAACTGTAGAAATCGTTTCAAAATATACTGTAACATTGTGCTTATTAAACGATGTTAGTATAAATAGACTGCAAGCTTCAGGTTTTCTAATACTTAGTTTCTGGTTGCGATAAAAGAAACCTCTCATCCATTCTTTGCCAAAAATTTTTTCCTGCCCACGATTGTGGAATTTTAATGTTGTACTCTTTTGCCATATCATAAGCTAATTTTCTTAAAGCTACAGTTGATAATCCATACGCCATTTTACTACATATTTGTAAATACTCGCCAAGAATTAGCTTCCTGTTCTCTGCTAAATATTTGCCTAACTTCATAATGCGCCTGCATTTTTATTTCAATACCTATATGTAATTGGGCCTTCCTCACATATCGATGCAACGTCTGTAGTGGAATTCCACTAGTTCTCGCAGCCTCTCTTATAGTCATGTTCTGTAACTAGCTTGATTGCTGCAGCCATATCTTCTCCGGACGTTTTCCCTATTTTTCTAGGATTGTCTTTAGGTTTCACCATTTTAAAGTTTGGTCTTCGTTTCCTTACTAGAACAAAATGCCATTATATACCATGAGTAGTACACAGTGAGACACCGTCTCAGTGTGTATTACCTGATACCGTCCCACTGTGTAAACAAGCACCAACAACATAAAATTAGTGTAGTTTCTTAACCAAATATTCTAATAAATCGCCATAAACACAACTATATTGCTAAAAAGTATGTGTTTAAATATAATTACTTGCAGATTGAGAAGACTGCAAAATTTAGGAGTTTTAACTGTGTTTATATCAGGTAAAAGTTACTTAGAGGTTCTTTAAACAACGTTGATCGCATACTATCAACAAACAACTGCGGTGTAGGCGGCAATATGGGTGGTGACGTTTGTCATCCATCTTAGATTTATTACAGGGTTACCAAATCTCAAATATGTTCTAAGGCCTTAGAGAAAAATAGAATGTCCCACTGTGAAAGTCGTCCCAGTGTGGACTGACTACCCCTATTGCTTATTCAGCTAATAATTAATGAATTGATGTCTTACTTTATTGACACAATCTATTGAGCCAGCTTAGTTTGCAAAATTCGTAAAACTTCTAGAAATGTGATAGAAAGGCTATTCCAATGTTTGAAAGATATAAAAACAACTACTTACCTCCGGCAATAAACATAATCGTACCAGCAATAAATATAAGTTTTAATCGTAAATTCTCTACTATTTCGTAGGTATTCATGTGGTATTCGATTTTGACCCATTCCTTGACAAAATTTGGCCAATCATAGGTTAGTTTGAAAAACAGTATGAACTGAACTACCGCCCCTAGATGGAAAGCGAATACTTCTAAAAAACGTACAAATCATATGAAGATATTATAAATGTTTACAAAATATTTTTAAGCAAATTATGAACTTGAATTACTTTTCATGTCAATAAATAAATACGTACTAATTTCTAGTATATTCAATGGATGTTTGAAGGTTTCCATTGTTACAAGTCCTAATTCAAAAACAAATAATGCAAAAGTGAGTGATGAATAGCCGACCCTCCAATATAACCATTTAAATTGCAGTGGTTTTTGTTTGTCGTCAATATAAATGGGAAAATAGCTGAAGATCTGGCCTAATCTTAAAGGAAACTTCATCGAATCTTGGAAATAATTTGAAGCTATACGATCTTTCAGTACCAAACTATCAGTTGTTGATTTAAAAATGTTTAGTAAATACATTCTGATGTCTTGAAAAATCTGCAAAAAATTATATAAATGAACAAAGTAGAAAAGTGTAATTCACAAAATTAATTTGTTTATTCTATTCTATTATTTAAAAACCGCATGTTTCAACATGAAAATGTGTCTTTCACCCGAATACCTGAAGCTAGAGACATGAGAGTTCAGCCTAGCAAACGAAGGAAGACACCAAAAATTCACAGAAGATAAAGAGAGAACACAGCAGTGGCTTAACTAGGGGGGCGGAACCCTAAAAAAATTCCAAAGCATATTCACAGCAATCCTACTTGATTGCAATGTAGTAAAAGCTATGAACTGTAGGCTACAATTTTATAAGAAAAACAAAGCTAAAATGCAGAGCCTGGAAATTTGAAAAAAATTCTGGTACCCAGATCCCCTAGTAGTTCATACCCCCACAGAGGTTCATTCTAGTTACGCCACTGGAATAGAGCTGTGTAAAGGATGACAATAACTCACTATTTTGGGAAAGTACAGTCGGTAAAACAAGTTAGGAACTATTGCTTAGGTTATCAGGCAGATTTCGTTGCTATTCCAAATTTTTAATATCAGTTTCATAATTTTTGAAATGTGTTTATGATTTTTTGTTGTTGATATAATGGTAAGGTAAATTATTGTTCTGTAACATAAAATCGACAAAAAAGTATGGGTAGGTCAGAGAACCAAAGCTAAAACAATCGTAAAAATAATAACTGTTTTCAATATTCTCTTTTTATCTGACATTTACTTCTAATTCTCTTTTGAGCATTTCGTAAAAAGTAGAGTTTTTTTCATCTCTATTAGACAAATTAGTCGTTTTTTTAAACAACAAGTTTTCATTGAAAATTCTTCTACTTGACGATATATAATGTTTAACACTTAGAAAAAACAAAAATTTGAATACTATTTTGATACAAATTGAAATGTAGGTAGTTTCCTACAACTTAAAAAACAGTAAACTGATTCAAAAATATCGAAATAAGCCATTTCTTCTTAAATTATATATTTAAAGTGGAGAAAATCACGAAAAATTTGAGGGGAAATGGGGAGGGGGTGAATGGAAAAAATTAAAAAATCGGGACATATTATTTTACATAAAAGGGTAAAGGGAATTAAAAATAAAACCAAAATATAATTGTTTAAAATAATTATTAATTGCTTCCTAATTTTGAAGTATTAAAAAGTTGGATTTACTAAAGATGATAAAACCAAACTTTACAAATTCAATGAAACCTCATTTTAGTCAAATTTTTATGGATATTGGAATATCTTATGAAGCTAATGAAGAAATGAAGAATATTTTACGAAAACCACTAAAATATGAAGAAATTTTTATAAATTCATGTTTTTGCTATTATTTTATTAATTTCGTATGCGTTCTGACATATTTCGGTATAATGGTTAAGCTACGACCCTACGACTCGAAATTATTGGCAATTCGGCCTCGAGATGGTAACCTAGCTACATCAGAAGTCCTTGGCCTCACCAAAGTTTACCGAATATAAAATAGTCATTACGTAGACTATGGCCTTACTAACGGTGAGTGGGTGCTTCAAAATGACGTTACACGCTACTGCAGAAATATGAAGAATCTTTGAGGGTAAATTGCAGAAAATTAATATAAAGAATTTAGCAACACTGCTCTTAACTGAAAATATCGTCATTTTATTTTCTTTCATGGTATTGAACCGATCGTATCTTTGAGGGTAGTGAGCTTATCATTTTCTGTGTTTATTTTAAGGGTAACGCGTTTTAATATTTAGGGTTTGATATAGACGAATTCAATTGGATTCAAATTGGGATGGCAAGTGGGCAATCTTAATACGCTGTGGCCCTCCAGAGGTAAAAAGATCATGCGTTTCATAAAAGTCTTGTACCTAGGTTTATGTACTTTTATGGGGGCGTATAATTATGGTTTTTACATTTTTTCGTCAAATGGAATGTTTCGGGACCTCAACCATTCCTGCCTAATGGTTTTTCTCATTGCAGAGGTTGTTAATGTCTTTTTTAAAATGTTTTGATATGGCGCATTATCATTCAATAACAACTATACTTCCGGTTGGTAAATTAAGTATTATTTTTCAGTTACCCATTTTTTGTGATTATGAAAATTCATATCAATGTGATAATCGCCAGTGCTACAGCTTCACTTCCACCTAAAACGTATGAAATGGGTACGAAACTTGTTGCACCTCCAGAATTAACTATTACACGACGAGCTCCATTAGAAATAGGTTTTTTGACGTGAAAATTTCTTTTAGCGCACCGAACAGAGATTTTTTCGTAGGTAGTAACCCAATAAACACACAAACGTTTTAAAAACGTAAAATATTTAACATATAACTTTACGAAATTAACTGTCTCGACCCTTACTTCGTAGAATCTGCTCATATTAGTGTTTTAAATGAAACTCACGGTTTCTAGTTAATTCCACAATATAATAAAAGTTATTGAAAATTCTAAAAAATTGACAATTTTTCGGAATTTTCAATAACTTTTACTATATTGTGGAATTAACTAGAAACCGTGAGTCTCTTTGAGTTTGAGCGTTTCTTGAAGATTCGATACGGGTCATAAAATTAATTAATACAGAACTACTCAAGTGATTTCGTAATTTCTGTGTTGTTTCTTCGATTATCTTATCTTTGGCCCTACATTTTGCTTCCACTGTAGTGACTGCTACTTTTAAATCGGACAATGTTTTCGGTACAATGCTAGATTCTTGTTTTACCAAGAGTGGGTTCATCGTTTCTGAATTGCCGCATCTCTCATCTATATAACTAGCTCTCTTTTCTTAAGTAAACATATAAAATATGATACTGTACACTTAAAGTTAAAATAATTCCAAATAGAACTGAAATACAGGCCATAGAGACAGTAGCAAAATATTCGTTTTATTAAAATAAATTACTATTATTACAAGAAGTATTAGTCCGAAGGAATGTAGATTATTATTATTTTACTCGATTAATCATTTATTACATTATAAAACCATCTTTTACCATGTTCTTTTATTCCCTATTACATTTATTATATGAGGAAGCACTTTTTGGATCTCCGTTCTTAGGATTCTTGTTTGGGTTAATTTTAAAACCTAAGCAGTATGTATCTCCAAATAGTTTAAATTTTGAATATCAACAGTTTTATTAATTTCGTCACAACGTCAATGCATTCAAGAAAATAGATTCAAAGTGCTCATTATACTTGCTGGATGGTTCGTACTATGAAAATATATATGTATATATATATATATATATATATGTATATATATATATGTATATATATATGTATATATATATATGTATATATATATATATATATATATATATATATATATATTTATATATTATTGTGGATAAGATTGGTGAGAGAAATTTTAATGCTTAAATATGAATAGACTTTCTCTATTTAATAAACTTTCTCTAATTTACCCTACGTTGATCCGACAAAATTATTGTGATTGATTATGCGTGTGAGAAACCTAATTATTATTGTTAATGTTTAGTTGACATAAATTATTAGTTTTTGTTTGCCCGGTATATTAGAAAATTTTTAAAATAGGTCATAAATTAATTATACCTTGCATGAAAAACTCTATGATCTCGAAGTAGGGTTCATATGTTAAAACGAAACTATTTTAATTTCAATTATGAGCGCCAAAAAAGTTAAATCCTTGCATTTAAATAAAGAAAATTTTTTAATCAAAAAATACTTGCTTTAATTTCTTTATAAATCCTAGAGACGGTCCTGTATGCTCGATTTCAAACCCCTCTACGATTCAGAAGCGTTTGGTCAATACTGTTTTTCAAGTGAAAAACGTTATTTAATATTTTGAAAACAAATACATTATTCATTTACAAAAAACTCATGAAAACAAACTATCTATGATGATCATTCATTCAACAAAACATACACTCAAATGAATTATTATTATATGTGATTACAAAGTAGGCAACATTATATACACATTTAAAAAAACGAGTCTTGTTACAAAATTGTCTATGAAATAAAAATGGCGAAAATAATGATGGCCAGAGTACATGAAATATCAAAGTTCAAATATTTGCACAACACAAGTAAGTTTATTTAACTTTTTTATATGAATGAAATAGTTTTAAATACCTGTTCACTCTTGTATTTCAATACACCTCATTGATTTTTTTTAGATTACCTCCTGGAAAGCCAAACAGCCTGTCGTGCTTGGACAATAGCTAAAGTTGATATTACATTTCATCCACATCAATACATTTTAAATGGAATTCCATAGTCCAGTCCTTTCTAAAATGTATCGTGGAGACACCATCCCCACGATACGATATTTTACTTGGTTATATAGATGAAATTTTACGGTCAGTACTCTATAATTTTTATCATTTATTTGTCAAATCTAGATTTACTTACTGATTTATGAATTTGCTGAGTTACAATGTGCTGCTTTTTGAATAGTTTTGAATTATTTTTCTAAAAATTTAGCTTCTTACCCATTCACTTCTACCAAAAAAAGATTCTACCTAGTCAATAGTCACCAAATTTTTTTATTCAATTTTTTTTAGTTTTCAATACGCTTGTCGCTAATCAAAATATTTCAAATCTACTCCATTTAAAAAAAAATTTAAATTCTAAAATTTTGTATTTGCATATAGTGTGTAGTATTTCATTCCATATTATAGTATACAGAGTGTTGCAGGTTTCTTTCTACGTTAATATATACATACATATATATATATATATATATATATATATATATATATATATATATATATAGATATATATTATTATAGTTTATTTTATATGGGAATTTAATTTGCCCTACGTTGGGCCGACATATTATTATGAATAGAATTGGGTGAGAAAATAGTTTAATTTGCCCGGTATGTTATGGATTCAATATGTATGATAAACAGTTTATTTAACCAACATGAAAACTTCTCATCTCAGGGTAGAGTTCAAGTATTTTAAATAAAATGATTTTATAATTTTATATATGTTAGCGCCAAAGTTAATGAATGCTTTATATTTTTAAAAATAAATTTGTTAATCAGAATATGTTACTTTTTTTAATGATTTCAAATTAAATACGGTCCTGTCCTACTTAAAAAATATCTGCATAGTTCAATCGATTTCATTCAGAGCTTCTTCCTGTGGTAAGTAGATGGTGCACAAGTCACCAGATGAAATGATTAACTCAAGTAATTTAAAAAAACGTTCTTCAAAAGGAAAAACAATATTTAATTTAATGAAAATAAATACACTACACTTTTACAAGTGTTTTTTTTAAGAAAATCAACTATCTAAAAGGATGACTCTTTCATACAAATCACACGCACTCTGGTGAGATATTATTATAATATTAAAATACAGTTATATAATTTCATAAACATTTGACTTTCAGAAAACGGCGAAATACACTCTTAACAGCGTCTATGCATCACAAAATTTTAGTTTTTTTTTTACAAATTAGTAAGTACGCTTGACCTCTTAATACATTAATAAACTAACTTGTACTACCTTATTTACTTCACGATTTCTGTTTGTTCCAGATTCTCCTCCTGGAAAACCTCCCTGTTGGCGTTCTGCTTCTACCAAAACAGGAATCGATGCTGTATTTCTTTCAAAGTCCAAACAGCTCACACAAATTCCACTATTCAATGTTCTTCGAAAACTAATTTGGCTATTTTACTTCCACCAGACACAAGACACCATTTTATAAAATAAAATTCATGATTAGTGTTTTACAACATTCAACAATTCCTTTTTTTATTATTTATATAAACTAAACTACTTACACTGATATATCTCTTGTAAGTATAATGTATTTGTTTTAAATTCTATATTCAAATTTTGTCTTCCAAATGATTTCAATTTACTTTACCCAAAAAATTTTGCTGCTCCAAAAATCTCTTCCCAAAAAGAAAACCTACTAGTCAATAGCCCCCATAATCAACAACTTTCTCACATTCTGATTTTTTTTTTTCGTTAGCAACACAGTTGTCGCCGATGTGATCTTTTTTAAATGTTTATTAACCAATCAAATTTGACTATTTATTTTATAACTCAAATTCTTCATTTCAACCAGTGAAATGTTCATCCATTATATCATGATATTATATTCTAAGGTTTTTAATTGCTTAGACTTCCTATATTATTTTCATTCAATAATATTTCTTAGTATTGTTAAAATGCCATTTCCTAACCTCTAAGTATGTATGTCAAATGAATATTCATAATGTTTTAATAGATGACAGCTGTTACCTTTAAATATGTATGCAAAATGAAAATTCGTTTTCTTTATAAGTCATGTTCTCTGAAATTCACATTATTTTATATTTTCCTGCTCTGTTATGTCTAAACATCTAAACTATCTCATTTTAATGTCTTAATCAACAAATATTACGAGATTAGCTTGACTTTACAGAATAAAGCACTATTAGTTTCTTATTATGAACTAATTTTGATACTTGATCTCTTTGATGAAAGTTTCGTTAGGTAATTTATTTCATATAAACTGTTTATCACACCTATTCGCAATTATCCCTACATTATACAGTCTGTCCTTTCTGTATGTCTTCTCTATCGAATAGTGGATCGTACAGATTTTCTCCATTCAAATGTTTAAAAAAAATTTTTGACTTAAAAAAAATTCTTTTAGATTACAATACATAATCTTAATTCTTCATTATTTGATATACAGGGTGTAGCATTATTTTTTCACAATAACATCCCCTAAATTTTGCGTTTATCAAATTTTTTATTCTAAGAAAAATTTTATGAACGCAAATTTTACTTCAAGTACTATATTCTAGGATTGTCTTTCAATTTTACTAATAATACATTTCTTTTTATTTCCGGTTGCTGTTACAAAGATGATTTTGGAATCCTGTGTTGCAGTATCCTCTTCAGTTAGTTTTAATTCTATTTACAATACCATAATTAAATATGTATACAAATTCTTATTTTATTCTTAGGTACATATTTCATTTACAAGTTTAATCCAAAGGAATTAGTTTAAAAAAAATCATATTATAAATCCATTTTTGAAAATTCTTTAATGTTCGTTATGCGACTTATTACTTCTACATTTCTCAGAGTCTCTTATATCGGTACAATTTATTAATTTATATTTCTTGTGTTACATCTCTCTATAATACCATCCTTCAGCATATTTTGTATCTCTGAATCAACTTCTTTCCTATATTTATAAGGTATGGGATATGTTCTTATTCTGAAATTTTCTATTCCCTTAACTTCTATCTCATGTACATAGTTATTTGCCATTCTCATCTCTTTTTTAACTAATCCTTTATACTTAATTATTAAATTCTTCACTTTCTCAGCATATTCCTTATTTCCACATACTAATTCCAATTCTTCCATTATTTCATCCCTCTCCATATTCCATAACTTCCTATTATCCTCTTCAAATTCCAATTCTTCCATATTTCCACTCCTCTTTATATTCCATAACTTCCTATTATCCTCTCCAATTGCCAATACTCCCATATTTCCAATCCTTTCTATATTCCCATAACTTCTTATTATCCTCTTCAACTTCCAATTCTTCTATATTTTCTTCTTCAAATTCAATTCTATTACCATTTAATTCAATCTCCATCTTTTCAAAATCAATTCTTGCTTCATATTTCGTTAATTCATCTATTCCTATAACTATGTCTGATTCCAAATTATTCACTAACAGTAATTGCATTTCAACTTCTTTCCCATCCTTCAATTCAATCTTTTGTATTATAGACTTATTTACTTCACATAGCTTCTTTCCATTTGCTCCTATCAATGTAGTTTTTGGTATTTTAATTAATTTGTTTTCATAATTTTCAATGTTTTCTTCTATTAGTTTTGTTTTAATTATGGACGCTTCCGAACCTGTATCTATTAATAATTTTATTTCTTTTCCATTTAATTTCCCTTTAATATTTATCAATCCCATTATTTCTTTTAATTCTAATTCTTCCCCAAATTTTATATATTCCCTTGGATGTTCGTATGTACAGATAATATTTTTCTTTACATTTGGTATGTGCTCGATCCAAAATTTTGATCGGGCTCTGTTTCAGTGACTATTTCTGGTTCTATGGATATCACTCTTTCTTTCTGTCTTTGTATATTGTTCACTCTCCTTTGTTCTTCATTTCTATTGCCTCTTCCTTCAAAATTTCCATTTGTCCTTTCTGTATTATAGTCTCTTCTTTGCTCTTGTTTTTCATCTCTTTGTCTGTTTTCATAAGATCCATTCCTATTGTTTCCTTCAAATGTTCTATTTCTATAATTATTGTTATGATATTGATCATTTTTGTTGTAGTTGTTTTGAGCGTTATTGTTCCTGTTATAATTATTGTTTCTATTATAATATCCATTATTATTATTTCTGTTAAAGTAATTGTTCCTGTTTTGTTCATAATTATTCGATCTATTATTTTGATTGTTATTATTCTCATAATAATTTTTATTATCGTAACCATTATAGTTTTTGTTTTCATTTTGATTCCTGTTCCTGTTCTGGTTATTGCTTATCTTGTTTCTTTCAATTCTTTGTAGATAATTAGTTAACTCCTCTATGTTTTTGATATTTTGAATAGCAATTGTTTCAGTGATTTCAAATTTAAAATGTCTCGAGATAAACATAATAATTTCCTCCTCTGGTATAGGTGGATCTAAAAACTTCGCATTCATGAAAACCTTCATAGCGTAATCATTCATACTATTTCCTCTACCTATCTCAAATTTTCCAGAGTAAAGTTTTTCTCTCACTCTTGTTTGCGCATTGTTTCCCCAGAAATATCTCATGAATTGAGCTTCGAATTCCTCAAAATCTTTTAAATCCTCTTCCTTACTTGTATACCACACTAAAGCATGGTTATCCAGATTTTCCCTAATCATTTCCTTCATGTCTTCATTATTTCGGATATTTTTCATCTTGTTCCTTAAAATTTTTATAAATACTTTTGGGTGTATTTTTCTATTATCCCCTTCAAATTTGTGTTCCCCTCTATTTCCTATATAATTATTTATTATTTTCGTCTCCATCATTCCATTTCTCACTTCTTGAAAATTTCTACCCTCTGTGTGGTCATACTCTTCCTGTAAGTAAATTAGTCTCTTTTCCATGTTTTCCAATTTTCTTGTCATTTCCACTGTTTCCTTTGATTGTTCCCCATTGTGGATTCTACTTCCAGTTTGCTCAATTCTTCTTTTCAGAGCTTCCATCTCCTTCTGTATTTCCTTAATCTTCTTTTCTGTTTTCCCTTCCTCTTGTTTTTGTTTCTCTATACACGCTTCTTCTACATTTTGTTGAAATTCGGTAAGGGTTCTGTCCCATTTTCCTTCGAGGTTTCCCATTCTTTCCTGAGTGTCCTGAACTCCCATTTTGATTTCATTTATTTCTCTTTGAATTTCTCCTTTGAAATCCTTTTCTTTCTCCTCTATTTCCTTAATTCTGTTGATTTGTAAATTTTCTATTTCCATTATACGTCCAATCACTTCTCCTCTTATTTCCTGTTTAGTGTCTTCAATTTTATTCTCCATGTATATGTTTGATTCTTCTAGTTTCTTCTCAACGTGTCCCAATTTTTCATCCATCAATTTTATTATCAGTTCCTTAGTTTGTTTAATTTCTTCTTTGTTCTGGTCCATCTTAATATTCATTTCTTTTTTTAATTCTTCCTTATTTTGGTCCATTTTAATATTCATTTCTTCCTTATTCTGGTCCATCTTTACATTCATATTATTCATTTCACGATTTAAATTTCCATTCATTTCTTTCATTTCTCCCATCATCATTTTAAACATACTCATCACGTCCATATCCTCTTTCTCTTTCGATTTTTGTTTGACCCCTTGTCCTGTTTCTTCTGACAATGGTGCATCTTCTTCTTCCTGACCTTGTTCTGCGATGTCTTCTTCCGAATGTTCTCTCCCCTGTTCCAAATATTGTACCTTAAAATCTCCTCTACCATTACTCCTTTCTTCTCTTTCTTCATCAGACATACTTTCGACTCCTACCTGCTTTCCGTCCCTTAATGTCATTTTCCTTTCCATTTTATGTATTTAAAATCTTTTAATACAGTAAAAAA